>CM060956.1:65649094-66081501 GCA_030765055.1 Mantis religiosa | reverse complement strand
ACATTCTTTTTTACAGAGCTCTGTCCCATTACACTCAAATACTATATGCTCCATATCTTCCTTTCCTACATACTGCTATTGTTAGAAGCCTTTTCTCATCCTTAGTCTTCAACATCTGGTCTTCCCCATGCAACATCCTACATTTGTTCTTTATCACTATATATTTCTGTTTCCAGCATATTTTTTAAACCAGTACGTGTAATACCTAACTAATAAACTTTTTCCAGCTATGTCATTAAAAGATTTTGTTAACTTCTATATCCTCAAATTTCCTCATTAGGTCTTTTCCAAAAACATTCACATTACTTTCCAACCTTCAAATTTCCTCCAATCCATTATTTTTAAGAACACAGTTTGATTTCGCAGAGAGAGAGAGAGGAGGAAGTTTTGCACAGGAACATTATAGTGGACTACATGTGAGTGTACAGTATTAGAAACACCCACAAAACTCCCTCTTTTTAATCACAATATAATCAAATGACAATAATGATATTATCTGTAGGTGCAATTCTGCAACTTTTTGCTATTATAACATATCATTATGTGTGTAGAAACATACATTGCAGATCAACTGCACCATAGAAACAAGTTTCATTGAAAAAATGTCAGAAAGTTTTCTTTGTGCATTTGTTATGAATTTATGGATTGCAATTTTATACGGTCTAAATTTGACTTAGTTTGGGGTCTATATATATAATGGAACTATAGTGGACCGACACATCTTTTGAGTGAGGGGTAGAGTTGCAGGAATATTGCATATAAACTGTCTTAGAATAGTCCCTTATGTTCACTAAGTTTAAATCCAGTATCCAAAATAAAATTAAAAACTCATCAAACAACTTACCTTTATAAATAACCGATAGGAAAGCACAGTGAGGGGATTCATTATGAGTGAATAAGGAACTCTCTCCACTCACAAAACGTCTTTTTATGTTAAGTTAGTGAAATTGGAGGGGTTTCTTTCTCAACTATGGTTGTGCAACTTATCCACCTAAAATTATGTTTTGGTGGAAAACAGCCAATGAGACATTTTTTTTTTTTTTAAAGTTTATTTTAAGAGGTACTGAATATGACTTAACTTCCTGCTCAGAGTTTCCAAATTATAACTTTTTCAACAAAAATGGGCTGTTTTAAAGTGTGAAAGGAGAATTTGTTTATTGCCTCAGAACTGTCAGATATTACTCAACCTTTTATAAACTGCAATTTTTATGAGAAAGGAAATAAAAATATTCAATAAAATTGTTAACCAATATTTACCACTTCAAATAACAGTTTTAGCAATTGGGTATTAAACTTAAGCTCTTCTACATGCTCAATAATACTATGGAATAATATTGACAATCTATGTGCAATATACGAAACTATGCAACTTCTTGTGCTATTCAGAGGTAACACGAAAATTATCTGAATCTTGGAGAGCGTATTGTTAAGCTTTCTTCCTTCACATGAGAAAGGGACTACAGGCATGCTGACCATGGGGACATAAGCTTTCATTCCTCATTGCCTGTTTATTAGAAGCAGGGAGTGTGTGAAAATACTCAGTATATTGTGATACAAAAGTGACCATTGCCTAGGGAGTTTCAACTGAAATTATCTTTCTGAAAGTGTGAGAATAATTAACACTGCCAATGCTATGCATTACTTTTGATATGCTGATTGGTTTATCAAACAGTAATGGACATGACTACTACATAATGCATCCACTTGGATAGAACTGCAATAGATTATTTCACAGACTCTGGAAATCCTTCAAAGGATCAGTGAAATATTTAGGCACATGAAAATAGATTAGAAGCCTACAGAGTTTGTTCCTACTTTTTTCACATCAACTTTACAACTGAGATAATGTTTTATTGAATAAAAGAATTCAAACTGCTTTTATCACCAGCTTTACTTAGTACTGTTTAGAATTTCTTTTTTCTTCTTTTTTTCCCCCTGCAGCTTGGTTGAGATAATTGTGCCATTATTACTTTTGATTATGTATTGGTATTCATATTATCAAACAGCCCCATAAGCTGAATGCTGCGATACATGAATGGTGCAGAGGAAATAGTACTGCACAATTTTATTGTCATAATTAAATAGTTCAGTATTTTATTGAGCATCTAGATGTAACTTTAGTTTTACGCTACTATGCCTTTAAAGTGAAGCCAGCATTAAGTAGTACCAGTTCTGAAAGAATATCAGAATCAATCCACTTTGAATAATGCGGGCCAACAGTAATAAGTTTCTTAAGTAAACATTTACACACAACTTTTTCATATGTTTCAATGAAAATCACTATCTATTTTTTTTCTTTTGATTACAGTTTTGCTTCAAATGAAACTGAGTCTCTAAGCACTGAAGCAATCATTCCTGCCAACTTCTGAACTACAACAAATATATTATAGCAAATGTCACTTCAGAACAGTATCTCCAACATAATTAGGAACGAAAATAAAGTAAGCAGAAGGAGTAACACAACTTATGACTTACCATTAAATTTTTCTAATTATTTTTGTGCTTATAGCAGGGATAGGTGAAAGCTACTTGTATTGTGTTCAGCACACATGCCATCGACATTTATGCTTGAAGTCTTAGGTATATGAGTAAAGCATTCAAATAATAATAATAATTAGCAGTGACTTTTAAAATAAAATACTTAAGTGTATGGCGCCTATTTCTGTTTGGATTATAGAGATAAACACAACCTTCATTTGCATCCAAAATGAGAATAAACGTAACAGTGTTGTAATATAAAGTTAATCTGAACAATGCAAAGCTTAACAGAGCTTCATATCTCAACAGCCAAACACAGAAATTCTCTACAACCAGCCACAATATGAGAATATTTTGTCTCAGGCTCAAAAGCTCATTATGCACAAATATTTTTGTTTCTTTGGTACCTATATATGATAAAGCATTTAATTTTTTATTCTTGCAATTCTCAGCTCAGATTAGCATTTTAAGTGGAAATGCAATATATTTCAGTGGCCTGTAGCTGAAATTTTGGTCTCTCAGATACTGAATTTCAATCTGTGATTATTTTATATTTTACCTTTGACAATATAATTTTAATAACCCTGTTTAATATAATATCTCCATTGATATCAAAATTTCTTGAAAATGGAAATATTAGATGTGGTACTGAATACTAAGAGAAGTATTGATTTAAATCTGGCTTTAAAAGGATTGTATATTATTCATAACATGCTTGAAACATCAAACCATCAACATACTGTCAATACAGTTGTGTAATTGCAAAATCACCTTAAACAAGACTATCATATTCAATGTCCTGTACTGTCGTGGCTCTTGCAAAATTTCTATGTCAAATTTTTTTAAATGAAATTTTTATATTAGGACTCAGAATTTTATACTGTATTTACTAATACAATGACTATATAATAACCATAATGCTAAAAAATTTAAAGTTTTGTAAATGTGCTATATTCTGTATGCTATATGCACAAGTTAAGCATAGTGGCTTTTTATCTTAACACACTCTTTTATTTTTGAAAGTAATGAGTTGGTAATTCAAACACAAACATCATTTAAATTTAAGTGATGTTTGTGTTTGAATTACCGACTAATTACTTTCAAATGTTAAATACATCACTGTTTCTAACCTTTTGCTTCAAATAACACTCTTTTATATATTTTCACCCCTTCATGAAGCTTTCTAAAACAAAAATAGGAATTACAGTTAGTGATTCTTGCTGTCTGTCTGAGACCTTATATTCATTTAGTGGTTAAAAGCTTGACTCATCATTATTAAGGTAATCAAACAGAGAAAATTAACATATCCTCAGCTCTTTGTTTCTTTATTCTCTTATGTTATAATGATAATGGTGTAACTCATTAGTTTCATTCAAACTATATATTTGTACAATTTGCTTTACTGTTACTAGGTTTGTTAGCTATATAATGACTGAATTCTTTGATTGCTACAGCTAGAGATAAAAAGGTTCAAATTTTATGTGTACACCTAGGTTGAAAACCAGGAAGCAAGAGCACAATTTTATAGATCAATTAAGCATGTGCATCAAGTTATCAGATCCGATAATATGAAATCTTAGGATGTATTTATTTATACTGTATGAGAGTAAGTGAATGAATAACACTATGATTTCTCATAGCAGTTCCAAGAATGGTTCCCAGAGACAACATATAAGCAACAATATAATGTTGAGTCAAACTAATACAATAAGTGGAGCATTGAGTATTAGTACGACTCAGAATTATATTAATTTTGTGCTTCATTGTATCATAGTCCTTACACATTGGAATATAAGTACCAGTTTCATGTTACATGCAATTATTTCTACAGTAGCCTTTATTTGAAATACCAGGCGAGTGTTCTGCCCCCATTTATTGTGATCCATGCAACCTGCAGTTTATTGTCTAATGTGAAAACAATGACCCTTTTAGCATAAAAGTCGTTATTGCACCTCTGTCCTTCTATTCAGTACTCTAGTCACCAAACATTAATACTTACAGCCCTGAATGAGGACCAAGAAGTTGCGAAAGGCTTAAATAAATGGTTTTTCATGCATATAATACTAACAAGGTGATAAACGAATGCTTTCCTAAACGGCACCACAAAGTAGGGGAAAGCTGGCCGAGAGGGTTAGCTTGCTGAAATGTGGTGATACGAAGGCTACATTCGAAACGAGTCTCATAATTTCATTCCCCCCCCCCCTTTCTCCCAATCTTTATTGCTTATATTTTAGTTACTATTTGTTTACTGTTGCTATTGGTTCACTTGTGAGCCAAAGACAAAAGAATTACAATCCGATGATTAGGGACCTATAGGGATTTGCTCGCCATTTAAGTTGGGCTGAGCTCATCCTAACGTTAAGTAGTTGAGGTCCTTGTCTTTTAAAGGGTAACCATGGGCTGTCTTTATCTTTTATTAGGGATCATGTTTAACTTTGTGACCCTTATAATCTATATGGTATGTGTTGTAAACCGTATTCCGTTGTTGGCTTTCATTTTTAGCAGAATGTCGACAACATTAAATCTAATAGTTTTTGTTTCATGCTTATATCTTATGTTTCACTTTGCATTTGTGAAATGTTTAAAACTTGGTTGAATGGGTCAAGCACAAAACCTACCATAGTAAAATATCTACAAGGAACTACACATTTATAACTATCTGCCAGCGGAAAACATGGCTACTATTGTATTTTGTAAACACCTATGTTATAAAAGTGTTATTTGTATTATAATATCAAATTATAGGCCCCAAGAGATAAAACAAAGGGTAATAAAATTTTTGAGCTCATCACAAAGGATTTGAACCCAAATCAAATGGGCATACTAGTGAAGTAACCTTTATGATACCACCTAGCCAACGCTACATTGCTAAGGGAGGTTTCTATATGAATTAAATAACCACGGACCTAAGACCCACCTCAAATTTTTATATGCTTTGTACAGCTTTATACAGTGTTTTGAGCTCGTTTTGGCAGTTTTAACACAAATAAAAAAAATAAAATAAAAAAAAAAAAACTGCATCTTCCATTACAATTACTGTATGAGTTAAAAACTGCCTTAATTTGTGACAGAAGCAAAAACTATCTACCTAATTCTTAGCATTTTTGACATGGCTGTACAATGAAAACACATGCTGGGTGAAAATTTAAATCCAATTGGTCCCACTGTGTAGATCTGCCATTTTGTATTCCAATGTTATTGTCAACAGAGGCATGTGATAGGATGTTCCTTCAGGGGCGTGTTTAAAGGTGTGTGTGAATGTATGCTAATGAATAAAAGTTTGTAATTATTAAATTTTAGATGAGTCGTATTTCTTACACATCTGTAAACTCTCTAAAATTATTACTGCAGCTTTCTTATTTGGGTATGAGTGTGAGTGTGTGGTGTTTTAGGGCCCGTCGACAACAAGGTCATTTGGGCCCGTATTTGGGTATGATGTTTTTTGGATATGTTTTTGGAATCGACATACATAGTGATTGCTTTTTGTCCCATACAACACATATGCACAGAGTTATCTAACCATCCTCTATAAACTGTTCTACAAATCACCCATTAGAAGGCATTCAAGAAAGGCATAAGTCATATATGTTGCTTAGCAAGTTGCATAAATTCAAAAATAAACAGGGGCACGTGACTCACCTGGTATATATTTTAATGATCATGGTAGCTTGTAATCTGCTCTTAAAATTAAAAATCACTGCAATCCATGTAATTTTAAATGCTGTCATATCAGACCGAAGAACTATTTGAAATTGTATCACTCATTTTTGTAAAATGTTTCAGATAGTATAAACTGTCTATTGTTGGTATTGCACATCATGCAAAAAACTTTCTGCTTTCAGAAACTGTTGTACTTCCTTTTTATAATTCAGCAATGTCAGTTTAATTCTGATTAAAACTTCTATGATTGTTGGGGTAAAGAATACAAGAAAAAATTTTAAATGCTAATTGTAAAGGAATAATAATCTATGGTTCAGCAGATCCTGAAAGTAAGCACAGAAGTTCTCCCATTCCCAGCAAAATCTACAAATACTGCAGCACCATTGTCAACTTAAAATTTTGGGAAATTGAAACACTCCCTTGGAAAAAATATATAATGTATTATGAGGATAAAAGATAAATAAAGAATACAATATGATTTGCATAGGTAGAGTCAGATTGAAAAATTCAATGCCATAGCCAGGATCAAAACCACGGATCTCCCGGTCTCCATCTGGTTGCTCTTAACCATTGAACTGCTGTGGCCAACATGCCAGCATGGACATTAAATTCTCCAATTAACGTGATGAATTTTGAAATACCAACAACTGATTTTCTTTTAGTTTGTTTCATTTTCAGAGTTTGGTAGTACAGACAAAAATATTATGACCTCTAGCGACCGTAATGTTGACAATGGAAGGGAAGTGACTGAGGATGTAAACTAACGTTTGTGGAACTGATTTCAACACAATTCCTTGAAATTTTCATCAATTTCCTTAAAGATAAGTTAAGTTTAGTTACAAATAATTATATTTTGTATAGTATTTGGTGCTTCACTGTAGCTAGTTTCTATTTTTTATGTATACAAAAGATTATTAATATGGCTTTCTTTACATTGTGTTTACTTTTTTTCTAAGGGAAATGTGTTGGAATTATTTTCCCTGGAAAATTAATAATATATTATTAATATATTATAGAGCAGGTATGACATAGGACCATTCAACCTATGACACTGCACCTGGCATAACTCATAGATAAGGCCAGAGTTTTCTCCTCATGCTTAAGAGCACACGGCCCAGAAACTATGAAGTCATCTGTACCATGCATCTTTTGGTTTATAATTGCCATCTTTAAAAATATTTTAATAAAGATTCTTTCCTTTGCCATTATCTAATGCTTTTTTAACTATTCAATTTTTCTGAGTTAACATTTTTTTTTTTTTTTACCTTCAGCTGAAGTGTCCATTAAACTTAGGTAAGCCATAACTACTTTAAATAGAGAAAAAACAATATATCTAAATCTGTGATTGAAGTAATGGCTACAATCTGTACTGATAGTCTTTGTGATCCAATAACGTATTTGCACAGCCTTTGGATACTCGTCAAGAACACAGCATTCTTTTTGCCTACACCACAAATCAGAGGCTTATAATTTCTGTTATTCTTATGAACCGAGTTCATAAATGTTGTAAATCCAGGGATAGTGTTACTTGTGGCCAGGGTAAATTTAATATGTACATTTTAGTCAATTGATGGAAATTAATCATTTCTCCACACTAACCGTACATCGGCTAAGGTATTTGATGGATAGAGTCAACATGAAAAATTCAATGCCATGGCCGGGATTTGAACCACGGATCTCCTGGTTTCCGTCCAGTCGCTCTTAACCTTTGAGCTACCATGGCCAACGTGCCTTCCTGACATTAAATTCTCCAGTTGACTCGTATATTTCCCCGGTAGACCACTAGGGGCTCTCGCATCCGAGATACACCGTTTGTGGCGACTTACTATTGTAAGTACTTAAGTCCCAGGCTTCATCATTTAACTCATATTATTTTAGTCAATTGATGGAAATTAATCATTTCTCCACACTAACCGTACATCGGCTAAGGTATTTGATGGATAGAGTCAACATGAAAAATTCAATGCCATGGCCGGGATTTGAACCACGGATCTCCTGGTTTCCGTCCAGTCGCTCTTAACCTTTGAGCTACCATGGCCAACGTGCCTTCCTGACATTAAATTCTCCAGTTGACTCGTATATTTCCCCGGTAGACCACTAGGGGCTCTCGCATCCGAGATACACCGTTTGTGGCGACTTACTATTGTAAGTACTTAAGTCCCAGGCTTCATCATTTAACTCATATTATTTTAGTCAATTGATGGAAATTAATCATTTCTCCACACTAACCGTACATCGGCTAAGGTATTTGATGGATAGAGTCAACATGAAAAATTCAATGCCATGGCCGGGATTTGAACCACGGATCTCCTGGTTTCCGTCCAGTCGCTCTTAACCTTTGAGCTACCATGGCCAACGTGCCTTCCTGACATTAAATTCTCCAGTTGACTCGTATATTTCCCCGGTAGACCACTAGGGGCTCTCGCATCCGAGATACACCGTTTGTGGCGACTTACTATTGTAAGTACTTAAGTCCCAGGCTTCATCATTTAACTCATATTATTTTAGTCAATTGATGGAAATTAATCATTTCTCCACACTAACCGTACATCGGCTAAGGTATTTGATGGATAGAGTCAACATGAAAAATTCAATGCCATGGCCGGGATTTGAACCACGGATCTCCTGGTTCAAATCCCGGCCATGGCATTGAATTTTTCATGTTGACTCTATCCATCAAATACCTTAGCCGATGTACGGTTAGTGTGGAGAAATGATTAATTTCCATCAATTGACTAAAATAATATGAGTTAAATGATGAAGCCTGGGACTTAAGTACTTACAATAGTAAGTCGCCACAAACGGTGTATCTCGGATGCGAGAGCCCCTAGTGGTCTACCGGGGAAATATACGAGTCAACTGGAGAATTTAATGTCAGGAAGGCACGTTGGCCATGGTAGCTCAAAGGTTAAGAGCGACTGGACGGAAACCAGGAGATCCGTGGTTCAAATCCCGGCCATGGCATTGAATTTTTCATGTTGACTCTATCCATCAAATACCTTAGCCGATGTACGGTTAGTGTGGAGAAATGATTAATTTCCATCAATTGACTAAAATAATATGAGTTAAATGATGAAGCCTGGGACTTAAGTACTTACAATAGTAAGTCGCCACAAACGGTGTATCTCGGATGCGAGAGCCCCTAGTGGTCTACCGGGGAAATATACGAGTCAACTGGAGAATTTAATGTCAGGAAGGCACGTTGGCCATGGTAGCTCAAAGGTTAAGAGCGACTGGACGGAAACCAGGAGATCCGTGGTTCAAATCCCGGCCATGGCATTGAATTTTTCATGTTGACTCTATCCATCAAATACCTTAGCCGATGTACGGTTAGTGTGGAGAAATGATTAATTTCCATCAATTGACTAAAATAATATGAGTTAAATGATGAAGCCTGGGACTTAAGTACTTACAATAGTAAGTCGCCACAAACGGTGTATCTCGGATGCGAGAGCCCCTAGTGGTCTACCGGGGAAATATACGAGTCAACTGGAGAATTTAATGTCAGGAAGGCACGTTGGCCATGGTAGCTCAAAGGTTAAGAGCGACTGGACGGAAACCAGGAGATCCGTGGTTCAAATCCCGGCCATGGCATTGAATTTTTCATGTTGACTCTATCCATCAAATACCTTAGCCGATGTACGGTTAGTGTGGAGAAATGATTAATTTCCATCAATTGACTAAAATAATATGAGTTAAATGATGAAGCCTGGGACTTAAGTACTTACAATAGTAAGTCGCCACAAACGGTGTATCTCGGATGCGAGAGCCCCTAGTGGTCTACCGGGGAAATATACGAGTCAACTGGAGAATTTAATGTCAGGAAGGCACGTTGGCCATGGTAGCTCAAAGGTTAAGAGCGACTGGACGGAAACCAGGAGATCCGTGGTTCAAATCCCGGCCATGGCATTGAATTTTTCATGTTGACTCTATCCATCAAATACCTTAGCCGATGTACGGTTAGTGTGGAGAAATGATTAATTTCCATCAATTGACTAAAATAATATGAGTTAAATGATGAAGCCTGGGACTTAAGTACTTACAATAGTAAGTCGCCACAAACGGTGTATCTCGGATGCGAGAGCCCCTAGTGGTCTACCGGGGAAATATACGAGTCAACTGGAGAATTTAATGTCAGGAAGGCACGTTGGCCATGGTAGCTCAAAGGTTAAGAGCGACTGGACGGAAACCAGGAGATCCGTGGTTCAAATCCCGGCCATGGCATTGAATTTTTCATGTTGACTCTATCCATCAAATACCTTAGCCGATGTACGGTTAGTGTGGAGAAATGATTAATTTCCATCAATTGACTAAAATAATATGAGTTAAATGATGAAGCCTGGGACTTAAGTACTTACAATAGTAAGTCGCCACAAACGGTGTATCTCGGATGCGAGAGCCCCTAGTGGTCTACCGGGGAAATATACGAGTCAACTGGAGAATTTAATGTCAGGAAGGCACGTTGGCCATGGTAGCTCAAAGGTTAAGAGCGACTGGACGGAAACCAGGAGATCTGTGGTTCAAATCCCGGCCATGGCATTGAATTTTTCATGTTGACTCTATCCATCAAATACCTTAGCCGATGTACGGTTAGTGTGGAGAAATGATTAATTTCCATCAATTGACTAAAATAATATGAGTTAAATGATGAAGCCTGGGACTTAAGTACTTACAATAGTAAGTCGCCACAAACGGTGTATCTCGGATGCGAGAGCCCCTAGTGGTCTACCGGGGAAATATACGAGTCAACTGGAGAATTTAATGTCAGGAAGGCACGTTGGCCATGGTAGCTCAAAGGTTAAGAGCGACTGGACGGAAACCAGGAGATCCGTGGTTCAAATCCCGGCCATGGCATTGAATTTTTCATGTTGACTCTATCCATCAAATACCTTAGCCGATGTACGGTTAGTGTGGAGAAATGATTAATTTCCATCAATTGACTAAAATAATATGAGTTAAATGATGAAGCCTGGGACTTAAGTACTTACAATAGTAAGTCGCCACAAACGGTGTATCTCGGATGCGAGAGCCCCTAGTGGTCTACCGGGGAAATATACGAGTCAACTGGAGAATTTAATGTCAGGAAGGCACGTTGGCCATGGTAGCTCAAAGGTTAAGAGCGACTGGACGGAAACCAGGAGATCCGTGGTTCAAATCCCGGCCATGGCATTGAATTTTTCATGTTGACTCTATCCATCAAATACCTTAGCCGATGTACGGTTAGTGTGGAGAAATGATTAATTTCCATCAATTGACTAAAATAATATGAGTTAAATGATGAAGCCTGGGACTTAAGTACTTACAATAGTAAGTCGCCACAAACGGTGTATCTCGGATGCGAGAGCCCCTAGTGGTCTACCGGGGAAATATACGAGTCAACTGGAGAATTTAATGTCAGGAAGGCACGTTGGCCATGGTAGCTCAAAGGTTAAGAGCGACTGGACGGAAACCAGGAGATCCGTGGTTCAAATCCCGGCCATGGCATTGAATTTTTCATGTTGACTCTATCCATTAATATGTACATGCTGTTTAAATAGTGTTACATAAACATTTGCTTATGACTTCTGGATTAACAGGGGGAAATAATAAATAAATCAAACCCATTATGCATGCTGTATCTTTAAAAGCATTAAGGATTATATTGGACATATCGGAGGGCACATATCTAATTGACTAAATGACAGATGACTGCATTTACAAATTTAGATTTAAAAACAGTGTTTTCCCATTAAAAGAACTTACATACTTTCATGATCATTATTACTGGAAATGCTATACCAAGTGAGGAAATTTATTTATGCTTTATAATAATACACTTTTATTCAATAAAACATTTACTTTTACGCTTGTGTGTTTTAGCAGTGAGCATAATGATTTAAAAATCCAGAAGACCTATCTTTGATTTTCAGCTGGAATGGAGGGATTTTTTTCAAACTAAAGCTTTTTTTAACTCTCATACAGTGTGGAAGTGTGAATACATTAATGAATGTAAAGTGTTTAAGAAGAAACAGAACAAACCTTATATTAAAAAAGAAAACAATCAAAATGAGTACAGCATATCAGCTATGCATTTCTAATCTCAAAGCCACTGATATGCTCAAGAAACTGTAGGCAACTATGTAAATGGAACAATTAAGAAATGTGACATGGTAAGTCTAATAATCAACTGTTAACATCTGTGAATAATGGAATGGCTGTGCAAGTGAAAGTTTTCTGCTTGAATGTGTGTTTTTCACACATGGTGGAATTTGCAACAGTACTGGCAGTATTCAATAGTACAATAACTTAACTGATTCTTCTCTTAGTTTCAGTATCATTATAAATCAAAATTACAATACTCAGTGATGTTTTAGCCTTGAAATGTTCTTTATCTGCAGGTACACTGATTGTAGAGCAATTTTCACTTGCATCTGGATTAAAAAAAAAGAAAGAAAAGAAGAAGAGCTGCCCAGCATGCTCAATAAAGATGAAAGCAAACAATGAGCTATGTTGTTGCTTTAGACATGTGGAGCAAGTGTGTGCTTATGGTGGTGATGGTTACCTCTGCGCCTCCATATCACTGTGAGGCCTTGCAGCATGAAGAGGATTCATATGATTAATTGACAGTATTTAAGATAAACTTTAAGCTCAGGAGTTTACTTAACCTAAAGTTATGTGATACATAAACATGCAAATTTGGGTGTTATAATGATGCTTATCATAAGAATTTCATTAACATCTCATTCAAACCATCAACTGAATTTTTAAAAAATATATCTTGCTAATAAAAATTCCATTTATATTGCTAACCTGTTCATTTAACCCTTAAAATATGTTTTCTAGAGTTTCATTAATACGTCACAAAATTATACTCTAGTAATCATTTATATCTCTTGTAATGCTTTATTTGGAGAAAGAACTAGAAATTAACACAACTTTGATATAGATTGCAAACAATGTAATACATAGCAAAGAAATAAATTCTTGTGATGATTAATAGCCAAATTTTGGTGTCTACATTTCCAGAAGTTCAAAATCTCTCTCTCCACTTCATAAATAAAATTAAACAATTCTAAGGCAGTTCATCCACAATTAGGCTATTACTAACAAAATTTGTATTTTGAAACCTTCCATGAAAATGAAATACTTAAGTCTTTCAATTTTCACTTTTAGAATTCTTCACAGTTGTAACAGTACAGAATAGTAAAGTGGAAATCTCTCTATTCATGAAAGATTATACATTATCCCCAAGCACAACAAACTGAGATTGTATGTGCATTTTTATTAAGTTTTAATCAATATATTAAATTTCCACAAATTAATTAGATTTATTATTCTGTCCATCCTCAATATATAGATGCAGGTTTTCTAATAAAAAGTGATGCATTATCATTTAATTCGTTACATTTAACACTTTTGAAAATAAGCATCAATGCACCTTTAACTACGTCTCTCTGGAAAGCATTTGGTATACTTTGCCAATTTCATTACGCATAATTTACAGTTATCTATGCTATTATTTTAATAGTTATAAATAAATAGCGTTGTTAACAGTGAAGCTAATTTCATGTATAAAGACTAAAACTGAGTCATACCTTTTAAAACTTGTAACTTCACTCACGTCCTTTTACAAAATCAGGAACATTTTCAAAACTGTTGCAGTTTCATCCTCAGCTGATTAGCGACTCATCACAGTTGTTTGTTGTCTGGATCTCTTGTAATTGGCTCGCTCTCTCGGAAGATTCTTTACATAAGTTCAGTGGACCACTCACTGATGGCACATAAAAATTTAGAATATGTGGAATGTTTTTAGTAATAAAAATGTTTGTCCCATGTTGTAAGTTCAAGTTTTGTTGACAATGGTTTTAGTAGTTTGATCTCCTCTCCGATGTGGTGGTTGTCATTCCAGAAATGAAAAGCAACTGACGATTTTTCTGTTTGTATTTTATGTTACTACAGTGTTCTGTTAATCTAGTTTTTAAATTTCTCTTTGTCAAACGAATATAAAATTTGTCATGTAAATTCCTCGTTATATTGTTTTTTATCTAAAGGTATGCTGTTCAGTCTATGGATCACACTTCTAAGAGCAGCTAATTTATGTGACAAAGGATTGAAACTGTTGCGTTTTATGTAATGATCTGTGTGAGTAGGTTTTCTATAGATTCCAAATTTTAGTCATTTTGTCTTATAATCATCAAATCTAAGAAAGGCAATTGATTGTTTTCTTCAATTTCCATTGTGAATTGTATATGATGATCTTGTATATTCAGTGGTTTTAAGGAGTCAAGTTACAAGTTTTAAAAGGTATGACTCAATTTTAGTCTTTATACATATCTATGCTATGTTCAAAAACGAAACATTCTTGGATTTACCATTAGCTATCCCTGAAGTAGGTTTTTGAACACTGCAAAGCAGATGGATAACTACATGAGTAACATTTCGTTCTTCATGATTCACATCCTAAATGAGCCAACTGGTCACAGTGGAATATTGCTACCAGGTCCTTGTTATCTTAGTTTTCTATTTAGAACACCCAGAGGCTCAGCCCTTATTTTTGGAAAACATGGATTAAAATTACCCTTTAATAAGTTAGTGCATTCAAACTAGTGTGTTAGCAGTGATGTTATAAACACTTTCCCCCACTCTTAATCCCCTCCATGCTTCATTCTAAGTTCATCACTAGCAGTATGCCATTATGTGTATATGTCGAGAATTCTGTGCTAAAGATTTATATGGCAACAGTTTTTAAGCATATGCATAGCATCAGTGACTTGCTTCACTAAATTCACGGATAGAAGAAAATAAGGCACATTAAAAATGAAGGAAAATGTTGCATACTTATAGGAATAAGTTGGCTCAGAAAGGACTGGCTTCTCTTGAATCTCCCATAAGGAAGATTGCTATCACAGATAACATGCACTTCATAAAAAGCACCAACACTTAACACTAAAGCATACTATTGCACACTAATTCAACAAAACAGGTTTTCTTCATGTGATTACAAAGGAGTTGGCAATAAATGAAGATCACTGTGAATATAACATAATATCAGAATGGCAGCAGATGCTGGGAGGAAAACAAAAATGCAATTCAAGTGAAGTTAACTTCAATATATAAGTGGAATATCATAACTATATTGTTCTTTGTCAGTTCATGACAAGAGATGAAATCTTACAGGCAGAGACAATTGAAAAATGAGAAGACAATGATGATGTTGAAAAACCAGAACTACTTCCAATTTCTGTGCTGTCCAAGTTATTGATACAATGGATACCTTAAAGTGTTGTGTCTTAGTCTCATGTAATGAACATTCCAAGGTGAAGTAAAATGTAAAAAAACAGTTCAAAATTTACATTTTTCAAATGAAAATGATATAAAAGCAGTATTTTAATGTGTGAGTGTTCAAATGTAAATGAAATTAGTGTGCAATAAATTGAGATTTTTTATATTTCTCCTGTTTCCTCAACACACTTTCTCAGCTATGATGTCCAAATTCTTTGGTTCCTGCAAGAATGTATTACTGAGATTACATATATTTTCTTTGAAGAACTCTTAAGGAACTGACCTCTAGAGAGATACAGAATAAAGTCGATAAAGGTATAAGATTAAACAACAGACTACCAGAAAATATTAAACAAATGAAGAGCCTTATACATTTTAAAAAGGGAGTAAAACTCTTTTTACTGCAACATTCATTTTATTCTGTAAATGAGTTTTTAAATGTTAATTAGTTTTAAGTGATTGTAAATAATGACAACAGCCATTAATGTAATTTTTATACTATGACGTGTCTGATATCAATTGAAAGGACAAAATAAATTGAAATGAATTGAATTAAATCATGAAGTAGAGTAAACTCCACATTTGTGAACAATTACTTTTCTATAGCTTTCTCTATGGTCTTTATATAGTTTATATTTATTTGCTTTTTCTACTGTAGACCTTTGTTGGATCCTGTATCTGTTACAGTTTTTAGTCTTATGTAACTTTTTATATTTATCTTTGTATCTTGAACTGACGTGTCCTATAACATATGTATTATGTTCCAAAGGATGAAATAAATACAAATACAAAGAGTGCTCAGTTCCAAAGAACTGAGAGCAATATAACAGGATGGAAAAATTCTGAAATAAATCTTAAAGAAGAGTTTTGCTCCAATAATATGAACTCAGACTTCCAAATTACTAGGCACTGTAGTATTACAGAACAAATTTTACACTGTTAATTATTCTTTCACGTTGGTCATGTGTGACTGAGATTAGAAAGTTGAATATTTCAAAACCTTAATGCCAAAGCAGGACTGAAACAGAGATCTAAGCATTATGTAGTAATGGTGCACCACAGTGAAATAACAATTAGATATGCATTAACCCCGATATCTTGGAGTAATTGATATCACCTTGAAGGTTTAGTGGTACAGCACAATAGTGGTGTGTGAGATCCTGAGTTTGAATCTCAGTCAGGGTGAATTATCTGGATAATTTTGGAGTCTCCCCTTCTCCTGTAAGATGAATGTTGGGTAACTCTTAAACACTAGGACCTGCACTCATTAAGTATCATTTCTTTCACTGTCCAATATAACTCTTATTGAGAAGACATTAAACAAAAACAAAAGTAGTGGTATTTTGCCATGGGAAGCCAAATAAATATCCTTGGCTCCTGGAAATGTAGAGTCAGACTGAAAAATTCAATGCCATAGCCGGGATTTGAACCACGGATCTTCTGGTCTCCGTCCAGCTGCTCTAACCACTGAGATACTATGGCTAACGTGCCGACATGACATTAAATTCTCCAACTGACTCGTATTTTTCTCGGTAGACCAATTAGGAGTTCTCATAAACACATGAGACAACTACCTTAATGGCGACTTACAACATGTAAGTACTTTAAGGCCCGGGCTTTATGCTAAGCACTATTAGGTCAATTAATGGAAATTAATTATTAAATTATATTATATTAAATTATATTAAATGTCGGCACGTTGGCCATAGTAGCTCAGTGGTTAGAGCAGCTGGACGGAGACCAGAAGATCCGTGGTTCAAATCCCGGCTATGGCATTGAATTTTTCAGTCTGACTCTATGTTTCCACAGTTTAGCTTACACACGGCCAGTGTGAAAGAACAATTAATTTCCATCCTTGGCTCCTGGCAGGGCACTGAATTTCTCTAATATGATCCAATCTTTCAATGAGAACGAATTTGTAAATTTGTGTAGTGACTGAATATAAAGCACAGTCATTTGTCTTCAGCCTTGTGGACCAATTACTGATTGCCAATGTAGGTTTATGATGCATTTGTTCCTTTGGTGAACCTTTCTTCATAAAATGTTGACCACAGACTCAAATACGTAAAAAGCATGTCAAACATATTATTATACAGGATACATGGATATCCTTACTAAAAATGATCTTAGCTTTGAATCATTCTGCTGGCTCATAAAGCACAGAGAATGGCAGAAAACTGAAGTCCACAGCAATAAGATCCACACTTGTCTGAGATATAATGATATCTATTTGCACAAATTTACTTTCTTACAACCTAAGAAAAATATTAAATGTTTGAACTGTACAGTTTTAGTCTGTTCAGTAAGTGCATAATTTATACTGAAAACTAGGCAGTTTTCAACTTTGTATCATATCCCTTTACAATGTGCAATCCTTTCTCAGTAAACCCTTAAGTCAATTATCACACTCTGCACCTTGCTGTAAAAGAACTTTGCAAGAAAATCCTTATTATATAAATAGCTTAGAAAAGCAAGCATGAACTGCTTACTTACAATCTTGTTAGAACAACAATGCTGATATTTCCTTGATCAATTAGCTGATCTTTATATACATAAGCTTTTCATAAGCAATTTAAAACTTTGGTAACTTCCTCAAAGAAAGCTTAATTGATATGAGTGAGAGTTCATTTATGCCATATATATATTCTGAATCTTAAACTTGTAACAAATATTACATTTATAGAAACATGTATGAATAGCTCAAAAGCTATTGTAGAATGGTACTTCTTTAAAGACATAACAGGAATTCACTCTTTGCAAATGAAATAAATGCTTTTAGCAGCACTTCTGTTAAATAAAAAATGAAAATAAAATCTCAGCAAATGATGTTCATGGATAACCAACTGAGTAACAAACACAAATAAATAATAAGTAAATAAATATGCATTTTAATATGCTACAATATGCCAAAGAGTTTAAAAACTAATTTTGTTGAAAAATAAATTGAAAGTGAAGACATTGCACTATTGAGGCAGCAGTGTTTACCAAAATTGCAACAAATGGTTTCTTACATTCTTAAAAATTTGAATACTACTATACATCTGTCAAATATGATCGATACAATCCAGATTTATTGTTCTGTAATTCCCATATGCTTGTAGGTCAGTGAGCAAGGACAGAGAAAATGGCCTTTTAAGGATGTCTTGGATCTTGGAGGAGGGTCTTTTATGTCAGAACTTCAAAATTTTGGTCTATCTCAAGAGAACTGTACTGTTTTGAGCCAATATTCATAGTTGCATTAACTAATGCTCATATTAAAGTTCAACTTAAAGGTTTCTTTACTTCAGATTTCAGACCAATGCTTAGCAGAGCTTTGCCTTAAAAAGTATAACCACATGTAACTTGAACTTCTTGCAATTTATAGCTGTTTACCAAGGAAACCCATGAAATTTAATCAGGTCTTTATTGACGGTTTTAAGCAACTGCTTGTTCCATTTATACCCTGCCTTTAACTACTATGGTCATATCGGCGGCCGTTCTCCTTTGGAACATACCGAAGGTGTTAACTCGTTATCTTTGGTTTTTTTTAATCATTACATCACGCACACATTCACACTCTCATTCATACTTCCAGACTCTGGGGAAGATGGGGAAATAATCTTGGTCGGAGAAAAATCCCCACCCCCACCGCCGGGAATCGAACCCGGGACCCCTAGGCAGGTGCTGTACCGACTGAGCTATAGGGCCAGCCTTTAAGCAACTGACTGAATAAGTTATTGATAATAAGCAATTCACTCCCAGAAAGCTTTTTATAATATATCATAGAGACTTTTGAAATTCCTAATGCAAAATAAGCTTCAAAGGATACTTTGATTCAATAAAAAGTCAAGATTTATAAAGTAAATGTGAAACAAATTATTGCAATAGCTAACCGATGAAGTTTGATTTTAGCTTTAGTATAGTTTCCTCATATAGGGGATTTTTAGTTGCAACTCATTTATCAACTTAGAAAAATAAGGCATAATTTATGAGATATTATGATGAAAGTGAGATTCAGATTACTTTATTACTGTCTTACTGTAAACAAATGAAAATATTAAAGGCAAATTTTAAATAAAGGATTATTATTACTGGTTTACTTAGCAAATATGTTAACCAGTAAAAAGCACTATAAAAGATTTAGCCCAGTAATAGTTCTGTATTATTTATAGATCACTAAGAGCTATGTTCACTTTCAAAGATATAAAATTCAGAATATTGGTCAAGAAGTTAAAAACTCAAAAGCATGAATCAACAGAAACAAGTAATTAAAGCCCACAAACTGCAAAAGATCCTATTTCTTTGGTAACTTCAAAAGACATTTATCTCCCAATTTTAATTTTTTTTCTTCAAAGTTATTTGACAATGTTATTTGTTATGTGCTTTCTTAAATATTCAAAGGAATAGCATTATCTTCACTTGTATGTTCTGTTTTATCCTCTATTCAGAATCCAGAACTACTATCATACATGGCTGGATAAATTTATGTTAATATCAAAACAAATGACCTTTAAAACTCCAGTACTCTCAACAAAATCAAAATGCACTTATTAATGTTTAAGAGCTTGCACTAATTAAAAATTATACTGACAGATATAGATTGCCAATTGAAAGGGATTCTAATCTTGATAATTACATTCTATGTTCCCCAAAATATCAGAACCTATTCTTCATATAGATCATCTAATAATGACTTACATAAGCTGATTATATTATTAGCCTCGCATCCTGAATCTCTTTTAAGATACACAAGTCACAGTGAGAGGCCCAACAACTAATAAAGCAGTAATACTCTCACATATAAATATTTTCAAATATTTTTCTCTTATTATTTATAGACTATAACCAATATGTACTGCTATATTACATAATGTTTTTTTTTTCTGTATCAATAATACAAATTATTACAATAATACAAGTTGTTATATTTAATGCATAAAATATATTTTCACTATGTGTTGACAGAATAGCTATGAAATAGTATTTTTCTAACTTGAATCTTAATAAAAGCATTATCTCAGATTTTCTAATAACCCTGAATATATTCCCACAATATTAAAATGTACATAAATAAACCTGTCATAAATAGTAACAGAGAAGTATAGCACATTTAAAATGGTACTTACGTGAGGGGATTTTCTTAAATACAGTTTTTGCCATAAAATCCTGGAATCTTTGTGCATAGAAACCTGGTCGATGAACAGAAACTGTGTCCTAAAAAAGGATTACATTTGTAAAGTTAGTAAATGAAACAGGAAGAAAAAAAAAAGGAAAAGAAAAAAAAAAAGAAAAGAAAAAAGAAATGACAAAAGTCACGCTTGCAAGTTCTGTACTATTGCATATTCTCTTAAATATGCTCTCTAATACATAAAAACACACTAGAAGTTTAAAATAATAGTGAATGTACAGAGGTGATACACAGAATATACCTTTGACTACATTACAATCATTCAGAGTGAAGAAAAGATTTCATATAACCAAAATGGGAAGCATTCTGTTTGACAGTTAGTAGGACCTTATTTATTAATTTTTAATTAGAATGTTTTTGAATTTATAACACTTAAATATCCAATAGTTGCAGCAAATGCTCCAAAAGTCTCTCACAGGCTTCAACAGAGGAACTAAGATAGTGCTATACACTGTTACATGCACTTGACAATAACTGGAGCACAAAATTATAACTGTTATCTCTCCTGTCATCCCAGCTCCGAAAGTGTACACTGACATGGCATGTGCACTAATCAAGCACCTGTTGAAATAATGATGGTCATTATTTAAGTTAAAGAGAAACCTGGCATTAAAAAACAACACCATCCACAAGATTTTGTGAAATGATCTGCACCTGCATACAATTGCATTGAAGCGGGTGCAGTATACCACAGGAGAGAAAGTCTCTGGGGCATGAGAAGGTTCTCACACCCTTCCTGGATAAATTTATGACTCCCCATGCCAGTTCAGTTATAGACCATTCAAAAACATTCTGACGGCTTCTACTTTTATGAATGAATCTTCCCGGTTTTAGTGTACAGAGTGAATAGGGCGCATGTTTTTTTAACGATTCTACTCCTTGTGTAGCATGCGTTCCTGTCACACATTTGCTGTCCTTATCCCACTGTGTAAGGAGGCCCATTCCTTTCAGATACTTACTCTGCACTGGTGGACAGTACCATATATATTAACAGAAGCTCAAACATGGAATGATAGCAATATGCTTCACCATCTAGTATGCTGACCACTGGACGGAAAACACTTACTTCCACTCACCAATCATCACTACAATGTATTTTAACCGAACAGGTGGCTGAAGGAGGGGAAATGACGTTAACCATTGGAGGGGAAGAAGAGGCCAGAGACGGAGGGAAAGGAAAAGAGACAGACAAATGGGAAGAGGACAACGCAGCACAGATGCAGAAGAATAGGACAGAAGAGAGGGGAAACAGTGACAAGTACTGCAAGTGTATGCGTGGTGGGGCAAAGTCACGTTTAAGGTTTGTGAGTGAAAGTAAGTTAAAAGAAATGTTGGAAAGAGGGGAGATGGTGGTAGTGGAGAATACGGTAGTGTTCAACCAAGAAGAGGAGAGAGAGGGGTGGAGATGACGCGAGTAACAAGGCAACAGAAATCAGTGGCCAAAAATGGCAAAATTTCCTTTGTTTCAGGAAATAAACAGCAAAAAATGTTGAAGCTGATGTTCTGGAATGCTGAGGGTTTAACAGGGAGTTGCAGAATATAGCAGCTGGACAAGATATAGTTGGAATTGCAGAAACGTGGCTTGGAAATATTGAGTTACTACACTTAGGAGGTTTTAGTTATATAGGCACTGGACTCACTAAAAGGAAAGAAAGAGGGAGAGCATCAGGAGGAGTAGGTGTATTTGTGAGATCAAGTTACTCAACAGTAACAGAATACAGGCAGTGACAAAGGAAAACTTAGCTAATAATAAAGAAAGGTCCAGAAATAGAATATAGTCTAGGAATATGAATAGTTTATAACCCTCCCACATCAAGCTTCTTTGATAATAGAACATTTAATAAACTAGAGGACAATATGGAGGAGCTAACACAAGTTTCAGCGACTAGTGCTTTTGTTAATGGGGGATTTCAATGAGAGAATAAGCAAAGAGAAACTTAGATCAATATGGCATGATGAAATAGATAGGGAGAAAGTACATGAATGGGTAAGGAGTAGCAAGGACAAGGTTCTCAATTAAGAGGAGGAAACTTGCTCCATTTCTGCGAACTAAATAACTTGTTTATATGTAATGGGGCAGTAAAGGAGATGAGGATGGTGAATATACATTTGCAAATAATGGTCAAAGTGTGGTTGACTGTATCTTGTGTAGTGATGAGCTCATTGAAAGAATTGATAATTTCAAAATAGCAAACGAAGTACTGAGTAGTGGCCACTTCCCGTTAGAAACAGAATAGAAATAGGATTGATAAAAGAAGATAGCGAGAGAAAGGAGGAAGGTGAGCTTAAAGTAGTGAATGCATTTAGATGGAGGGAAGAAATGAAGAAGGAATGCCTAGCTGAATTAAGCTTAGAAACATAAAAAATAATAAGAGTAGGTATAGAGGTTGCATTGAACGAGAATGTCACGAGGCGCCTATTAGGTGGCGAGAGCGAGAAGTGAAGGAGACGGATAGCGTGGAGGCCACGCCTACGCCCATGCGCAGCGCTAATGACATGTCGAGGAGAGACGGAGTGGGGAGAGGAAGAACAAGAAAAATGTCGAGACAGCTCTGTAGCCATCGTGAAAGACCGTGATGCTTCGTGAGGAGTCGGGAAACTTCCAAAAGCAGCGATTAGTGTTTAAAAGCGACTACATTGGACGAGGCGAATCAGTACGGTAAGGGCCGATATAGCGTAGTGTGGACCTATGGCAGACGGACTGCGTACGTGTGTGTTAAGTAATTCTGTTGTGTTACATTATTCTTCTGTGGTCTTCCCGTAGGGGAGCAGATCTGTCCCCTTCAGCTGCCGTGGTGCGGGCGCTGCCCGCATCATCTCGTGTATTGATCAGTGTCACCGCCTGCGGAGCCATATGTAGTAAAAGCGGGCGTTAAACACTACACATTTCATTTCTCGGGCCAAACATTCGAGCCCCTCCCTGATTGGGAGTTGACCGGATTGGGTTGCACTCGAGGGGGCAGTGGTTCCCGATAAACGTGGGAGATCGGGTACGTCTTCAGACGGGGTTGAGGGAAGCCATTAATATTCCCGCGTGCTAGCCAGTATAGCTAGTAGAAGGTGTACTATATCACCAGGCGGCACCACCGAGGTCATATCAGTAGCCTTCCCATTTTGGAGTTGGCGCGCATAAGTGGCGTATCCACTTCCATCCCGTCTTGAGTTCACAGGACAAGATGAGGGAGCTTGTTAGTCTCTAGGTCTTGCCCTATGGAAAGCCCCACGGGCGGCGGGCGCCCTTTTGGGAGAGCTCGGTGACTCCCTGGTTGAAGGAGGCCAGAGTCTTTGGACCTATGGGTCCTGGACTAATTGGAGTAGAACCTCTGCAGTTAACAATGTACAAAGTGTATTTCTACGCAAACAAAGAATGTTCTGAATTTCTGCAACTTGGATTTTTAATTCTGCAAACCCACAAAGTCACAATTGGTGTCAGGAGTGAGACATACCACGATGGAGGCGCGAAGAAGTGCCAGCTCTTCCGAAAGGAAGTCAACTACTTGAGCAACATAGCCTCACCAACCGGAATGGCCACAGACCCGCAGAAAACACAGGCTGTGAGAGATTGTCCTGACCCGAAGGATAAGCGAGAACTGCGTATATCGAGATTTAACTGTATTGGAACACCACAGTGAAGCGAAAAATTATTAAATTTTAGATGAGTCGTATTTCTTACACATCTGCTTCACTTTCGTACCTATTTTGAGGACATGTTTCGCAAATCTTCGTTTGCATCTACGGCTCTTGTGCGACTGACGCTAGAACTGCGTAGTTTCCTGGGGTTGTGCAGTTATTACCCCTGTTTCATAAAAGGGTTCTCTAACATCACCAAGCCCCTCACCCGCCTGACGGATGAACACCTGACTTATGTGTGGACGGAGGACGCCGAAGGCGCTTTCCAATAGCTGAAGATGCTTTGCAGTGCTCCAATTTTAGGATTCCCACAAACAGGCGGCGCCTTCATTGTGGACACCGACGCCAACGACCATTGCATTGGATGCGTCCTATCCCAAGTCCAGGATGGCCATGAGCGAGACACGAGCAGCCATGAGCCTACTATAGAAAGATGCTGTCCAAGGCAGAGAACTACCGCATAACCCGGTGAGAGTTATTGGCGGTGGTAAAGACTTTGGAGCACTTCCACAAGTACCTCTACGGTCAGCCATTCCACCTGAGAACTAACCATTCCGCCTTAACCTGGCTGCTCAGCTTTAGGAACCTGGAAGCTAGACAGCCCGTTGGGTCCAAAGGCTGCAGGAGTCATCTCTGAACATCGTAGACGGAAGAGCCACGGCAACGCAGACACCATGTGCCGAAGACCCTGCCCAGAAGAGTGTGGCCAATGCACATGAGTGGAGAAGAAGGAGCGTGCTGCAGCTGTCAGAGTGGTCACGGCAGTGTCTGCGGATAGCTGGGACAGCACAGGCCTGAGGAGGAAGCAGCTGGCAGACGCGGATTTGGGGCTACTCTTGAGAGAAGTGGAGGCAGGAACAATACCAACCTGGGAGGACATCGCACTGAGGAGCGCCACATACAAGTCGTACTGGGCTCAATGGGACTCATTGAAGTTTAGAAGGGTGTGCTGTTCCAGATATGGGAATCACCCGATGGGAAGATGCTTAGAGACCAATTGGTACTTCCCCGGTGTATGGTCCCGGAAGTCTTGGAGGAAGTGCACGCCAGTACTTCGGTACTTCAGGAGCCCTGGGAGCGAACCGAACGATCGACAAACTCCGACAGCGCAGAGGAAAGATGTTGGTGGTACACATGAATCGTCTGGCCCGCTACGATGGAGCTGTTCCGGACGACCAGCCTTGATGAGGGAGCAGTGTCGCAAGGTGCCTATTACGTGGCAAGAGAGAGAGAAGCGGGGAGTGAGAGAGACGGATAACATTGAAGCCATGTACGCCCATGTGCAGCGCTAATGAAGTGTCGAGGAGAGACGGGTGGGGAGAGGAAGAACAAGAGAAGTGTCAAGACAGCTCCGTCGGCATAAGTGAATGACCATGATGCTTCGTGACGAGTCGGAAACTTCCAGAAGCAACGATTAGTGTTTAAAAGCGACTACATTGGATGAGGCGAGTGAGTACGGCAAGGGCCGAGATAGTGAGTGCAGTGTGGACCTCCACGGATGGACTGCATACGTGTGTTACGTAATTCTGCTGGTGTAAAAAGTGTATTTTTACACAAATAAAGAACATTTTGAATTTCTGCAACTTGGACTTTTAATTCTGTGAACCCAGAAAGTCGCAATAATATAGAAAGAGTTTTGGAGAAGAACAGGGGAGGGTAGAGAGAGGATGATTATGGTGATAAGTAGAGAAGCGTACAGGAAATTATTAGAAGAAAAAAGAATGAGTGGCAGATAGTATTCGAAAGAAAATGAAGGATGACATACAAGTGCCATTTGTTTTGTTTCATTACACTAACATGTACCAATATGCAATATAATAGACATACACCTTCTTCAAAATAATTTCTTAATGGTTTTACTTAGTTATCTTTATGCATACTTGTCTTTCTTTAATCTTTGCTATTTTCATCTATGTTATCTTCCTTCATTCAATTTTGTTTCACTGATATACAAGGTGTGTTAAAAAAGAAACCAAACTTTTAAAATAGTGTGCCAACCAGGAGAAGGAGTGCACTGCAGTTACTGCGGCCATGCTCGTAGATGTATAGTGTCGTGGTCGCCATTTTAATCTGTTACTCACTTCGAAGATTTCTAAGGCTATTATTAACCCAGTATAACACAAGATTGAGTACTTATCACAAAGTAAGTAATAATTCTCTTACAGCTGAGTTATTCACTACATGTCATTGGAAAATGTGCAAGAAAATGGAAAACACGTGGAATTATGATTTTAACAGAACCAATATATATATATATGTGCTATATAAGTCAAGTTATCTTAACTGCTCTCGTAGCTCAGGGGAAAAACGTGGGCTGAGATAAGCGAGACCATGCTTTCAAGGTTCGAACCCTAACATGTAGGAATAATTTTTAACTCCAAAATTCTTAGTTTGTTGGACGCAGTAACGAACTAATAACAACTGTTCTCTTGTAGCTAAGCTGTTATTAAATGGCATTGCAGAATACCAAAGAAATTGGAAAACATGTGGAATGGCGATTTTAACAGAACCAAATTTATATATTGTATATAACCAGCGCTATCACATCTGTTGGCGTAGCTCAGTGGTAAAACTGATGATTTGCGGTTCGAACCCTCAACATGTAATACTCCCCCCCCCCCCCCTTGTATTTCATGCGCATGTGCAAAATATTGCTGGAAGTAATGCACTGCATTTGTATCTCACTAAGATTTCATCATAGTGAAATAGCATGCCACATCCATGAGGTTTAGTGGAGCTGACTGAAGCTCAAAAGGGTGAAATTATAGGCCATGCTTATCATGGTGAAAACGTTTCACAAATTGCCAGAGAACTGAGTTGCAACCGAAGAACAGTGAAGCAGTGGCTGGACAGGTATCATGAGGGAGAAGCTGAATGGGCCACGCAGGCATTCAGGTAGTCCTCGTGCAACAATGCTGCTCAAGATGAAGCCCTGGTAGCAGATGTGAGAAACCAGCCTTTAATACACAGGTCCATCTTTCTAGATAAAGTAGTTGAATATGGTTGCTCATATGAAACCTATGCCAACGATTAAAGGATGCCGGTATTGCATCACATCGTCCTGCCACTAAGCTTTTTCTTACAGAGGCACACAAAGCAAGACGATTACAATGGGCACAGCGCAATTGCGACCTTCCTCAGGCTTATTGGGACCTGGTAATCTGGAGCGACGAGAAGGTATTTTGATACGACCAGTACGGGACCCTATGTCTGTACAGACCACAAGGAACTAGATACGAACCTCAACACGTCGTTCGAGCAGCATATTCAGGAAGAATTTCAACACAGTTCTGGGCCTACATGACAGCATCAGGTCCAGGGGAGTTAATTCAAGTGCCAGAGAGAATGATAGAATGATGTGTGCAGTCTATGTAGACATTCTCGAAAACACTTTGCTACCATCCCTTCGTACTACGTTTCCAGAACAAGAAGAGTATATATTTATCCACGACAACAGTGCTGTGCATACTGCAAATATCACCCAGGATTGGCTAACGAGGCATCCAGAAATAAACTGCATAGACTGGCCACCAAAGTCTCTCGATCTAAATCCCATTGAACATATATGGGCCTTCATGGTTAAAGAATGGGAAGAACGTCGACCAGACAGGGTTCAAGAAAATTTGGTTGCTCACGTGATGGAGCTATGGCAACATTATCAGCAGAATCCAAACCAGTGTTCTGTATTGGTTGCAAACATGCACAAAAGATTAAACAATGTAATCATAGCTGGGGGTGATTACACCAGGTTGTAAATCACAAGATTCATTCTTTGTTTCCACAAATCATTGTTTATTCTAGCAAAAATATGTTTTCTATAAAGCTCAAATGTTTCATAATTTATTTCATTTGTTAATGACGTGGGTTTCATGAAGAAATGACAGCTTTTTACTTTGTTTCCTAAGCAACATTATCTTTGAATATCGTCTTTTTTAATTCCTAATAATGGCTATTTGTAACTAAGGTTACACAGAATATCTTTTCAGTTTTATGTCTTATACTCCACTCGAAGTATATATTGAAGCTCTAAGCTTCAATAGAGCTCTAAGAGCTCTCTTAGAGCTCTAAGCTCTAAGCTCTTCTATTATATTGAAGCTCTAAATTTGTTTTTCTCAAGATGAGAATTATTCAATTTCTTGTTATTTTATTAGCTTATTGATAAAAAACGTAGTCAGGATATTAGGACAGAATTAAAAGTAGAAGAAATAAACCATACTATTGAAAGAAATAGAAATCAATGAAAAGAACATGTTCAGAGGATGAATAATAACAGAATACCAAAAATAGCCTCTAGACCTATAGGAAGAAACCAGGGAAGACCGAGGAAAAGATTGGCAGACCGATTTGGAGCCGGAACAGCTTAAGCAATCCAAAGCCGTGAGGTAGAAGAAGAGGAAGAGGAGGAAGAGGAACAGGAGGAAGAGGAGGAAGAGGAACAAGAGGAAGAGGAGGAAGAGGAACAAGAGGAAGAGGAACAAGAGGAAGAGGATCAAGAGGAAGAGGATCAAGAGGAAGAGGAGGAAGAGGAAGAGGAGGAAGAGGAACAAGAGGAAGAGGAGGAAGAGGAACAAGAGGAAGAGGAACAAGAGGAAGAGGAACAAGAGGAAGAGGAGGAAGAGGAACAAGAGGAAGAGGAACAAGAGGAACAAGAGGAAGAGGAACAAGAGGAAGAACAAGAAGAACAAGAAGAAGAAGAAGGACAAGAACAAGAAGAACATGAAGAACAAGAACAAGAAGAACAAGAAGAAGAACAAGATGAACAAGAAGAACAAGAACAAGAACAACAAGAACAAGAACAACAAGAACAAGAACAACAAGAACAAGAACAACAAGAACAAGAACAACAAGAACAACAACAAGAACAACAACAAGAAGAACAACAACAAGAAGAAGAACAACAAGAAGAAGAACAACAAGAAGAAGAACAACAAGAAGAACAACAAGGAGGAGAAGGAGGAGGAGGAGAAGGAGGAGGAGGAGGAGGAGGAGGAGAATGAGGAGGAGGAGGAGGAGAATGAGAATGAGAAGAATGAGAATGAGAATGAGAAGAATGAGAATGAGAAGAATAAGAATAAGAATAAGAATAAGAATAAGAATAAGAATAAGAATAAGAATAAGAATAAGAATAAGAATAAGAATAAGAATAAGAATAAGAATAAGAATAAGAATAAGAAGAAGAAGAAGAAGAAGAAGAAGAAGAAGAAGAAGAAGAAGAAGAAGAAGAAGAAGAAGAAGAAGAAGAAGAAGAAGAAGAAGAAGAAGAAGAAGAAGAAGAAGAAGAAGAAGAAGAAGAAGAAGAAGAAGAAGAAGAAGAAGAAGAAGAAGAAGAAGAAGAAGAAGAAGAAGAAGAAGAAGAAGAAGAAGAAGAAGAAGAAGAAGAAGAAGAAGAAGAAGAAGAAGAAGAAGAAGAAGAAGAAGAAGAAGAAGAAGAAGAAGAAGAAGAAGAAGAAGAAGAAGAAGAAGAAGAAGAAGAAGAAGAAGAAGAAGAAGAAGAAGAAGAAGAAGAAGAAGAAGAAGAAGAAGAAGAAGAAGAAGAAGAAGAAGAAGAAGAAGAAGAAGAAGAAGAAGAAGAAGAAGAAGAAGAAGAAGAAGAAGAAGAAGAAGAAGAAGAAGAAGAAGAAGAAGAAGAAGAAGAAGAAGAAGAAGAAGAAGAAGAAGAAGAAGAAGAAGAAGAAGAAGAAGAAGAAGAAGAAGAAGAAGAAGAAGAAGAAGAAGAAGAAGAAGAAGAAGAAGAAGAAGAAGAAGAAGAAGAAGAAGAAGAAGAAGAAGATTAAGAAGAAGAAGAAGAAGAAGAAGAAGAAGAAGAAGAAGAAGAAGAAGAAGAAGAAGAAGAAGAAGAAGAAGAAGAAGAAGAAGAAGAAGAAGAAGAAGAAGAAGAAGAAGAAGAAGAAGAAGAAGAAGCTTATTGTTAGAACAGGTAGGTGGTATACAGCGTTTAGGAGTTGGCTCCATTAAAATTATCATTCAACCTTCTGGAAACTTCTGGCATTCTTTTTGAAAGCATGTTATTAACTTGGTCGCAAGAGAGAAAGTATAATTTCATTCGTTACAGTGTCTTACAAAGTAAAAACATTGGAATAAAAATTATGACTACATACTAGGTTTCGAACCATGAATCCTCGGCTCAGTGAGACCATTTATTTTGCCACTGAGCTACGATAACATGTGCTTGTCGTAGGTTATATACAACAAGATGTTGGCTCTATTAAGACGCCATGCTTCCTGGCATTCGTCTTCTTGCTAATTCCCCAATGCCATTAGTAACTGCTTACCCCAAGAGAACAGCTGTAAATTGGTTCGTTACTTAATCTAACAAATTAAGAATCTGGAATAAGAAACATATCCCTCATAATATTCATCAGAGCGCGTGCTCTCTGTCATTGAACTACGTGAGCACTTAAGGAAGCTTGCTTTATATACAATATAGATGTTGGTTTTGTTAAAATCATAATTCTACGTGTTTTCTGCTTTCTTGCACATTTTCCAATGCCATGTAGTTAATAGCTCAGCTCTAAGAGAATTATTACTTACTTTGTGATATATACTCAATCTTTTTTACTGGGTTAATATAGTCTTAGAAATCTTCGAAGTGAGTAACAGGTTAAAATGGCGACCACGACACTATACATCTACGAACATGGCCGATTTAGTTTTCATACCATCTAGTCACGGAATGCCTGAGTGATACTGACCCGCGGAAAGTGTACATTTACTTTCTTGAAAGGTAGTACAGCAGCTGAAATAAACACAGGTACAGGTCACTCATCAGGTTAGTGACCAAGTGACGATAAAAGAGCTTGAAGAACAAATGTGAGTGTGAAATTTTGCTACAAACTTGGCCATATTTTCACAGAAACATTGCAAAAGGTTATCCAAGCATATACAGAGGGATATGCAAGTTGCGCACAGTGCTCTGAATGGTTTAAGCATTTTCAACAGAGTAAAAATGTTGGTCTGTAATGATTCTAAGTCTGATTGACCTTCCACATCAACAGATGATGGTCATGTGGATAGAGTTAATGTGTGATTTGCAGAAATCACAATTTGACTGTTCAGGAAGTTGCTGACAAGGTGAGCATCATTGTAGGATCATGCCATCAAATTTAGAGTGATGCACTTGAGACACATCATGTCATACAAAATTCATGCTGTGTTTTTTGACTGAAGATGATCCATGTTGAAATGTGAAAGAAAGTAATTGCCACTTCTAATGACAATGAAAACTTTCTTAATATCATAACAGGTGATGAGACACCAACCTCGGTAGCGTAGTGGTAGCGTGTCTGCCTCAGGTTCAAGAGGTCCCGAGTTCGAATTTCGGTCAGGGTGAGTTACCTGGATAAGATAGATACAGTCCACATGAAAAACTCAATGCCACGGCCGGGATTTGAACCACGGACCTACTGGTTTTCGTCCAGTTACCCCAACTTACCGAGCCACCATGGCCAACCCATCTTCATGACATTAAATTCCCATGTTGACTATCAAAAACCATAGTCTATATACGGCTAGTGTGAAGAAATGATTAATTTCCATCAATTAACTAAAATAATAAGAGTTAAATGATGAAGCCTGGGACTCAAGTACTTACTATAGAAAGTTGCCACAAACTGTGTATCTCGGATGCGAGAGCCCCTAGTGGTTTACCAAGGAAATATACCAATCAAATGCAAATTTGATGTCATGACGGCGGGTTGGCCATGGTGGCTCGGTGGGTTGGGGCGGCTGGATGGAAACCAGGAGGTCCGTGGTTCAAATCCTGGCTGTGGCATTGAGTTTTTATGTTGATTCTATCTATCAAAAACCTTAGCCTCTATATGGCTAATGTGAAGAAATGATTAATTTCCATCAATTAACTTAAATAATAAGAGTTAAATGATGAAGTCTGGGACTCAAGTGCTTACGATAGTAAGTCGCCACAAATGGTGTATCTCGTGGTGTAGTGGTTTACTGGGGAAACATACCAGTCAAATGGGGATTTGATGTCATGACGGTGGGTTGGCCATGGTGGCTCGGTGGGTTGGGGCAACTGGACAGAAACCAGGAGGTCCGTGGTTCAAATCCTGGCCGTGGCATTGAGTTTTTCATGTTGACTATCAAAAACCTTAGCCTATATACGGCTAGTGTGAAGAAATGATTAATTTCCATCAATTAACTAAAATACTTGGATAAGGTTTTTCCAGGGTTTTCCCTTATCCTGAAAGACAAATGTTGGGTAACTCTTAAGCTCTATGGAACCTGGGCTCACTTGAGCATCATTTCATCCATTCCATTCATTGTCCAATATGACTTAACGTTGGAGGACGTAAATTACAAAAAAAGACAGCATTGATGAGACAGCATTGAGCTGAAACAAAGAGGTAGTTGCAATGCATGGGTAAAGGATCACCTCATCCAAAAAAATAACACATAAGTTGGCCAAAAATCAAGGTGATGGTCATATTTTTTTACTACAAAGGCATTGTCCATAATGAATTTTCACCATGTGGTCGAATGGTAAACAAGAAGGTCTACCAGGGAATCCGAATGTGCATGAGAGATGCTGAGAGCAGGAAGAAGTCTGAAATGTGGGAAAACCAGAAATGGGTATTGCATCATGACAGCCCATGATGAAACGACGGTAGCTTGTATTGACAGTAGAGGGGACTATTTCGAGAGGGGCAGATTTAAATCATTGTGCAATAATCAATGTAATAATATAACAAAGGCGTTTTAAAAACAAAATGCCTTGTCTGCAGCGTTTCTCGCATACAGATCATATATGTGTGTACACCATACCACTTTTGAATTTCTATATCCTCAAATGGCTCCTTGCTTGTCTTTAGAAATTTCTTAGTGTTATTATTCTCCCTTAGCCTACATGTCTTTCCTAATCCATTGTTTCTAAGTTTCTTACTAATGCTTTTAGCCAAATACACTTTTGTAAGAATTTTTCTTGATTTGCAACCTGCAACTGTAACAGAGATCATTCTTAGTGCCCTGTTCTGGACAATTTGCAGTCTGTGAATGGTGGTACATGCCATCAATCACCAGATTTCACAGATACAGGATCAGGGTGGAATGATCACCTGATATAGGTGTTATTTTAGGTATGTGAGCATTGTGGATTTAAAAACCAGGTAAAACTGCTAAATGCGGCATGTCTGAGTCCAGCCTTGCCTCTGACGTGGAGTGAATGTCAGTCCACAATCAAGGACACCAAGATATTTACTGGAGACAATCCAAGAGATTTGCCTGTGCCAGAACCTTAGTGTGCACAACAGCTGACGGTAATGAATCTTCGCCAAGAGGACAACAGTACTTTTCCGAAGGCTGATAGCCATCCTTCACTTCTCATTCCACAATGGCAGACAGCACATCTTAATTTTTTTTTTTTTTTTTCAATTTATGTCCTCCAACGTTAAGTCATATCGGACGACGATGAATGAAAGAGGTGAAATGATGCTCAAATCAGTGCAGGGTCCATGGAGCTTAGAGTCACCCAACATTTGTCTTTCAGGATAAGGTAAAACCCCGGAAAAAACCTTATCCAGGTAACTTGCCCTGACCGAGATTCGAACTCGGGACCTCTTAAATGTGAGGCAGTTCTGGTGGTGGTATCCCATACTGGGTATATTTACTTCAATATATACTTTTGAAAAAAATCACATATTTACTTATTTGGAAGATAAAATATAGTTGCCATGGCCCATAAAATAATCCCTTGTATTTTTTCTGACCAAAATTCTAAAGATTCTGCAATGTCATCAGAAAATGGGTGATCAAGATAGTATAGAAAAATAGGACATATTTAGCATGACAAACAGCATTTTAAAAAATTATATGGTTCAAAATTACAGAAAAGGGTTCAGAGACAATATGTTCCCTGAAAATACCTTATATTCCAATCTAGGTATAGCTTATACTGTAAATAAGGTACAAGTGTGCAAAACAGAAACATAAAGAAAAAAAAAAAACAAGCAAATCTTAAATAGATAAATGCAGTAGCAAAATTCAATAGATTATGAAAATACACATTTTAATACATACTTTAACTAATACGGTATTCATGTGAAACGAAGGAAAAAACAATAAATAAAACTTACAGAAACTAATATAATTGTTACCAAAAATTCAAAATAATGTAATTAAGTTTTGGTAGCATTGTGTTATAGCCTGTTAATAGACCTCATTATAAGAAGAGGCCAAGAAAGGGCTACAGAATGAAATATAATATGTGTATTCTACCACGTATGTAATTTAACGTCATTTTTTCTTTATATGTAATTTATTAATTACTCATTACCGTATATAATATAAAACTTTATGAAAAACAGAATTTTATAGAAGCCCATTACCATGATTTTTTGATATATTACTTTGTCAGATACCATAGAATTGTATGTGATGCTTTTTAGTGACTGCTGACCTGAACTGGAAGAGAATTTCAAATTCAGAGAAGCAATATTCCAAAGATAATGAACAGAGAATGTTCATTTTGAGGAGATATTAGTAGAATTATGTTCCAGGGTCAAGGTAGTAATGTATTCTAATCAAAAGTGATATAAAAAGGAATGGAATAATGCAGGGTCTTTTTATATGGAGGTGTAAGAGAGAAGAATGTTAAATCTTCCTTCACTGAATACCATTAATATCATAAGAATCAACTATAGTTAATTACAAACATTATACACAAACTGCATAATGGAAGCATTGTTAATCTGTTCATCTAATAAGTTTTGAGATCACCAAGAAAGATTATGTAGCCAAGTACAGTAAAAATGGATAAACTATTTCTTAGATATGAATCCCCCATATAAAAATTACTCTTCATTTAAAACTTTATTTCAGCAAAAATAACTTACTCCATCATGAATCATTGCTTTCCACGTATGTTCCAATTTTTTCTTCAGTCGGTAGCTCTGCAGTATATCAATTATTCCAATAAACAGAAGTAACCTTTCTCCCCTAGAATTCCGTGCTGGAATACCACCAGGACTGAAAAAAAAAAAAAAAAAAAAAAAAAAAAAAAAAAAAAAAAAAATGATAATTTAATAGCAAAACACAGCTAAGTAAACTGGATAACACATTACACAGTTATAATACAAAATTCACTTACTAACAGAAATATGTGCATAAAATACCGGCTAATGACTAGCGGTATAAACTTTAAGAAGAAAACAGTTTGTACTGCTTTCATATGGTATCTATAGGAGTATTTATTTACCTAGACATTTCTTACCAAGACTACAACAAAATGACACATTTTGAAGTTCCTGAATCCAAAAAAGCATTTTCAGAAAAATGTGTGTGCATGTAGGTGTCTGCATGTTAGTGGATGTATGCCTATGTGCAAGTACACTTATATCAGTAGATTTACGGCATATAAAAGAACTCCTGGGATAAAATCTGGCACATCAGCGGCAATCCTGTGAACTGTGAAGAATTTATGATTTGTTAAAAAGATACGTGAAGATCGTAACAAATTATATTTTATTGTAATATTTGTACTACTTTGTACTTAGTATCGTTGACATTGTCTATTACTGGAAATGTTTAATGACAAAATATTTATCATTGTCATTATTATTATTATTACTATTATTATTACTATTATTACTATTATGGGCGCCGGGGTAGCGCGGTGGTTTCGTTCGCGGCTCCCGTTCTAAGGGTCCCGAGTTCGATTCCCGGCTCTGGGGTTGGCGATTTTAAGTCGGCCCTATCCACGCCTTCACCTCTGTCTAGCACATGTGAAGTATCCCCTATGCCCAACGTGGTTCGGAGTCCACGGTAAAAACTGTAGGTCCTCTCACCTCACCGCCATCTTCACTATCACCCTATCATCGGAGGTAATGGACACCGCCCTCTGGGTGCCTCCACCTGAGAAATGGGTCCGGTCATCACTTGGTGGGGTGAGGTTACCCCGAAGGCCAAGGTTGCCATGTGGGGAGTGTTAGTAACTAACTTATTACTATTATTACTATTATTATTACTATTATTATTATTATTATTATTATTATTATTATTATTATTATTATTATTATTATTATTATTATTATTATTATTATTATTATTATTATTATTATTATTATTATTATTATTATTATTATTATTACTGGTTCACTGTTATTAGCTTTGGTTTTTACATATTTTTCAATATATCTAAAGTTTGTGAAAATCAATTTTATTTTAAAATGTTGAAAGCTTTTATTACATTTGCCCACGAGTTTATTATTTAAATGCCAAAGTTCACCTGTTTCCAGTACATACTTGCATGGTTCTTGTCATTCTTTACTCAAACACAAGCACACAGTCATGCCAACGTTCTTTGGGTGTGTATGATACTAAATTTGGAGAGTAACATATTTTGTAACATTGTAATCAAGTCAGGAGGCCCTGACATTTGGATAAAAATGAACTGTTGAGTAAATTTCTTAGACAATTCCAAATTTAAATAAATAAGATAAATTTTGACACATTACAAAAACTATTAAAATAATATTATATTTGTTAATGACTGTCCATTGCCAGGATCATAATAGTATTGCTGGTATGCTGAATTTTGTCCCTGAAGAGTTTTTTCACATGCAGGTAAATCTACTGACGTAACACTGTTGCTTTTAAGCACACTTAAAAACTATTTGTCCGGGCTGCTTTGAACCCAAAACTAGAGATCAGTAAGACAGTGCCTAACCAAAGAACAGAAATGCAACATAAGTAAAATGTGTTTATAACTAATTATAGCATTGTAACATGTACAAGGGATATACAAACATGTACAAGGGGTATAAAAATGAAAACATACAAAATGGCAATACAGTTATAAGTGACTTTTGTATTCAACAGTAATCATCAGATGCCTGACCACAACTATCCAACAGTTTAACAAGCCCAGAATTGCCTTGGCTGTGACATGAAGCACTTCTTCACTGTGTTCCTCAGTTCGTCATCCGAGCTGAAGCGCTTCTCTTTGAAGTGATTTGTAGCGGACCAAACAGATGGAAGTCACAGTGTGACATGTCCATACTGGAGAGCAGGTGCTCAAGATGCTTCCACTTGAACTTAGCCAGTACACTTTGTGACCATGGAGAAGTGTGGACGTATGTTATCGTTGAGCAAAATCATTTCTTTCATGAGCGACCCAGGCAGTTGGCTCTTGATGGATTTGCATAGGATATGGAGTGTCTCACAGTACATGTCATTGTTAATGTTTTTTCATACTCGAGGAATTCTGAGTATCAGACCTCAAAAGAAGAAAAAATAGTGAGCATTACCTTGTCTGTTGATAGCACAGCTTTGAAATTTTTAGGGAAAGGTGACAATGCACGCTTATATTGCATATTCCCTCACTTTGTCTTTGATTCAAAGTGAAGGCATCAACTCTCATTACCAGTGATGATCCGCATCAGGAAAGGGGGATCTTCAGGATATTGGAACAGGTGGTGCTAGCTTCATATGCAGCTCCTTTTGCAGTTCGCTGAACTTCTTCAGTACCCTTTCCTCTTAATTCCTTCTGTCATGCACAATCATCCACAATGTACCAATGCTGGCCCCCTCCAATGTAGCCAACATTAGCATTGTGATGGGACAATCAATTCTCACTTATTCACCTTGTCAATGAGTTCGGCCTTGATTACCAGGTTTGCATGGTCTGGTCTTAGATCATCACTCAAACATTCGCAGTCTTCACAAAAACAGGCACTCCATTACCTCAGACTTGTCAGTCACAGTCTTCCCCATGTACTGCCACCACCAGGCAATGAATATCAGCCGGTTTAACTACTGCAGTTAGAAATCTGATAATACCTCACTGCTCCTCAATCGTCAAATTTTGCAATGTGAATGCCATGATGTCCTCACTTGCACTGCCACCTCAATTGGATGAAAACCAATTTGCAGACAGAGTACACAATTAATTGACTGCTTCTTTCCAACATCATACACTACATTTGCTTCCCTAAATCTCTCTCTACATTATTGCAAAGCAGTATATTCACCCTGAAACCAGTTTGGTTGTTACACCACTTCGTAGTATTCAGATCATAATAAAGTATGCTGAAATATAATTAGTTAAAAGAAAGCATGAACATGCACACAAAGTATTGTCTTTTCCAGATACACACCAAATTTTTCATGCTATTAAATTGTGAGTTAGTAATATGTGTTTGGAGGAATTTAGTAACAGTGACGTCAAAATTAATTTCAAAAACTATTTGTAGTTGGTTTATTGATACTTGTCACTTACTTTTTTATATTAATGAGAGACTAGTTTCAAAGGCCTTGTGATAAGGATCGCATAATGAACTTTGAAATCCCACCAGTAGATAATTTGACAAAAAAGTTCATAGTTCCACCACCAGAGAAAGAGCAAACAACAGATGCCAGTTGAAAGAGATTGAAAATGGAGGCGTTTGCCTTTAAAACTAGTCTCTCATTAATAGAGTATCAATAAACCAACTACAAATAGTTTCTGTTAGTATTTCGTTTCAATCTTGCTTTAACTGTTGGAAAGAATCTTCTGGTTTTTGTTGTTTTGAAGTTACTGCTTTCTTTCCTGAGGTTGCTCTTCATACTATGAGAATGAGAAAAATTGACAGAATGGAAGCATATATAATTCATTAATAACAATTAGTGACTATAATTACCAAAGATAAGTGAAGTTTAGTCACTAATTATTATAATTTATTGAATGAGGTATGTTTGCTCCAGATTTATGCAGTTAACTGTTTCTTTGACCAGGTGGTCAGCAAGCCATTCCACTGATTTTGAAAGTGGGTTTTAACCCATTTGATGTTTATCTACCAGTTCTGTTGCATAAGAATATCGGAACACTTGGTATGCAATTTCTAACTGAGAAGTTAGACTTGAATAGCTGTCAATGTGTATTGCTACGCTTGACCATATTTTACACTTGATGTCAACTCTATCAGTATGTCATTTGTATTTCTCATCTTTCTTCTCCTCTTGTATATCAATAATATCCATCAATACTATCATTCTCTGTTATTTAGCAAGTGTGAACTTTTTTCCCTCCCTTGTGCATAGATGCATTGTGCATATATGCATCCTTTATAATCATTTGTGCCCACACTTAGAATTTATGATCATTTTCTTACAAGGATTTAACACACAGATTTCCAACAATTTCTATGCTATACATGCCAAAATTAACCTAAAAGTCAAACATTTTTGAAAGCAATGTATATAAACTACCACTGAAACAGGTCAATACATTTCTTCAGAACCTTATACTTCAAATTTTAAACTCAGATCATGAAATGTCAAGTTGTTCCTTGGATACTGGCAGATGAAAGTGCACGATTTCTTGAGCATTTGGCTTATTGGATGTTTCACAGTAGTAAAGCATCTAAAAGCCAAATTAGAAGAGAGAGAACTTCAACATGCAGGAAATTAGAAGTAGAATATCTGCTGGCTACAAGCTCTACTCTATATGAAGTATACATCATGCTGAACCATTGTATTTCAATAAACACATATTTTATTTTTATTCTGTGAACAGAAGCCTAACATACTGTGTGTTGTACTAATGTGATATATTTTTCTTTAAATTCAACTTATAAGTAAACAAATACTCATTTTCTACATCCACAAATGAAATTCAAGTGGAGATAGCATGTTTCATATTACTCACGGAACATCATCTTCTTCATCAATAGGTTCACTCTCTGCTTGGATGCTTTCCATTGCAGTTGAATGAGCTACGAGCCTCTGCCTGTTGATTGATCGTGAACGGTTAAGAGATGTTGCTCCTCGATCCTTATCTTTTTCCTCTGAGGCAATTTCCTGTTCTTCACTGTCAGCAGCTTCTAAACGTGAATGACTCTTTTGCTCCTGAAACAGTAAAGCAATATTTATTGTATTGTCTGACAGAATTAAAAGTATGAAGTTGGTACCTGACATACATTGCTTTACTAATCTTAACATCACTGACAACATTTTTCTGTCAATGAGAATGAAGCCTCTCACTCATTTGGAGGGCTATTAATTCCGATACTGAATTTCATTGGCCAAAAGGTAGTTATGGGTAAAAAGACAGCGAAGAAGAGAAAACCAGGCTAATAATTTATTATCCAGGCACACCCTGGTTCCCCTGGTTAGTGATGGTTATTCTTTATGTCGCATTGACATTATTCTATGTTACATATAAAAATATGTATGTTTTCAAAATGTGAATAGGATATAAGTAATGAGTCTAAATCAAATGTAATTTGTTTTGCACAAATAACATTTTATATACAAAACTCACAAACATTCACAAAAAAGATTTTAAGACCAATTTTAATCATATAAAAATAAGTAAATAACATGAAGTTAAAAAGACAAATCCTTTGTATAACGTAATATACAAGAGAATTTAAATTGTAATGCTTGGATTTTCTGCATTTTTCTGCATTCAACCACGCAAGGGAAATTTATATTCTAAGGTAACAGATTGTTGATGTGTCCAAAATCTTGCTAAAAATCAATTACAAAAACCTCCTCAGTTACAGTTCTGACATGCATTGTTTCTACTGACAATTACATATCAGTAAAAACAAATTGATAAATGACCAAAGAAATAAATATTTTGTTTCTCAACACTGTCAATTGCCAGGGTAAGTGGCACTGGTGTGTTGGAATATCATCCCACATGAGTTCTTCTGCATGCCAGTAAATCCATTGTTGAGGCAGTAACCTTTAAGGAAACTCAAAAAAGATCAGCCAGAACTGAGTCTGAATTGTGGCCTTGGGATCAGTAGGTTAGCACTGAACAACCTGTATATAGTAACCAAACATGTCTTATTCAATGTCATATACTCATCAAAAGTATAAAAATTGAAAGAAGCACAAGTTAAAATAAAAGTGAACTGAGAAAATATTGACACATTACTTCACTCACACTGTTTTTCATAGGACATGTTTCAAGAACTATTGTTCCTATCAGCTGAGTTTCAACATCAAGATTAAAAAGATGGATAACAAACTTGCTTTTGGTATTTACAAGAAACCGACACATACAGATAATTATATTAAGAATAATAGGTTCAATGCAAAACAATACCAACATGCCATTTTTAATAGTTTAATCTTTCACATGACCAACCTTCCACTGAATGCACAAGATAATCAAGAAGAATACCTACACATAAAAACGTTTGGTTTCAAACCAAATTTAGTGAATAAAAAAATCAACAAACTCAACAAGGCCAAGAAAATAAAAGAAACCACCACCCTGGAACCAACAGGGGGGAAAAAAGAACATTTTTAAGAAGTTTGCCTTCCACCCATCAGTCCATAATAAATTCCAAAAAAAAATTTCAACACACAACATAGATCTTGCACCTCAAAACAGATTCAATATCAAGAATTTGTTATAGGGTCCCCCCAAAAAATTAGTCACTTCAAATGAAAAACCAGGAATATATGAGATCAAATGTAAAACTTTCCCTAAAATATATATAGGAAAATTTAAAGAAACATTGACATCAGAACTATAGTACATATACACAACATTAAAAACAGTGAAAAAGAAAAATCAGCAGTCACTTTCCATTAGCTTTAAACTGGCGTACCATCGTGATGCAAACAAATACAGCTTCAAACTGGCACACCATCGCAGGGCCTGGCAAGAGAGGGAAGGATGATAAGGAATTAAAAGTCAACAACAGTTGTATTGGAGAGGAGGAAGAACAACAGCATCATCAGCAGTATCACCAGGGAACAAAAGTTAAACAAGGTACAGAGTACTCAGAAAATGAAGCTATTTACAGTGGAGTAACAAACACTACACAAATAGTAAATATTCTCCACTTAACTTAAGAAGCTGATGACAATACTTCTATTACGTTTTTGCGAAATTAATTTCATGGACATCTGCCCACATCTTCAGTCAACACAATTCGTTGTCAAGGATACCATGCATTTACATATTTACATATTTGTTTCGTGTTCAGATGTTGGTAATACGTAAATACGTAAATACGTAAATGCATGGTATCCTTGACAACAAATTGTGTTGACTGAAGATGTGGGCAAATGTCCATGAATTTCGCAAAAATATAATAGAAGTATTGTCATCAGCTTCTTAAGTTAAGTGGAGAATATTTACTAAATATTTTTATTTGTGTAAGGTACAGAGTGTTTCAATTTTTACAGTAATCTAATGTAGATGTATCTGATTGGTGAAAAAAAAAAAAAATGTTAAGTAAAAATTTCATAGTAAATACGAAAATTTAAGAAGGAATAATTATAGTAGGCAAGAGAGTATAAAGAAAATAGCTTAAGTATGATAATGTAGTAGAAATCAAGTGGAAGGGTAATCAGAAAGTAATCAAAATAAAGAAATGCAAGCAAATACTTCATAAATGGAAGGAAATATGTTGACTGATTATGGAAATGTCAAAAGTTTGAAGGAATATGTAGACAATAGTTACTGGGAGTTAATAGAGAGCATAAAAGCTAACAATCGAGAGTTAATACAGAGCGCAGAAAGTAATAATCAGGAGTTAATGGGCAGAAAGTAATAATCAGGAGTTAATGGACAGCAGAGAATGGAACAGAATAATCAGAAGTTAGAAGTAAAACAATAAGAACTAAGACATTGCTAAAGAGTCAACAGAAAGTGTTAGAAATAATCAAGGAAGAGATCAGAGGGGAAATGTTAGAAGTGCCGTAAGAGAAAATACCAAACGATTAAGGTGGAAATAGAGAAGGGAAGAAAATAAGTCAGTAAGAAACTAGAGAATTGTAAAAAGAAAGGTTGCAAACTGGTTAGTGGAAAATTAGAGAAAGAAAATAAGAAACTGAGGAAGCAGTAGCACAGAAATTAAAGGGAAATCACTACAAAATAATTAGAAGAAACTAGTAATAGATTAAGATATCAGGAAGGGAAAGAAGGAAGACAAGGAATTGTGAAGAAATTACAGATTAAATGAAAGAGATAGAAATAAAAATCATGGGAGTAAAAGAAGCATTAGAAAACATTTAAAATCATGAGATAAACAAAAGAAAATGCAGCAGCCTCTGGAATCGAAAGGTCAAGGAATCTCTGGCCATCTCTTCTGAGAGGAGAACACTGAACCGGGATGCCATATTGCAGTTCAGTTCTGCTTGGAAGCCTGCCTTGAAGATGGAAATCGACCAGCTCAGAAAACACAGATTCTGCCACTACGATGAGCCCCCAGCATAGAGGTATTTTTCAAGTCCGCACTCCACTGTCCGGCGGAAGCTCCTTTCGGACTAGCGGTCGCTATATATACTGGCCCTTCCAATTTGCTAATCATTCATCATCCTGATGATGGAAGCAATTCACACTCCTGAAACGTTGATGGCTCTACATTACTATACCTGGCTTAAAATGAAATGAAATGTGTAGTGTTTAACGCCCGCTTTTACTACATATGGCACCGCAAGCGATGACACTGATGTTACATGAGATGAAGATGGAGCATCAGTGGAATGAGATGGCGGGGGAAACCGGAGATCCCGGAGAAAACCCGCCCCAGCGCCATGTTGTCCACCACAAATCTCACTTTGCGGTCGCCTGGGATCGAACCCGGGCCGCCTTGGTGAGAAACAAGCGGTCTAACCACTGAGCCATGGCGCGGCCCACCTGGCTCAAAGCCCGAGAACGTCTAGAACATATACGTCGTCAGGAAAACTTCAGATCATATAAAGCAAATTATGTATCCAGTTGTTCGGTCAGCCATTTTATCTGTGCCACTGGGCCTTAAGTACCAATTCTGGTGCAACCAGAAACTATTGGAGTCTGATGCAGAAGTGGGAGAAATTGATATGAGAGACACTGATTATCCACCAGAATTGGTTGCTGCAGAGAGTGAATGTTTTAACCAGAGTGAACTAAATGACTTAGGAATCTTGCCCTCTCTAAGGAGTAAATTGAGTTGTTTGGATTTAGATCCAGCAACATCATTCTACTGGTGCTGACGATGCAAAATAAGTTTTTAAACCTTTTTCTCCTAAGATGAACATCTTATTCACTGCATTAATGTGAAAGAACTTCTACTACAACTTTGACTTCCAAACTATGATCTCAGTGAATGGAGACTATTCATTTATGCTTCCAAGCTAAGTCTTAAGCTACGTTTTCCTTCACAACAAAAATGTATTTGATTCAATGCCAACTCACTATTAATGATTCTCAAAGAATCAGAAAATTTGCAACAGCACTTACTGCAACTGAACTAAATGAAAACAATTGGTAAGTTTGTGGCTGCTGAGTCAACAATCTGGTTTTACCGGATTTTGATGATTTCTCTGTAGGATAGCAGGGCATGAACTAATCACTGGACTATGAAAGATTGGACACATCAAAAAAATTTAAAGGTTGACTCCAAGAATATTGTGCACCAAAGCCCTGAGTAAGTTATGTTACAACCTCTCCACCTTAAGCTTAGCTTAATGAAACAGTTTGTACAGGCTTTAAATAAGGAAGGAGATTGCTTCAAGTGTGTATGTGAGAAATTTACACTCCTATCTGAAGTAAAATCAAAATGTAGGAATATTTAATATTCCTAACATTAGAAAACTGAAGTTGATGCAGCATTTAAAAATGTTATGAATTAATAGGAGAAAGCACCATAGATATCTTTCTGTGAAGCTATTTAAAAATTTCTTGGTAAAAACAAGGATTCTAATTCTCAAAATATTTGGGGAAGATGTTTAAGACATTCAAGGAACATAAGTTCTAACACAAGTATTAATATTCATTTTGTATTGTACTGAAATTGTAATGAAAACTGTACAAATAAATATCAAATATCAAAAATATCAAAATTTATTTTCTCTAGATTATTTCCTCGAAAAACTAGTTTCTGAGCGAAGAACAAGCAAACACAACGATCTTCAGGAGTTCAAAAGGAGGCATCAGGGATACTGGAGCAACACTATGCTTGATTATTGCTGGATAATAAAGTGTAAAATACTGAAGCCAAACATAAAAGAAGAGCAGGGATACTTGTTCAGCAGCTAAGAAACAAGAGTAGAGTAGTCTCAGTTATGCGACCTTCGTAACCAACATTCTGTATTACTCAACATACTCTCACCAGTGCTTGGTCAGCAGGATGTGCCTCCTTGAACCTTCAGTGAGTGTGGATATAGCTTGGGTGCAGACGATACTGTTTTCATTTCCTGTGAGTACAATATGGCCAGTGTGAGTACAATGTGGCAAGTAAAAGGAAGAAAGTGATTCCTTTCTTGGAAGTGTTGAAAACAGTGTTGTTGTAATAAATTAAATTTAAAGGGAGTCGATTAATGACATTAAACAACACTTACTTTTAATATATCGAGATTTAACTGTATTGGAACACCAGGGTGAAGCGATATAATTATTAATTTATAGATGAGTCGTATTTATTACACATCTGCTTCACTTAAGTACATATTTTAAGGACATGTTTTGCAAATCTTCGGCTCTTATGCGACTAAAGCTTGATCCAACATACCCATGAGACCCATTGTAAATAATGTCAACACTCCTACTTACCTTCTGGCAAAATGGCTGTCCAAAAAATTTCAGTCCTTTCCACAATTCCATACTCTGAGCATAAAAATCTCTTTAGACCTGGTAGAAAAAATTCAAAATCTTAAACTAAACCCTCATGACACTTTAGTATCCTTTGATGTCCGCTCCCTCTTCCCTAGCATTCCATTAGACAAACTTTTGATTCAACGGAAGAAATGGCTAAATTCTATTAACCTAGATGCCAATACAATAGAAGAATATTTGGCAATGACTGAAACATGTATACATCAAAATTATTTTGTTTTCGATGGAAAATATTATAAACAAATTTCAAGACTAGCTATGGGAAGCCCGCTATCACCATTTTTGGCCAATTTATACATGAGCTTTTTCGAAACATATGTAACTAAAGGTTTCCCTCATATTTTTAAAACATGGTACAGATACGTAGACGACATCTTTGCAATAGTGCCCTACAAACAAATAGATGATGCTTTGAAACTACTCAACCTGCAAGAACCCAGCATACAACTCACAGTAGAAACTGAAGAGGATGGTACTCTACCTTTTTTGGACCTTAAAATCACAAAAAGCAATGAAAAGCTAGAATTTGGTATCCATAGAAAAGCAACACACACAGATAATTACATCAAAGCAAATAGTTTCAACCCAATTCCACACAAACATGCCACCATCAACAGTCTCACACACAGATTAGTAAATCTACCCCTCAGCCAGCAAGAATATCAAAAAGAATACCATCAAATCTTAAAAACGGCAATTAAAAATGGATATGGAAAAAACCTTGTAGATAAAAAACTAAAATCATTCAAACTTCAAAAGAGATTAAAACAGATCACAGCTCTCACACCAATAAAACAAGAAACTAGATCTGCTAAATTTACTTACCACCCTTGGGCCACAAAAAAGTTCCAAAAAATATTCAAGAAATACAATATAACATTGGCACCAAAAAACAATTACAACATTAAAAACCTACTTAACAGTAATAATACTGAAACAGTAATTATACTGATAAGATAAAACCAGAGGAAAAGTCAGGCATTTACAAGATTAAGTGTAAAGACTGTGAAAAAATTTACATAGGGAGGACAAAAAGAAACATAGGCACTAGAAAGAAAGAACACTTCAGGCACTTAAGATACAAAAATATTGATAAGTCCGCAATAGCAGCTCATTTCTGGTCTGATAATCATGAAATTGAAGATAACACCGAATTACTAAGATACGTACAAAAACATAGTGAACTCGTCATATGGGAGAGAATATACATAGAAAAACATAAAAACCAACTAATGAACTTTGAAATCCCGCCAGAAGAGAATCCCACATTTAAATTCATCACTAAATCAACAGATGGCAGCAGCAACTTCAGAATTACCCACACCACTGGATCAAGCTTTAGTCGCCTAAGAGCCGAAGATGCAAACGATGATTTGCGAAACATGTCCTCAAAATAGATGTGTAAGTGAAGCAGATGTGTAATAAATACGACTCATCTATAAATTAATACTTACTTTTATATTTTCCCGGAACATGTTTCAGAGACTTTTCCTCCATCGTCAACCAGACATCGACTGATTCTCAGTGGTGTAGCTGGCGATATTTTGTCACAGGTCTCCTCTGGTGGCGGTTCGAGGAACTTGCTGAACAAATCTTTCTGGGGGATGTCAAAATTGAATACTTTGTTCCTATTTTTGGAAAATAAGATTTGTTCCCATGTGGACAGTTCTTGTTTTCCTGATGTATGTTTTAGTAGTTTTGGTTCTGGATTTATGTTGTTTTTTCCCCAAAAATGCATGGCAATTGCTGATTTTTCTAATTGTTTATATTGTCACCCAATTATCGGAAGGCATGACCAACTGGAGCTGGGTAGGGGACAGGAGGCATTCAGACCACGCCCACCCATTTATCTTGGGCGCTCACATAGGGGATAGTTAGGAGAGTGTCACGAGGCACTCTACCGTCTCTTTCCCCTCCCCCCGACGTCTGGAACAATCGGGATGATGTTCCGAGCCGTGAAGCTTCGAGATGCAGCAATCTGGCTACTTTTTTTATCAACGGTGGGAATTGTTCTACTGGTATGCTGGGAAACAGTGATTTAACATCAAACGAGACTAGTGTGTTCTCTTTTAGTTCAGTATCCTTAATGTGTTCCATAAGTTCATAGGTGTTTTTGATGCCTAGGCATCATCCTCATTTTGGAAATGAGTTGAATTTGTTTATTAGTCACTTTGCAAGTTTGTATGTTGGTGAATTTATACTGCTAACTATAGGTCTCATTGTTATGGATGATTTGTGTATTTTGGGTAAGCCATAAAGTCTAGGTAAGGTTGGGTTATCCGGTTTAACTGTATATTTGTATCAAAAAAGTCTTCATATATATAAAACATTTAACTAGCACCAGTCAACTATTACTCCTTAAAAAACCTAATTTGCTCAAACTACAAAGATGCCATTCCATCTAACAAAATATCTGGTATATATAAAATTGAATGCTGTGACTGTAGTCAAATTTATATTGGAAATACCAAAAGAAATTTAGAAACAAGAGCAAAGGAACATAAAATATAAGCAATTAGAAAAATCAGCAGTTGCCACACATTTTTGGGGAAAAAACTACAACATAAATCCAGAACCAAAACTACTAAAACATACATTAGGAAAACAAGAACTGTCCACATGGGAACAAATCTTAATTTCCAAAAATAGGAACAAAGTATTCAATTTTGACATCCCCCAGAAAGATTTGTTCAGCAAATTCCTCGAACCGCCACCAGAGGAGACCTATGACAAAATATCACCAGCTACACCACTGAGAACCAGTCGATGTCCGGTTGACAATGGAGGCAAAGTCTCTGAAACATGTTCCGGGAAAATTTAAAAGTGTTGTTTAGTGTCATTAATTGACTCCCTTTAAATTTACGAAAGTGATTGTTTCCATGGAGGAAGTATGTATGCATGTATGTACATATATACCAACACTCCCATATGGCAACTACAGCCTTCGGAGTAACCTCACCCCACCACGTGATGACGGGCCCATTTCTCAGGTGGAGGCACCCAGAGGGTGGTGTCCATTACCTCCAATGACAAGGTGATACTGAACATGACGGTGAGGCGAGTGGACCTACAGTTTATACCGTGGACTCCGAACCACGTTGGGTATAGGGGACACTTCACATGAGCTAGACAGAGGCGAAGGCGCGGATAGGGCCGACTTAAAATAGACATCCCAGAGCCAGGAATCAAACTTGGAACCTCAGCACAAGAGTCGCGAATGAAACCACTGCACTATCCCGGAGCGCATGTGATGGAAACATTGAAAAGAAAATATTGGTGACAACTCATTTTGTCCCTGATAAAGGAAGTGGACAATGGCAAGGACATGACGGAAAAGTTTTAAGATCCATCAACATGAAAGACGTTGCATACTGGGTGGCTCAGGATTGGGAAGAAATCAAAACGACATCAGCAAAGTCTTGGAACATACTATTAGGTGATGATGAAAATAAAGAAGTGATAGTACAAGGAGACATGGGTGAAATTGTTCCCTTACTGAACTACATTCCTGGCTGTGAGGATGCTACCACCCAAGATGCGAGTAGTTGATGTGCAGAAGATCACAGACTCTGATATTGTTGACTCTGTGAATGGTAATGACAATGAGAATGAAACAAAATGGGAAGTAGAAGAACAGAATGAGAAGAAGATAAGTCATGTTGAAGGTTTAAGTACTTCAGAGATGGCATTAAGATACCTGGAGCAACAGCCGGAGGCAAGTGCAACTAAGGTATTGATTCCTTTCTTGGAAGTGTTGAAAACAGTGTTGTTATGATAAATTAAATTTAAAGGGAGTCAATTAATGACACTAAACACTTACTTTTAAATTTTTCCGGAACATGTTTCAGAGACTTTGCCTCTATCCTCAGTCGATGGCTGGCTGAGGACAGAGGCAAAGTCTCTGAAACATGTTCCGGAAAAATTTAAAAGTGTTGTTTAGTGTCATTAATCGACTCCCTTTAAATTTAATTTAAGGTATTGATGTTTCATTGATGGCAAAATCTTGCAGCAAGGAAACACCATTCAGCAGGCAAGCAGATTTCATTGAAAAGCTTCTTTTCTTAAGACATCTGGAGCTTATTCTTGTTCAATATTGCATGTAGAATTGGTTGATTCAGTAAATACCGCAAAACCAACAACTGTTTTAATAATATAGAATACCTACCACGTTTTACTCCATTTTCCAACTTATTTTGTATTATCCAACATTTTCGATTATCCGATCTTGTCCAGCGCCAGTTTAGGTCAGATTATAATCGAGACTCTACTGTAGTTTAATTCTTTGTTGATAAATTGTGCCAATTTATACATCCAGTAGAGAAGCAAACAAAGATAAAGCATAGTAAAAACATGCTAGTGACATGAATGAAACATACACACAATTCAACAAGCTGTGTTCTGTGTTTTTTGTTTGGAAATATAAAATGTCAATTAATGTTTATGACATTTAGACCATTATGTAATACCTACAAAGCAACTTTACAAAAACATCTGACATGACAGAAGTAAACGAACTCAAAATTTGAATTCAGTACAGTGACATACAAAAACACGTTATTTAGTTTAGGCAACAAATACAAACCTGAAATTCACAAACTGGTGATTTTACAAAGAAACAAATACTGAAACATCTGAATAAGTGCAAAAGTAATTAAATGGCTTAGCTTGGTTGTTATAAGATGATGTAAAAGATATTTGAAAAGAAATATAGATCTGGGAATATGTCCTGTAGGTGGCAAAGACAAGAACAGATCTCTACCATGTAGGAATAAGAACCAGTCACAACTCAGAAAGAAAAGTAAAACTTTGAACATTAGATAATTGACTGTAGTATAAATATGAAATAGTACTGTGAAAATAAGAGGTTATGAAAACAGTATTAACATTACGTTATGAAAATTTACAAGATGTCAAATGAAAACCTTGATATGTGTAGGCATTACATCATGCACAGACACTTTTATCCTTCCTTGGAACAAAGTTTCTTTCCTCCAACTGCTCCTTTAAGCATCCAAATATGTGATAATCACTCAATGCAAGATTTGGTGAGCATGATGCATGTTCTGAAGTGAGCTGCTGTGACACTCACATTACAAACAGTAAGCAAAACAGCACAATATAAGCGATGTAACGTGCTGAGACATAACTAATGTTCAGATTTGCAGTTATTTCTTCTATGATCTACAGATTTCCATCATAAGGCTTCCAGTGCTATAGAGTACACTTTGCCACAAAGAGATGTGCCTGATCCAGGTGCAAGGAATCTATCACGAAGTCACACCATTTACAAACTTTCTAATCCAGTCATACACTTGATACAATGATAGACATGCATCACCATATTGGACCTTTATTCGTCTATGGATTTCAATAAGTTTCGTACCTTCACTGCTCAGAAAACATATGACGGAATGCTGTTTTTTCTTGGTGCATGTCACAAGTGGGGCAACTTGCTATTGTAGCCATGCTTGCTTGCCTACAATATTCTGCCACCAATTAGGCATTCCTTACATCATTGGTAACAGTACTGCCAACCTACAGAACAATGGCAATTTTTAATTACATTTAAAGATTTTCATTTGACCCCCCTCCTAAGTTTGCTACTATACTTCAAACAATTTGATCATTTTATTTAAGCTTAGCACCCTAATTTATAAATTTAAATTTAAAAAAAGCTGTATAGAATGTTAATATGTTTGTTTATATTTAACTATGAATTACTTAATTTATTGTAATTATTCATTTAAATCTACACCTTTCTTATAATTTTCCTTTATTATCTTTCTTTATATATTTAAATATAAATATGTTCTTAAATTTCTCATATCTCAATAATTTATATAATTAGCCTATCAATATTTTTAATATATATTATTATTTAAAGTGAAAGATTAGGTATATGAATTGCCTACTGTGAAAGGGAACATGTTTTGAGTCTAATTTAGTAGTAGGGACAAAGAAGTGAATAAAATCTCCGCTATCTGCGGTAAATGAATCAATCAAAAGCATACATCAAAACAGGGAAGTGAGTAAATGGTGGACTGTGTTTCCACATTTTGTGGTTCATATACTATAATTATCTAAATATGTTTTTAATATTGTACATATATGTACACACACACACAACTTCTGATGAAGCTATAAAGCTATATTGAGTTTTAGTTAATTGATGGAAATTAATCATTTCTCCACACTAGCCGTATATAGGCTATATTGAGTGTTTACAGCTGATGAATAAAATGAAATGAGGAAGGAATTAGATAGCCTATTTGCCACAGATTTCACTTATTTGATACCAAATAATGTATCTAATTATCTTTTTCTGAAATAACCAAACCCTTCACATGATATTTTGGGTCTCCTGCCTGGCATAATTAGTCCGATTCAGTAGCGTAGATGGTAGCGTGTCTGCCTCACGTTCAAGAGGTCCCAAGTTCGAATCTCGGTCAGGGTGGGTTACCTGGATAAGGTTCTTCCGAGATTTTCTTTTATCCTTCAAGATGAATGTTGGGTAACTCTAAGCTCTATGGACCCTGGACTCATTTGAGCATCATTTCACCCATTCCATTCATCACCCGATATGACTTAACGTTGGAGGACGTAAATAACAAACAAAAAATACTGTCTTAGGCATCCTCATTTCCTTATTTTTAAGAAGGTTCCACATAATTCATGCAATAAAAGGGAAAATATGAATAGGGAAGAATAAACATAGAATTAGTATATCACTGCAAGTGGCATATCATTGTTTTGTATTTGTTACTCCCTTAATTATTCAGTTATTTATTATTTACAAACTTGATTTCTGAAAATGTTTTTTAAAAGATTTTGGTTTTATTTTCCTTAATCAAAACATGAGAGAATAATTATTTTAATCAGTTAATTGGATCTTAAAGCTCTCAGCTACTGATATCCATAAAACCCTATCAGATCTATTTGTGGCACTATCATAGTAATTGACATTCATAGTGCTTTATTTCATTACAATCTACTTTTGCTTTAAATCTTTCATAGGTGTTTCACAAAATAAACAGTGATATTATATTTTTAAGTTTTCACAATATGCATCTAACACAACTGAAAGTTGTTGTTTTCTAGTGCCTTGCATCTGGCACTGAAGCCATTAGCAACTGAAAGTCAAACAGTAATATTCTAAAAATTATACGGTTCTTAAAAGTATCTAACAATTATATAGTTCTCTAAAGTAAAGAGGCAAGCCAAGGAGCCTAGAAGGTATGTGTGGGGGTTATGACTCATGAGGCAAGCCTGCAACCATGAAATAGTTTCTACCATTATGCCTGTATAATTTGCTTGAAATAAATGAAGATTTTGTTTGTTAACAATGCTGTCAATTGCCAGGATCATATCAGAAATGTCACAGAAGCCAAGGTTATGTAGCAATGCCAGACATTTGACGAAGCAGTAAACAATTTATCAATTTTCAAGAATCCATCACTGCAACAATGGTAACAAATATTTCCATTTCTTCATAGTTCTATCCAAAACAGTTGAAATTAGAAACCCAAGCAAAGTTTGTTTTATTTTTTAAATGTACTAGAAGACACAGAATACCTAAACAAAGATTTTTAAGTTTACATTAAGCAGTGATTGCAATGGATGGGCAAGAGAATTTTCCCAGCTACACAATAAAGAGATACTTTTCTATTATTAACATTTTTTAAATTCATAAATTAAGGAAGCGGTTTCCATTTTTTCATTTCACAAATTACATCAACATTCTTCAGTGCCATTTATGACCCTTACTATTTTTTTCAATATAATACACAACCCATGCAAATGTAAATCAGTAAAAGGGCATTTGTCAGCTAACAGACTCCATTACATTTTGATACACAGCTTGCCATACCATTTCATATGCAGTGGGCATCTGAAACATGCTAGAACTATCATTTGTTTAGTTTTGCAATATTAAACTGTAGTTTCCGCAATTTTTTATGTATTCATAACATATTTTGTAAATTCTATAGAATAAGTCATTCTTCATACTAAGAAGCAGTTAAGTAAAATCTTTCAATGCACTGTACCTGATTTCAAAACATCCTTTGCAAGCACCTCAGTAAAAAACTTATTTCAGGATGAAGCCTAACAAATGCTTAACAGCATGCCTACATTGTTGCATTTTATTCAGTTGTAGAATATTATTTCAAAGTCAAATCTTCTGTTGTGCCTATGTAGCCTACTTATACATCCATGTATTATCCAAAAAATCTGAAAACAAAATTGGGAACATAGAGATTTTTAAAAAACTATCTAAAATGTTTATCTGAATCAGCCTCTAGTAATTTTAATATATCCGAGCAATATGATTTTTTTTTTCTTTTTTAGATTTGTGCTGATAAGGAAGAGATTTAGTACAATACCAGAAAACATAGCTGCATCAAGAAAATACGAAAACAATCCAATAAACAAATTTGTTTATATAAAAACCCTTGCCTTGAGAAAGAAACAATCAACTCTATTTGTGAAGTATTTCAAGCAGCTGCTAACATTCTCTGGAAAGTAACTGAAAATCTAACAATGAAGTCTTCTGGAAAAGTTCTGCGAAGAAAGGGTACCATCCAAGCCATCTATTTTTTTAACACATTAAGCTTTGTTACATAATAAATATATTACAGTTCTGACAAATATTAATAATTGCATACACAATAAAATTATATGCAGTATGCATAAAAGGTCTATATAACCCTACATTAAATTCAAACTGATGTGACATAAAAGTACATATACCCATTGTTTAAATGTTTCTACTTATATTCTTAGGAATCTCTTTTTTTTTTTTTTTTAAATCATAGAAATATGTATCCATAATTTATTTAAATGTTTCTCCTTACATCTTAAGAATCTAAAACATCTGTATATGTCCCTCCATGTCTTGAATATACTCCATGTTCTCATGCTCATCTTAAGCATCAACATGTCCCTCCAAATCATTTCATAATTCAATGACATTCAATGGACACCAACACCTCATTTTCAGATCCACTTTGATGTTTTTCCTCATCTTTGTCTCTAATATTCTCTGCAGCTCTGCACATGGATTTTACCAGTGACTGTTTAATCAACAGAAATTAAAAATGGTTCCTTTTCTTACACTTAAGCGTTCTGTGTTGTGTTGCTTTCACAATAAAATCCATGGATTTTTAATTTATCTGCCACTAATTTGACACTCAGGAATCCACAAAAGCCCCATCAAACTTTCCTCAATTGGGTAATTGTATTTACCAGCTATTCTTTCAGTACCTTGGCATCAACTAATTTGCAGTCCTATAATTCACTGCATAAATAACAATGAGAATCTGACAATAACAATCAATAATAATGGGCATCTACAGCAGTATATACACCTAACACAATAGTAAAAAGTTACTTGCATAATTCAGTCCACTGACTGACCTCACTGAAACTAGATTATTGTCTAAGCATCATATATGTATGTTTACATTTAAGACTTCTAAGATTCCATTCTAGTGGCACCTGGTGTAGAATCCAGTTGAGAAGTACCTTTTGAAGTGGGAAAGAATGACAAAGTCTATTGTAGCTGTTGCACAGAGTAAAATCCACTCTCATAACTACATAGAAAATGAGGCTAGCTACAGTGAAGCAATGAATATTACACAAATATAAGTATTTGTGTAATATCGAATCTCATAACTTGAAGATCAAGTTGCAGGATGTCATTGCAAACCTAAGAAGATGCATCCACAATAATTAATCATAGAACCTGATTCTGCATGGTTTGGATTCTTTTCAGTTGGTGTCTGAAGCAGTATCCATCCACACATTCACTAAGGTTTGATAACGGAGAGAAAAAACATGCACGGACGCACGCACGCATGCATGCACGCATACACACACAGCTTAATTTGCTGCCTAAATACTTGATTGTTTATGTGCTATGAACTTTGCTTTCCTTGTAGAAAAATAGCATAATCAGCAGTCTGTTTTTTTTCTTTTAATTTACATCCTCCAATGTCATATCACACAATGAATGAAATGGTTGAAATCATGCTCAAATGAGCCCAGGTTTCAAAGGGTTATCTGACAGTCATGTTACAAGATAAGCAAACACCCCAGAAAAACCTTATCCAGATAACTCACGTTGACCAATTTTAGAACTCGGATCTCTTGAACATGAGGCAGACAAGCTACCACCTACGCTACAGAGGAGGGCATCTGTAGTCTTGCATTCGTATGTAAATTTGATGACATTCAATTTTTTCCATTTCAATTCACTATTTTCCATTTGGTGCACCAATCATTAATATCCTAGATAATTGTTTGTAGTTCATCGCAGCATCTTGGCATGATCCTGTCTTAATATGGCAACATCAGTGAACTAAGCTACTTTTACTGATTCACTTTCTGAAAATCTGAGAAATAGAAGTACAAATTGAGTTTTTTATTTATGGACACACTTTAACTGTTGAAGTTCTCAGCATCCCATTCTATACTGGGCGATAGCTGAGAGATAGCTTAATTTTGCTCAGTGGTCTCTATATCAGGTTTGAGATTCTTTTATGTACCATAAATCCGCAACACAGAAGACATAGAAGAGATACAGAAACAGGCCTATAGCACTGCCTTGAGGTAATCCAGCACTTATGGATCTAGCTTGGTACTGAGAGCTTTCATATTTAATTGAGAACATTCTGTTGCTATGGTATTGCTCTATATTCTGTACAATATATCTGACAAAAGAGGTTTCATTTTTAGTAACAATCCTTTGTACCAAACTTTGTTGAAAGCTTTTGTAGTATAATGAAAAGACTAAGGCAAATAGATTTATTTTCATAAGCATTTAAAATAAAAACTACTACTCCGTAAAATGTTGAGGGCAAGAAAGGCAGGGCCAGAACGCAATTGTATAATCAGTACTACAGCTAGCATTGCTTTTAGTAGTTAAAGAAGTAACCGTTCAGAGATTCTGGAAAATAATGGTAGCAAACTGTTGGGACAATAGTTGTTGGTTTTTAGAATCTCATTTTTAGGTATCATGATGATAGCATGTTACCAATTTATAGGAAACTAAGTCCAGCACCATATGGCATTGAATATCTGTGTTAAAACCAATGTTTTCCAAGGCATTGCTTCTAATACAGACGAAACAATTAGATCACTTCCTACTACTTTGTCTTTTGGTAACCTTTAAATTATGTCTGCAAATTGAGCAGAGTGAAAAGCTCCTCAAATAGACTTAAATGTAGTGATGTAGTTATATCTTGCATGATTTTCTGCTCAAATATTGATTTTAAGATGTGGTTTGTTTTAAACTGATTTTCCATACTTCAGGAGAAAATTCTTACTTTTGTCTTCTGAAGAGCTTACCAACAATGGCCGACCTGCGGAGGAGGGATTCTGTCAATGTTTAGTTACTACTTAAGTCTTCTTCCAAAGAGAGCCATTAGATAAGTTAATCCTATTCAAATCATTTTTAATAACATTGGGAGTGCTAAGTCTACAGTGGAAGAGAGTAATATTTCATGAGAGATGTTATATTTCCAGTGAACAGAGGAAAAAACTTCTGACAATCGGAAAAGTAAAATTTATGAACTGACAAAAAAAAAAAAAAAAAAAAAAAAAAAAACACACCTAGAAAAGATGAATAATATAGTGATTCAAGGAGCTGTTGTTATAGTGTTATTAGTGATAGGAGGGATTAGGTAAACTCAGATCTTGCGGACTTCAGAATAGCTGAAAAATCAGACTGGAAAAATATATTAAGAAAAAAGTAGTGCCTAATTTCATCAGAAAAGTAGTAAAATTTGATAAAAATAGTAGACATCAAAAAGCAGCAGAGAAAAAAGTGTTAGTAGTAGAAAAGAACAAACACTACAGAAAAAGAAATACATTAGAAATAAAATTGTACAATTTGCATCAAAAACTTACCAAACAATAGGGAAATATATTTTGGGAAAATTTTGAAAACAATCTATTTGCATATCTTAATGGAAAAATGGAGAAAAACAGCAAATTTAAAAATTCAACTTAAAAATTTGTGCCAGAAAGCAAGCACTTTTGAAAAGAAAAACCAAAAAGACAAACATAACCTAAAAGGTCATCCAAACAATGTTGTTAACCTATCAAACAAAATTTTCACAAAATCAGAACTGAATATGCTTAATCTAGGTTTAAAAACATGTGTAGACTAAATTAAATTTAAAGGGAGTCGATTAATGACACTAAACAACACTTACTTTTAAATTTTTCCGGAACATGTTTCAGAGACTTTGCCTCTATCCTCAGCCGGGCATCAACTGGTTCTCATGGGTGTAGTTGACGATATTTTGTCACAGGTCTCCTCTGGTGGCGGTTCAAGGAACTTGCTGAACAAATCTTTCAGGGGGATGTCGAAATTGAATACTTTGTTCCTATTTTTTGAAATGAAGATTTGTTCCCATGTGGATAGTTCTTGTTTTCCTGATGTATGTTTTAGTAGTTTTGGTTCTGGATTTATGTTGTTTTTTTTTTTCCCCAAAAATGTGTGGCAACTGCTGATTTTTCTAATTGTTTATATTTTAAGTTTCTAAAGTGTTCCTTTGCTCTTGTTTCTAAATTTCTTTTGGTTTTTCCAATATAAATTTGACTACAGTCATTGCATTCAATTTGATATATACCAGATTTTTCCCTTTAAATTTAATTTATCACAACAACACTGTTTTTAACACTTCAAAGAAAGGAATTGGAATGTGTAGACTATTCCAACCAAGTTGAAGATTATATTGCTGACATCCAAATTGCTACACAAACACTTAATGAAGAAAATAGAAACAGTAAAAAACAAATGCTCCAAAATAGTAGAACAAATTAAAAATGAAAAGAAAATTAATTTTAGTAACCAAATCATAAAAGCCCTTAAAAAGAAACCAGTTATTTATACTAAAGCAGATAAGGGAAATAAACTAGCAATTTTGGAAAAAGAATTATTAATTTATAGATGAGTCGTATTTATTATACATCTGCTTCACTTACGTAGCTATTTTGAGGACATGTTTCACAAATCGTTTGCATATTCGGCTCTTATGCGACTAAAGCTTGATCCAGTGGTGTGGGTAATTCTGGAGTTGCTGCTGCCATCTGTTGATTTAGTGATGAACTTAAATGTGGGATTCTCTTCTGGCAGAATTTCAAAGTTCATGAGTTGGTTTTTATGTTTTTCTATGTATATTCTCTCCCATATGACGAGTTCACTATGTTTTTGTACATATTTTAGCAATTCGGTGCTATCTTCAATTTCATGATTTTCAGACCAGAAATGAGCTGCTATTGCGGACTTATCAGTATTTTTGTATCTTAAGTGCCTGAAATGTTATTTCTTTCTAGTGCCTATGTTTCTTTTTTCCTTCCTATGTAAATTTTTTCACAGTCTTTACACTTAATCTTGTAAATGCCTGACTTCTCCTCTGGTATTGTGACAAGATATACATTGGTAAGACCAAAAGGAATCTAGGAACAAGAATGAAAGAACACTTCAGAAATATTAAATTCAAACAAATGGACAAGTCAGCCGTAGCACATCACTTTTGGTCTGAGAATCACAACATAAAACAAGAAATAGAACTGATCAAACAGGCAAAGAAACCTCTGGAACTACAGATTTGGGAAAAATATTTATTACGAAGAAACAGGACCTCTTGATGAATTTTGAAATTCCCGCGGTAGATGACGTCATCAAACTTACCAGGACATTAGATGGCAGCACGACACCAAGTCCGATGCAGACCCCGGATGCATCATCAGTCAACCACAGAACTGACGATAGGGGAGAAGTCCCCAGAAACTAGTCTTCATCAAAAAACTTGTAAGTGGAGAAAAGTATATACAAGGTTGACTCACTTGCCTAATTTTAGTAAAAGGACTATCAAATTCACAATAGAAAAGGAAATCAATGGACAACTCTCTTTCTTGGATGTAAATATCATCAGGAACAACAAAATAAAATTTGGAATTTACAGGAAACCAGCACATTCAGAAAATTACATAAAAAATAATAGCCACAACCCATTTACACATAAACATGCAATAATAAACAGGCTTACACACAGACTAGTCAACATACCCATGGAAAAAGAAGAATATTTCACAGAACAAAAAGCAATACTACACATAGCAGAAGAAAATGGATACAACAAAAGTCTGGTGTTGAAGAAAATTAGAAAAGCTAAACTAAAGAAAATCATTAAGGAAGCAACCACATTTACAAAAGAAAAAGAAAGCAACAGCATATTCAGTTCATTCACATATCACACAAAAACATTTAATAAATTTAAAAAGATCTTCAAGGAACAAAATATAATCTTGGCACCTATTAATGGACACTCAATTTTAAAATTGCTAAATTTAAAAACAAAATATGAAATCCCATAAGTTAACAGATCCGGAAAATACCATATAAGTTGTTAGAATTGTGAGAAATGCTACATAGGTCAAACTAAAAAAAATCTAAAAGTCAGAGTCAAAGAGCACTTTAGAAACATCAGACTGAATCAAGAAGATAAGTCAGCAGTAGCATTTCATTTTTGGAATGAAAATCATGACATTGATCCAAATCCAAAATGATTAAAAGGAGTGATAAATCAAAATAAATTGACAGCATGGGAGAACATATTCATATGGAAAAATAAGGATCGCGTAATGAACTTTGAAATCCCACCAGTAGATATTTTGACAAAAAAGTTCATAGTTCCACCACCAGAGAGAGAGAGAGAGAGAGAGAGAGAGAGAGAGAGAGAGAGAGAGCAGACAACAGATGCCAGTTGGAAAGAGATTGAAAATGGAGGCGATTGCCCTTGAAACTATTCTCTCAATAATATAAAAAAGTGACGAGTAATAATAAACCAACTACAAATAGTTTTTGCAACTTAAAGTATTGTTTGCAGAAATTTAAAAACACTCTTTATTGCAGTAAACAGTAACTTTGTACAACCCTTGCAGCAGTAAAAATACATGACATACACAAAAAAACAGTCTTCAAGGTCATCTCGTGGTTCAGCTGCACATAATCAAACAAAATAATTCACTGCGGTACAGTTCAAATGTCCACACACAATTACTGCATCACTGCAACTGCACAACTCAACTCAGCTGACTCTTCTCACACTTTGCTGCTTATTTATACCTCCCAGTCATTGTTATAGAATGCAGTAGACCTCCTGAAAAATATCGCGGCGGCAAGAGAAAGTAAGAAATATCCAGACATTTCTCTGTCTCTTTCTCTGGGCAAGAGTCAAGCTAGCACAGCGCTATCTGTCTCTTTCCTGTCCACGTGTGCCCAGCACTGGCTAATCGCAGCTCCAACGAAACAATGTGATCGGCGACAGTACTGAATATTTAAGGACAATGGAGACATCCCAGAAAATTGAAAACTATGCATATAGTGCAATTTTTGAAGGGATAGATTAAACATGGAATTATACAGAAATTAGTCTGCTAACCAAAAGTTTTAGGAAAATACACACAGGAGTAACAATAGAGGTTACAGAAATGGGCAGAAATAGAAGGAAGATTATCCAAATTTCAAAAAGAAGAAAAGTACAACTGAAAACATATTCATGATATTGAGGAAATGGATAAATATTTAAGGAAGGAAAAAAATGGAAGGAGGATATATATGCTTTTCATAGATTTGAGAGAGCCTTTTAATATTATAAATTGAGAAGTACTAATCGGAAATTACAAAGGAAAGGGGTAATTGAATAATTACTGAAGAACCCGCCCCACCACAAATCTCACTTTGCGGTCGCCTGGGATCGAACCCAGGCTGCCTTGGTGAGAGCCAAGCAGTCTAACCACTGAGCCACGGCGCAGCCATAGTGGGCTAAGGTGTCCTGCTTTGGTTCTCTGCCATGGAATGTGCCCATGATTGATCCTACCCCTGAGGGATACAGATTTTAAGTCCCGGTTATAGGACCAGTGCCCACTCAGCATTGTGAGGAAAGTGAAGAGCTACGTTAGGTAGCAGCCCTGGTTGCATAAGTCAACTTTTCACCTGGAGGTGCCGAGATGCTAACCATATCTCCACTCTGTATCAGTTGGATGATCACCCAGCTTTACCTTGTTTATGTGGGTGTGAGGCCGGCAGTCCAGTTGGCAGGCAAATGAACATGAGAGCAATGGCATTGAAATAGTGAGATACTAGAGGTAGAAAAGGTAGTATGAGAATCTGGATACTTAAAAGACGGAGTATGCCAATGGAGGAGCATTGCAAAGAAGCAACGATGAAAGGGAACATAGCAATGATGAGCTTAAGAATACTGTTGCAACATGGGTTGATTTTTTTTTAATTTTATTTTAAAGCTCAATACTATTCCATTTTAAAATATTGGGGATGACATTTTAGAAAAATATTGAAGAAAATAAATCTCTATCCTACTATATTGAATAAAGAAATATTTGGTTTACTATACATATTATTTAATAATGGACAAAGCCATCAACAAGATAGATAAATTTTGCCAGAATGAAGGATAAAAATATAGAGAAATAAAAATTAGTACTAAAAAAATCAAACTGAACAAGAGAGCAACGGCATTGAAATAGTGAGATACTAGAGGTACAAAAGGTACGAGAATTTGGATACTTAAAAGACTGAGTATACAGATGGAGGAACATTGCAACAAAGCACTGATGAAAGGGAATAGCAATGATAAGCTTAAGAATATGTAAGTACAAATAACAGAAAATTACAATAATTTGCTATAGAAGATTTTTAAACTATTAGTGGAATCAGGATGGCATATGAGATAGAAATGTGGAGGGATACCAGAATCAAGAAAATAGAGATTGTCTTGCAAGGAGGTACTAGGGCAACAAAATCAGTACCAAAAGAAGTGCCCATGATAGAAATGGGAAAATGAGGAAAAAAGGGGACAATACCAGAAATCATTACAAAACACTGTTATAAATGCATGAAAAGAGGACATAAGATTTATAGAACAAAATAAAGCAAACCCAATTGGTGGAATGAGATAGGAAAAGTTCTAGAGAGAATTAATGGAAACAAATCGGGAAGAAACGAGAGGGGAATTTGGAAAGAAGAAACAGAACAGAGGATATAGAAAGATAAGAAATGTGGGATACAATAGAAACGAAATAATATCTGGAGCTACATAGCTTAATAAAAAAGGATATATGTGGATAACTGTAACAAAGAGAGGAATATTTGCATGGATAACAATTAGAGCAATATTAATGAAAGGAATAAGAAAAAATGAAGTACAGGAATACATTATTGTGGAATACAGGGGAGTACTGTCTGATTGAACCTGACAAAGTAAGAGATTGGAAGAACAAGAAATGGGAAAAGAAATGGGGCAATATGAATAGGAAAATCATAGCCATGAAAATGTTAATGAGTAAAGCACATAAGAGAATGAAAAATGTGAAGAAAGATTTAGGGAAACTCAAAAAAAAATGGACAAGTAAAAGGCAATAATTAGAATACATAGATGTTTTGGATGTTAGAGGCCCAAAAGCAATCAATAACCAACAAGGAAGAAACATACATAGGAACAACATAAACAGGACATTTTGAAAAAAGGTTGAAAATTTTATAAATTGGTACAAGGAATTCTACTATATTCCATTCCATGAAGTAGCTTCTCAGGGCTCAGTGCATCTTGTCCAGCTAGCGCTCTTTTTATACCTTGACTGGGAGGTGAAATGATGGCAAGTTTATGCCTCAAGACCGTTTACATCAGAAATATTGGGCCAATATAATGTGACTTTGTGGGTTCGTGAAATTAAAAGTCCAGGTTACAAACATAAAAAATTTCTCTTTATTTCCATAGAAACACACTTTGATCAACCTGACAGTCCAGAATTACGTCATATACACAATACAACTTGCAAGGTCATCAACCACCAAAGAGTTCACTTTTACAACTGTTCATGCACACGCGTCCAATTACCGACTGACCCTCTCCCAGTGGCAGGCGGCAGCTTTTATAGCTTACTCCTATTCCGGAATGTTTTCAAACAATCAAGAGTGCGCTAGAAGAAAGACGAACTCTCCAGAAATCCATCTCCTTCCCCCCACCCTTTCGGCAAGCTTTTATCTCTTCACTGCACTGCCTGTCTCTTTGAACTCGTCCCTCGTGTCGCCTCACCTCAACAATGCGTTTGCAACACTTATCTTAACATTAGCCGCAGAAGCTTATACAAACAAATAATTAAGATGCTATAACTGATATTTCAGAACCAAAATATGATGTAGAGAGGGGATGATTTAAAGATTCAAATTATAAATCTCCCAAGTATTTAAGCATTTAGGTATTTAAGTAACTGAGTAATGTTCCAATGATTCCCAATGTTCTGAGCCACTAAGCCTTCAGATGAAGGAAAATCCAAAAAGTGTGTTAATTTATTCCTGTCAACAAAAGCATGTTTATCAGTGGAAAAATAGGCACTGGATGAACCACAATGGTGTCCAATCTATAATAATAGCTGCAAAAATAATAAAACATATTTTACATTAACTTATGCTACTTACCGCTTTTTCCCTAGATGCTTGATCCAAGTTGTGAATTCCAACAAGTAAACTGTAATCCATTATCTTAAAGCTTTCTAGTACCTGAAATTGCAGAAATTCACAGCATAGTCAGTTTTATTACAACACAATTACCATCAGCTGAACTTAAGATCCTACTTTAATTCTAAGCTAAGGAGCCAAGTGATTATGGTAACTTTTACCAGCATGGTAAGTTATGGTAACTTTTGTATTATTAACAACTACTATTACGAGGGGCAATCAAATATTAACAGGCCTTTGTTTACTGCGCACGCATAGAGTGCCGTATGGCTTCGAGGCTTTTGCAGCACATGCAGTGAGGTGCCTGGAAGGGGTCAGTGGCCTTGGGAACACATTTGGCTCTGTCCCTCAGTTACTGCCGAGATGTCAGAGAGAGGTGCATCCAGCTGTTGCACGAGTAATAATCAAGTTTCTTGTCAATGAAAATATCGGTGCAGCTGAAATTCGCCGTCGGTTACTCCCACAGTTTGGGGAAACAACCCTTTCATGGTCCAAAGTTAAATATTGGTGCCATGAGTTTAATGAAGGACGTGAATGTGTTGAAAACTTGGCCCACCCTCGCCATCCATGCACCAGCATCAATCCAGAAAACATCCAAGCTGTTCAAGACATCATTGAAGGGGATCGCCACATCACAGTGCTTAAAACCTGTCGACAACTTCTCATAAGCTATGGGAGTGTCCAATCAATCATTTGAAGGGTGTTGAAATTGAGAAAAGTGTCAGCTCGTTGGGTTTCGCGGTATCTCACTGCAGAACAGAATGCAGTGCGAGTTCAAATGTGTCGCATGCTTCTCACGCACTACAAAAAGAGGAAGGTGATGCTATTCTGGACAGAATCATCACTTGTGATGAGACATGGGTGCATCATTACACACCCATATCAAAGAGGGCCAGTCAGGAGTGGAGAGCAACCGCCGGTGAAAGCCAAGTCACGACTGTCAGAAGGGAAAGTTTTGGCCACGGTATTCTGGGGCTCGAAAGGTGCCTTCTCATTGATTTCCTCGAACAACAAGGACAACAACGACTGACCATTAATGCTGCCTACTACTAGGGATCAGTCCCTTTCAGCTGCCAAGGTGCGGGTGCTGTGGACCCCTAGCACTCGTGGTACCTCTGACATTACTAGAGGAACCTCGGGCCGAACATTCGAGCCCCTCCCTCTGGGAGTTGTTCGGATTGGGTTGGACTCGAGGGGGCAATGTGTTCCCGCCACTCACGGGAAATTGGGTACCTCCGGCCAAGCCTTGGCCGCCCGGAGGGGGTAGAGGGTTGCCTCATACGTCCCGGGTGCTAGCCTGCAGAGCTAGTAGTTGGTGTGCTAGATCACCGGCGGCCCTACCAAGGTCTTTTGGTAGCTGGTTCAGTAAGGACCGGCACGTAAGTGGCATATCCACTTCCGTCCCGTCTGCCGTGTGCAAGCGGGGGGGGGGGGGGGGGGCAGTTTATAAAATAGGTACTGTCCTACGGTAAATATACCCGAGAGGCCCGGGTTGTGGTCCTACGGGTCCAGGACTAATGGGAGTAGATCCTCGCATTTAATTTAATACTACTGTGACCTCAGTCAAGTTCGAGCTGCTTTCCGGTCAAAACGTCGCAATAGCCCTATCAGAAATGTGTTGATTCTGCAGGATAATGCCAGATGACACACTGCAGCAGCAACACAGCAAAAATTGGCCGAAATGCACTGGACTGCCCTTCCACATTCACCCTACAGCCCAGACCTGTCACCATGTGACTTCATGTTTGGTCCACTCAAAGAAGCTCTTGGAGGACATCGTTTCACAACCAATGAGGAGATGAAAGACTTCGTGCGCAACTGGCTCTGCACACATCCTCGTACTTTCTTTGAAACTGGCATTAAAAAACTGCCTGTCCATTGGAACAATTGTATAGAACAGATGGGTGAATCAAAGTATAAACTTGGAAGAAGTGTAGGGACAGTGAAGCACAAATTAATACAATGGGTGAATATGTAGAAAAGTAAGAAAATGTTAATTTCCATTATTCTTCATGAATAAATTTTCTGGAATGAAAGGCCTGTTTATATTTGATTGCCCTAAGTAATAATACTTATGATACTAATAATTTCCTCCATTAATCCCTCCATTACTCCTCTGTTGAAATTATTTCCTATTATATTCCATTCTAAATTATACCTGAATAATTGTTCCTTTTCCTTTCTCCACCTATATAAGTCTATTTTCTTGCCTCTGTCTGCTAGGTCAACTTCCTCTCACTCCCCCTACTAAACCTTGCTCACGGTGGGAAACGACCATTCATCCATATTCATTATTTCAAATTCAATAAACATAACCTCTATATTCCCTGAGCATAATGTGACTGTGGGTTGGTAGAATTAAAAGTCTTGTTTGCAGAAATTTAGAATGCTCTTTATTGTAGTAAATAACATTGTACACCCCTTGCAGCAGTAAAAAAAAGACGTGACATACACAACACGAAGAAAAGAAAATGTATGAGCACAGTTTTAAAATCAACGGAATTCATATCTACAATAAACTGCCAACTGAAATAAAAAACATTGAGTCCTTCACAAAATTTAAAACCATATCAAAGAAGTATTTGTTACAAAAGTGTTACTACTCAGTAGAATAGTATTTAAATGACAAAAGGTAGGAATAAAAGGAATGTAAATTTTAATTATTAATTTAATTATTATGCTTAACAACTTATTGTAATTCTTGTTCCTTGTTACTATTTTTTGTGTAGTTAGTAATTTGACAATTCCACATCATGAATGTATGATTTACGGATGCAATAAATGAATATGAACAGCAGTCTTCAAGGTTGTCTTGTTCTCAGCTGCATACGTAAACAAACTAAAGAAATCACTGCGGTACACTTCAAATGTCCACTCTCACAATTACTGAACAAACAACTCAATTAACAACTGGCTGCCGCTCTAACACTTTGTGAGGCTTTTATACCTCCAGTCATTGTTCTAGAATGCAGTAGATCGCTCGCTACACAGTGAGACAAAGACAGAACTATCCAGACGTCTGCCTCTTTCTCTCTCTCGGCAAGTGTTCAGCACTGGCATCACTATCTGTCTTTCTTTCCTGCACATGTGTAACTCTGGCTTTGGGGTAGTTCCAACGAAATAATGCGATCAGCGATAATAATATATAGTCTACCACACTTTGTTAATTTTTATTTACAAACATATACTCTTAGAGAATCACTCCTCTTCACACCATTACACATTAACAGATTATTTTCTTCACAAAAATCTATTAGCCTAAAACCCTCTTTATTACATGTCTTATCCTTATCATTCCTCTTCTTCCAACTCCCAAGTGCATGGAATTTGAATTTGCTCTACCCCACATCTAGAATTAAAGTCTCACATAATAACCTCAAAATTCAGATGTTGTTGTTTTCAAATACTAGGCTTTGGCAATGAAGCCATTAGCTCTCTCTTGCTCTCCAATATTTCTGCGTAGTGGGTCCGGCAGGTAGGGCTTCACAGGTTAAAAGATGTTCTTCAGTCATTTCCTCTTCTTTGTTGCACAGAGGACAATTTGGACTTGTATAAATTCCTATTCTGTGTAAGTGTTTGGCCAAATAATCATGTTTCATAAGTAATCTAAAATTTGCTACTGCAGCTTTATCGATTGGTTTTGTTTGTTTTTATATTTGCTTTTGATTAATCTTTTTATGGATGTAAAGGGTAAGTTTTTACTTTTGTTCTGAATTAAATTTGCACCTTTTTTTGGCAAGAAAATCAGCTGATTCATTTCCAGCAATTCCACAATTCAGATGTTTGTTCTCAGCTCATCTATATCGTTACTTATTAAACAAAGTTTGATTATAAAAATCAGAACTATATGGTGACAACCCCCTTTATATATACGAGTTATTCCATGTCAAAACGAACACGTCTGAGACATGATCTTTTTGTATTTTCTTCATTTTTTTTTTTTTTAACGTTATACCTAGAAGAGATTAAATAACCCTTCTATTTTGTTTTTGGTGTGGCAAGATTATTTAGAGGTTTACTGAATATTATATTTTCCGTATATTTGCCCGCTGTATTCTATGAAAATCGTTATAACAAAGATTATATGAATAATGAAAAGTTAGTGTTTTAGACATTATGAAGTATAAATATTGCAGTTTAATATGCTATTTTTTAGGTTCGGTGAAAACAAAGAAATGGGTGCCATTTAGGGGGGGAAATTTTCAAAATGTGTTTTAATTAGCAACTTTTTACTTTATAAAAATGGAAAAAATATTGTTATAATCTTTGAAATATTGTGCATCAAATTTCATTGGTTTCAGAATGGGATTGAAGTAAAAAGCAGTGTTATAAATACTTTACTGGTGGCGCGTGAGGTGATTCACATGGACCAAGAGTGCTGTGAATGCGTGGGCGAGCTATCATTTTACTTACGCTGTTTACCGTTCAGATGCATAATAATAAGTTGAAACCTCAGTATGTTGTCAACTGACATTTCGTGTAAGTTCTGAAGTGTAGAAGTTGTTTTTCATCATGTCAGATTTGGTTCAAACGAGTTATTGTTACTGTTTTAATTCATTCAAACTAGTTAACCACAGAGTATGACATAAAAGGTTAAGGCCAGTAACCTCAGAAATGCTCATTAAACTGAAACTGGAAGGCATAAACCTATATCGCGATTTGAAAGCATGTGACAATTGTCGCAAGAAAATTTCTAAACTTGCAAAGCAACAAAGTACAACTGAGTTATGTGTACCAAGTGCTAGTGAAAGTGCAGTACTAGAAGAATGTGAAAATACAGATAGTGATAGTTTTTCCTCATCCTCCAGAGATGCAGTAAGTATGGACACAAAAGATGCAGCAAGAAAACTGAATGAGAGTTTAGTGGCAACAGGAGAATCGCCTATAAAAAAAAATTGTCGCTAAAACGCTATCCTCAGGATAAGTTTCAGAAAATATCGCAAGCAATAAACAATAAAGTATTTCATATTGCAGACTCCACTTCAAATGAAAATTCACACCATTCTGAAATAATACAGAAACTAAGATTTTTTTCCATGAAACTAATGACAAAATTCTCAAAATACAAATACTGACGATTTTTGACAGCTGGTCTTACAAGAAAATAAAACAACATTTTGATGTGTCAACTCACATGATACGAATATCTAAACATGTAGCTAAAGAAAAAGGAATTTTAGGAACTCCAGACACTAAATCAGGAAAAAGCCTTGACCCATCTACATAAGTTGTAAGAATTGTGAGAAATGCTACATAGGTCAAACTAAAAGAAATCTAAAAATCAGAGTCAAAGAGCACTTTAGAAACTTCAGATTGAAACAAGATAAGTCAGCAGTAGCATTTCATTTTTGGAATGAAAATCATGACATTGATCCAAACCAAAAATTATTAAAGGAGTAATAAACCAAAATAAATTGACAACATGGGAGAACATATTCATATGGAAAAACAAGGATCGCATAATGAACTTGGAATTCCCACCAGTAATAATTTGACAAAAAAGTTCATAGTTCCACCACCAGAGAGAGAGAGCAGACAACAGATGCCAGTTGGAAAGAGATTGAAAATGGAGGCGATTGCCTTTGAAACTAGTCTCTCAAGTATATCTCTGCTAAAGATTTTAACACTGCCATCGCTTCCACCATTTCCAGTCCAGATACGTTTCAATTCCACCTATTAATAATCAATAGAACCACAAAAAGCCAGTAACCCATTAAATCCTGTCTCCATATATTGCTCAGTCAGCATTGTCTTTCAAATGCTACAAGTCAACTTTCATTTATTGACCAAACAACTGAAGCTTCTTTGAGGGGTTCCTGTAGTTACCAAGTATATTGGTAAAATTGAAAAAAAAAAAAAAACTTAAAAAAAATGAAAAACTAAAACTTAGTTTTTATTTATGACCACTTTACTGCAATGATTCTCAGCATTCCACTTAATTTTGCTCAAAGGTCCCTTTATTAAGCTTGAGATTCTCTTTATATTTTAGTTAATTGATGGAAATTAATCATTTCTTCACACTAGCTGTATATAAGCTAAGGTTTTTTTGATAGAGTCAACATGAAAAATTCAATGCCATGGCCGGGATTTTAACCACAGATCTCCTGGTTTCCGCAGTTGCTCTAACCCACTGAGCTACCATGGTCAACTTGCCATCACGACATTATATTCTCCATTTGACTCATATTTACCCGGTAAACCACTAGGGGCTCTCGCATCCGAGATACACCGTTTGTGGTGACTTACTATCATAAGTGGTTTACCAGGGAAATATACGAGTCAAATGGAGAATTTAATGTCGTGATGGCAAGGTGGCCATGGTAACTCAATGGGTTAGAACAACTGAACAGAAACCAGGAGATCCATGGTTCAAATCCCGGCCATGGCTTGAATTTTTCATGTTGACTCTATCAAAAAAAACCTTAGTCTATATACGGCTAGTGTGAAGAAATGATTAATTTCCATCAATTAACTAAAATAATAAGAGTTAAATGATGAAGCCTGGGACTCAGCTACAAACAGTGTATCTCGAATGCAAGAGACCCTAGTGGTTTACCGGGAAAATATACAAGTCAAATGGAGAATTTAATGTTGTGACGGCAAGTTGGCCATGGTAGCTCAATGGGTTAGAGCGACCGGACGGAAACTGGGAGATCCGCTGTTTAAATCCCGGCCGTGGCATTGAATATTTCATGTTGACTATCTATTCTCTTTATATATTTACAACACAGGACCATTAACTGTGCTGTAATAGTTCATTTATTATTTGTACATCAAACAGGCTCTAATAATCCTTTAGGTGTAAACAGAAATATTGATAAAATTCCTTTCCATCCTTATTTTACATTTAAAGATATTTTAGGGTTTGTCGTCTTACTTATAGTATTAGCCATTTTATCTTTAAAAGAACCCCATATTCTAGGAGATCCTAACAATTTTACTCTCGCAAATCCTTTAGTTACGCCAGTACATATTCAACCTGAATGATATTTTCTTTTAGCTTATGCTATTTTATGATCTATTCCTAATAAATTAGGAGTAATTGCCTCAGTTATATCAACTGCAATTTTATTTTTTATACCCCTTACTGTTACAAACTCCCCTGGACTTCAATATTACCCAACTAACCAATTTATATTTTGATCAATACAACTTCCAAAGGAGATGACTTTTACACCCAAAAAGATTCACTGACCTCTTTCAGATTTAAATCCATGATCTCTGGAACCACAGCTAGCAAGTTACATTCAAACCACAGAAGATGACCTGAATTAGAAAGATGCCTGAACTAATGAACATACAAGATGCATCATATTATACAAGTAAATTAGTTTTAACGAGAGGCTTTATACATATCTGAGGGACATGAGACTGATTCTGTGCTCTATTGTTCTGCACTATATGAAATGGTTTTTATTAATCTGAGATTGCCTAATTATATTTTTTGTCTCATTTAATCTGCTGATAGCACACAAGCTCTGCTAAACAACATAATCTTACTAACTTCTGAATGCTGTGGGAACAGGACTTGCACTAGGAAATAAAGCTTTCTGAACCCTGAGCTCATATGACTTACATTAACTGGGTAAAAAAAATGAAAATAAACATAAGCTACAGACACATAGAAGAGATAGCATGCTTAATGAAGAATGTGAACAAATAAGTTTTATAAAACATAAATAAACATAAGCATCTTATAAAGCAAGTCAACATAAAAACCAAAAAAGCGATTAGCTATGAATATGTGTCTTTCAGAAAATACAGAGGCCATCCCAGATCAAAAATACATCAAGAACAAAGAAACCAACACAATTGCAGAAGATAGTACCTCATATGACTCATTTACTAGTCTGGAAGAAAAGAAGACATTTCCCTAATTCTTTAAAATTAATCGGTAAAGCTATCTGTAGTCTATTTATGGACACTTCGTCACATTTTTATATTATCGAGGGACTAGTTTAGGAAACCATTGCTTCCATCTTCAACCTCTCTCCAACTAGCATCTGATGTCTGCTCTCTTCCCTCTGGCGGTGGTACTATGAACTACTTTGTCTAATTATCTACTGGTGGGATTTCAAAGTTCATTACTCAGTCCTTATTTTTCCATTTGAATATGTTCTCCCATGTTGTCAGTTTATTTTGGTTTATCACATCGTTTAATAATTTTGGATTTAGATCAAGATCATGATTTTAGTTCCAAAAATAAAATGCTACTGCTGATTATCTTCTTGCTTCATTTGATGTTTCTAAAGTGCTCTTTGAATCTGGTTTTTAGATTTCTTTTAGTTTGACATATGTAGCATTTTTCAATATTTGGAAGAAAGACAAACTATTTTTGGGCACACATTCAGAGTCCTTTTTGACAAGATCGTTGGCAATTTTCAGTTTTAAAATCAGAAGTAAATTGCAAGATGGTTACTTCAGTAATGATAATACAACTATTTTTATTTAAACTATGCATACTTAGTAATTTTACTACATAGTACATTGACATTTACAATGTTATTGCATGTTAGAAGGGTGAAAGCGGTTCATAAGTGTACACCATCATTCTGTAACTGCAGAAGATTGGTTATAACTCAATAGATGTTTTATTTTACTTATATATAAGATAAAACCAAAAAAGATTGAGTGGGATTTAACTACAGTTTCATTATTGAAACAACATGTGTAAAGATTAAAATAAACCATAAATATAGGATGAATTAATACATAAAAAACAGAAGCTAACAGTGAAGTAACAAATATTACACTAAAATATAATTATTATTTGTCACAAACCTCTCCTATCTTTTTAAGAAAATTGATACTTTCCACAGAATTCAATTTTCTTAAAAAGGTAAGTGACATTTGTGACAATTAAGTTTTATTGTACTACAGGATGAAATTGAGGCATTATTACCTCAAGGGCCTAAAGCACAACATAGTTCATTTTGAGATTTTAGCATGTATGCATGCTCCTGAAATTTGCCAACCTTGTGGTCAACCAGATGTAGCTGTGCAAGCCCTCTTTGATTTAATGAAACATTCATAAAAAGCCGTCTTGCCAGTTTTCCTGATATTCAATTACATAAGGACCCAAAGCATAATGTATTATTTTGTTGAAAAAACTATTTGTAGTCTGTTTTTTGACACTTCGTCACTTACATTTTTATATGATTGAGGGACTAGTTTTGGAAGATGCCGCCTACATTTTCAACCTCTATCCAACTCTTTTTTTTTATTTCAGTTGGATAGAGGTTAAAAATGGAAGCAGTGGCTCCCGAAACTTTAAGTCATTCCAGGACAAACATTTAACTCTTATCACCAACCACCATAATTTTTAACTGCAGCAGTGCTGCATTAGAAAAGCACTAGGCTCATGTTTACTAAATAAACTAAAATACTAAATTAACTAATTAAAGAAGCTGCTAAAGGCAAGTTAAGAAATATAATTTTGTGAGTGAAAACTTACGTTAATCTGATTTAATAACCGCAATCAAGAAACCTGTTATCGCTGCCAATATGCAAAATGATGAAGCGCTTACCTTTATAGTTGGATTTGTTTAAATCTCTATAAAGCCCAGGAAAAAATACACCTTTCTTTCACTCTACAGTGTCTATCCAAGCCTTTGAAGTGACATGTCCCTCATTTACCTAGGTTTTGTCTAAAGTAATAAATTGTGAGCCCTTCTACACAAAATTGTTGTCTCACAGATCTCTGATAACATCTTCTCCACACCACTATGTCTTCCCAATCAATTATTTTGTTAATTTTGTTTCTATTTGAAAACTGAAACCCTATTCTCCAACCAAGTGTGGAACGTGGTTTTCTTAAAATATAGAAGATCTGGGTCGCTGTTCACTAAAGCAACTTATCTATAGTAGGAGGCCGGTTGTCTAAAAAGAAAATATGCAATTTAAAGTGAATAGTACTCTTAACAAAAACATCCACTTGCCCTAAGTTCCTTCAGATGTCAGTTTAGTTTCGTCATAACGTTGAAAGAAAAAGTTAAACATGTTTAATACAACAATCTTTTCACCACTGTTTAGAGGCTTTCCACTTTTATGCTTCTGTGCACTATTCTGATGAACTGAGCACTATGCCATATTAACTCAAAGCGCGCACATGCAATACTAACAGGACGAGTGAGAAAGCATTGTTTCACTGCAGTGAACACAACTAAATCGGGAAATTACAAAAGCCATGTGACAATAAATGGAAGTAAAATGTTTAAACTCATATTTAAATGTTTTAGAACTTGAATTACGATATTTATTCATTCCGTTCATTACTTGAATGTATCAAATAAGAGATAATATACGCATTGTAGTAAAACTATTTCCCTTCGCGCTTCACTGTTTTGCTCACTCTAAAAGTTGTGCTACAGGCAGTGTTCACATCCATACACACTTTAAGGCAGGATAGAATATAGTCCCTAAATAACATAAAATGTAAGTGACGAAGTGTCAAAAAACCGACTACAAATAGTTTTTTCAATTTTCATGTCACTGTTACTAAATTCCTCCAATCACGCATATTATTATTTTGTTGCTCTGCACTATTCAATTTTTGTCTAGTGTTGCCAACATAATTTACTCTTTACATCACGTTCGCAAGTAGTACTTCGTAATGGGAATTTCATGCATAGACATTTTGATTTTAACATCTGATTTTTTTTTTCAAAATTATGTTTCTCTGTGCTTTGGATCCTATGGTTCTCAGTGCAATTTAATTCAAAAAGAACTGTGGCAAACCAGTGGGATTTTATCACTTTCACTGTCTTCTGAAAAGATTTACAAAACAAGGCAAATTTTTTAAGGAGGATATAATGTTTCATTGACCAGGTTTGATTGCTGCTAAATAATATATCTGCATCCTCAGTTTTCTGACCTCATTAAAAGCAATGCAGATGCTATGAAAAATATTAATATCAAAGACAAGTGAAGTTTATTTACTATTACAATTTATTGAATTATATTTGCTTCACTGTCGATACTTCTGTCTTTTACTTCTATTCACTAAATAATACTCAAAGCAATAGAACAGCGATTATTGACTGAAGTTTACTGCTTCCTTCCATATTATCAACCAAAATATATATATACAAAATGCCATCAAAATTAAGTCATAAAAGAGAACTACCATATAAAAATAAAAAACCAAAAAACTCACCCGACAATCTCTTTGAATGGTTTTAATTAATGCTGAGTAAGTTTCTGCTTCAAGGCCTATTCCTTCTGGATGATGATCAATGAAGTCTAAGTCTTTATATGTAGGAGAACTCTTCTGCCTCTCTGATTTCGAGGCCTGTAAATTAATACAAAGGAGAGCCATAAAACATGTGATAAAATATTTAGTATACTTTCATGAAATTATTCTCAAACTAGTATCATAAAAAAAAAATATGGACAAATATTCTATAATGAAAAGTCATACACAGATGGTTGTATTTTTACAACTAATCAAAATGGTTTAATGAAATGCTTAATGAATATTGAACATCAAAGTATCACATCACTTTAGAAGTGAAAAATATTTTTTACTTCATGCATTTTCTTTTCTATATCTACAAAGCAAATGACAGCACTTGATTGTGAGATAAACAGGAGATTTCCTACATAAGCTCCAACAAGATGGAATTATAACAGCCTTTTACGAACTGATTGGAAATACAAACATGACATAAAAATCATACTAAATTCAATGGTTGAAAATGCATAGTGTTGGAATCTGGAAACAGTATATGGTGCTCAAAGTCATCTTTTAAGATCGCATGGATTTGATTTCAACTTTTTTCTCTATGTGTTCTTCTGTATTTTTCCCAAGACTAACATAATGTTTCAAGTGCTAAAAAAGAAAGCTTTTGATATAGTTTTTCCGTAAATAAATTTCAATGCATCTTACAAAACAGATGATTTTGAATCTATCTGGTATAAAGTATTAAATTTAAAGGTGAGTTGATTAATGACACTAAACAACACTTTTAAATTTCCCGGAACATATTTCGGAGGCTAATTTCCTCCATTGTCAACTGGACATTGACTGGTTCTAAGTGGTGTAGCTGGCAATATTTTGTCAGAGGTCTCCTCTGGAGATAGTTCGAGGAACTTGCTGAACAGTGAATACCTTAAATTTAAAGGGAGTCGATTAATGACACTAAACAACACTTACTTTTTTTTTTAAAGTAAGTGTTGTTTAGTGTCATTAATCGACTCCCTTTAAATTTTATTTATTATAACAACGCTGCTTTCAACACTTCCAAGAAAGGAATTGAATACCTTGTTTCTATTTTTTGAAATGAAAATTTGTTACCATGTGGACAGTTGTTTTCCTGTTGTGTGATTACCCAGGTTTTTTTTCCCCAAAAATGTGTGGCAACTGCTGATTTTTCTAACTGTATTTTATCTTCCTAAAGTGTTCCTTTGCTCTTGTTTCTAAATTTCTTTTGGTTTTTCCAATAAAATTTGACCACAGTCACAACATTCAAATTGGTATATACCAGATTTTTTGTTAGGTGGAATGGCATCTTTGATGTTTGAGCATATTAGGATTTTAAGGAGTAATGGTTGATTGGTGCTAGTTGAATTGTTTTGTTTTTTGATGACTTTATTGAATTTATCAAAGACCCATGAGTGGTAAGTGAATTTTTTGAAGGTCATTTTAGTTTCTGTAGCTGAGAGGATTGTGGTTTCCTTTAGTAGCTTCTTTTTTTGCTAATTTCACTTTTTTGTCTACTAATGATTTGGGAGTCATTTTTTGTGATATTTCAATTATTTTTTTGTATTCTGTTTTGTATTCTGCTGTGAGAGGGATGTCTGTGTGTTAAACTATTGAAGATTGCCTGTTTGTGGGATCTTAGGTTGTAGTCATTAGCTTTTATGTAGTTGTCTGTATTGGTTTTCTGTAAATGCCAAACTTTATTCTGTTTTTATTTCTTATTATTTTTAGATCCAATGCTCGTCTTTTTCTAATTCTGCAGTGAACTTTATGCCTTTTTCTTGAAATTTAAAAGCTTTAGTGCATTACTGATGTGTTTTTTTTTTTTTTTGGTACTATTGCAAAGATGTCAGAGTTTAAACATCAAGGGAAACCTTTGATGATTCTTATTTCTAATGAACTCATGTATAGATCGGAGAGGAAGGGTGATAGGGGGTTGCCCATTGCTAAACCTGAAGTTTGGTGGAAATATTTTGTTTGAAACTGGAAGAAATTTTGTTCTATACATAATTGGTTAGTCCGATGTAATCTGAAATTTCAGGTGATGACATTCCAAGTGATTTGAGTCATTTTTCTATCAACGGTGGGAGTTGTTTTACTGGTATACTGAGAAAGTGATTTAACATAAAACGAGACTAGATTGTCCTCTTCTTTTAGTTCAGTATCCTTAATACGAGGGCTGTTCAGAAAGTAACCTCTGATCGGTCACAGTGCGGGTAGTGGGGGGAGTAGCCACGCCATCTGTGCATTCACGCACTCAGCAGGTCAGTCGGCATCAAGCCGTGGTCGAGTGAACGTCGTATCTGCGCTAGTTTAGTGTTTGTGGCCGTTTTAAATGTGTGCTGCAATAGAAAACCCCGCCAAATGTGAAGTGCGTGCTGTTGTAAGGTTTTTTACAGCCAAAGGATATTCTGCAGTAGCTATTCATCGTGAGCTTTGTGCCGTGTACGGACCAAGAGTTATGAGTGAAGGAGTGGTCCGTGAATGGGTATGTTTATTTAAAAGTGGACAAAAAACGTTCATGATGAAGAGAGGACTGGTAGACCATAATTGGTGACGGACGAACTCGTTCAGACAGTTGATGCAAAAGTTCGTGAAAACCGACGTTTCACAATGTCGAAGTTGTCTACTGATTTTCCACAGATTTCTAAGACTCTCTTGTACGAGATAGTGACAGCAAGAGCTCAAAGATGCGGTCACAGGCTGGCTCCAGGCACAAGCGGGTGATTTTTATGCAGAAGGAATTTCAAAGCTTGTGAACGCTTAGGCTATCAAATTTAGGAAATGAGTTGAATTTATTTATTAGCCACTTTGCTTGTTTGTATGTTGATGAATTTATATTCTAACTATAGGTCTCATTGTTGTGGATGGTTTGTGTATTTTGGGTAAGACAAAGTCTAGATAAGGTTGAGTTATCAGGTTCAACTATATATTTAACTGTATATTAACATCTTTGCAAGTATATTTGTTTGGTATTATGCTTGATTTTTTCAAATGCTTGTATGCAAGTTGTTAGAGGATTGTTAATGGCTTCATAATCACTGTCAGCATATCTTTCATTTTTTTAATATAATCAGCTTTATCCATTATGACTATCTTGTTACCTTTGTCTGTCTTGGTGTATATTACGTTTTTTTGCTTCAAAGAATGGATGATATTGTTTGCTCTTCTGAAAGGATTTAGTTTTTATTTCCTCTAAAATATTTTCACATTGGCTTTTAATTGAACTTTGTTTTGATACTGATAGATACTGTGTTGAAATGATATCTGCTATGTAGTCTTCAATTTCGGTTGAGAAACGGATGCAAGTTTTTAATCCTTTGTTTAGAAGACCCAATTCTTTTGTGAAGAAAGCACAAAAAATAATTTTCCCAAATCATTAGTAGACAAAAAAAAATGAAATTAGCAAAAAAAAAAAAAGAAGAAGAAGAAGAAGAAGAAGAAGAAGAAGAAGAAGAAGAAGAAGAAGAAGAAGAAGAAGAAGAAGAAGAAGAAGAAGAAGAAGAAGAAGAAGAAGAAGAAGAAGAAGAAGAAGAAGAAGAAGAAGAAGAAGAAGAAGAAGAAGAAGAAGAAGAAGAAGAAGAAGAAGAAGAAGAAGAAGAAGAAGAAGAAGAAGAAGAAGAAGAAGAAGAAGAAGAAGAAGAAGAAGAAGAAGAAGAAGAAGAAGAAGAAGAAGAAGAAGAAGAAGAAGAAGAAGAAGAAGAAGAAGAAGAAGAAGAAGAAGAAGAAGAAGAAGAAGAAGAAGAAGAAGAAGAAGAAGAAGAAGAAGAAGAAGAAGAAGAAGAAGAAGAAGAAGAAGAAGAAGAAGAAGAAGAAGAAGAAGAAGAAGAAGAAGAAGAAGAAGAAGAAGAAGAAGAAGAAGAAGAAGAAGAAGAAGAAGAAGAAGAAGAAGAAGAAGAAGAAGAAGAAGAAGAAGAAGAAGAAGAAGAAGAAGAAGAAGAAGCTACTAAAGGAAACCACAACCCTCTCAGCTACAGAAACTAAAATGACCTTCAAAAAATTCACTTACCACACATGGGCCTTGGATAAATTCAAAAAAGTCTTCAAAAAACAAAACATTCAACTAGCACCAGTCAACCAATTACTTCTTAAAAACCCAATATGCTCAAACATCAAAGATGCCATTCCACCTAACAAAAATCTGGTATATATATATCAAATTGAATGTTGTGACTGTAGTCAAATTTATATTGGAAAAACCAAAAGTAATTTGGAAACAAGAGCAAAGGAACATTTTAGGAACATAAAATACAAACAATTAGAAAAGTCAGCAGTTGCCACGCATTTTTGGGAAAAAAAAAAAATCAATTTCAACATCCCCCAAAAATATTTGTTCAGCAAGTTCCTCAAACCGCCACCAGAGGAGATCTCCAACAAAATATCGCCAGCTACACCACTGAGAACCAGTCGATGTCTGGTTGACAATGGAGGAAATTAGCCTCTGAAACATGTTCCGAGAAATTTAAAAGTTTGAAAGTAATGAATCGGTAATTCAAACACACACATCTCTTAAATTGTCCTTACTTGGACATGTTTCAGAGAAAGGTTTGTGCCCGTCAGCAGTTATCCGACTGGTTGGACCCGTGGTTTCCTGAAGTGAGCTGGTTGTCTGTGGCGGCATCTGTTGTTTGTGAGATGAACTTCCAAAGAGAGTTCTCAGGCGGCAATTTGAAATTTAAAGTATACTGTTTGTTATTAACTTTAAAGAGAGTCGATTAAAGACACTAGACAACACTTACTTTTAAATTTTTCCGGAACTAGTTTCAGAGGCTTTGCCTCTATCATCGGCCGGCTCTCGACTGGTTCTCATTGGTGTAGCTGACGATACCCTGTCACAGGTCTCCTCTGGTGGCGGATCAAGGAACTTGCTGAACAAATCCTTCTGGGGGATGTCGAAATTGAATACTTTGTTCCTATTTTTTGAAATGAAGATTTGTTCCCATGTGGATAGTTCTTGTTTTCCTGATGTATGTTTCAGTAGTTTTGGTTCTGGATTTATGTTGTGGTTTTTTTCCCAAAAATGTGTGGCAACTGCTGATTTTTCTAATTGTTCATATTTTATGTTTCTAAAGTGTTCCTTTGCTCTTGTTTCTAAATTTCTTTTTGTTTTTCCAATATAAATTTGACTACAGTCATTGCATTCAATTTGATATATACCAGATTTTTTGTTTGATGGAATGGCATCTTTGATGTTTGAGCAAATTAGGTTTTTTAAGGAGAAATGGTTGACTGGTGCTAGTTGAATATTTTGTTTTTTGAAGACTTTTTTGAATTTATCATAGGCCCATGGATGGTAAGTGAATTTTTTGAAAATCATATTAGTTTCTGTAGATGAGAGAGTTGTGGTTTCCTTTAGTAGCTTCTTCTTTTTTGCTAAGCTCACTTTTTTGTCCACTAATGATTTGGGAAAGTTATTTTTTTGTGCTATTTCAATTATTTTGTTGTATTCTGTTTTGTATTCTTCTGCTGTGAGAGGGATGTTTACCAGTCTGTGTGCTAAACTATTGAAGATTGCCTGTTTGTGGGATCTTGGGTTGTAGCCATTAGCTTTTATGTAGTTGTCTGTCTGTGTTGGTTTTCTGTAAATGCCAAAGTTTAGTCTGTTTTTATTCCTCATTATTTTTAGATCCAAAAATGGTAAATGCTCGTCTTTTTCTATTTCTACAGTGAATTTGATGCTTTTTTCTTGGATATTTAAAAGTTTTAGTGCATCACTGATGTGTTTTTTTGGTACTATTGCAAAGATGTCATCTACATATCGTTGCCAGAGTTTGAACATCCAAGGGAAACCTTTGTTGATCCTTATTTCTAATGCACTCATGTACAGATCGGCCAGGAAGGGTGATAGTGGGTTGCCCATTGCTAACCCTGAAGTTTGGTGATAATATTTTGTTTGAAACTGGAAGAAATTTTGTTCTATGCATAATTTGGTTAGTTCAATGTAGTCTGAAATTTCAGATGATGCCATTCCAAGTGATTTGAGCCATTTTTCTATCAACGGTGGGAGTTGATCAACTGGTATGCTGGGAAACAGTGATTTAACATCAAATGAGACTAGTGTGTCCTCTTCTTTTAGTTCAGTATCCTTTATGTGTTCTATAAGTTCATAGGTGTTTATGATGCTTAGGCTGTCGAATTTTGGAAATGAATTGAATTTGTTTGTTAGCCACTTTGCAAGTTTGTATGTTGGTGAATTTATACTGTTAACTATAGGTCTCATTGTTATGGATGGTTTGTGTATTTTGGGTAAGCCATAAAGTCTAGGTAAGGTTGGGTTATCCGGTTTAACTGCATATTTGTTTGGTATTATGCTTGATTTTGCTATTGTTTTTTCATATGACTGTATGCAAGTTTTTAGAGGATTTTTGTTAATGGTTTCATATTCATTGTCAGTTAGCATTTTTTCCATTTTTTCAATATAATCTGATTTTTCCATTATGACAATCTTGTTGCCTTTGTCTGCCTTTGTGTAAATAACGTTTTTCTGTTTCAAAGAATGGATAGTATTATGTTTTCTCTTCTGAAAGGATCTGTTCTCTATTTCCTCCAAAATATTTCCACAATGGCTTTTTACTGAATTTTGTATGGATACTGGTAGAATTTGTGTCGAAATGTTGATATCTGCAATGTAATCTTCAATTTTGTTTGAGAAACTGACGCATGTTTTTAATCCATTATTTAAAAGATCCAATTCTTTTGTGGAGAAATTTTGCTTAGATAGGTTTACTACGTTTTCAAAGATTTGCGTGCTCAATTTTTCGTTTACGCAACTTATTTCACTATTGAATTTAGCGTGTGTGACGATTGCTGATCGACATACTTTGATATTCCGGATGTTTTTAAACTTTTTCCCGGTATTTCTGTGTGAGGACATGTTGCACAGATTGGCCAATTTGTGTTTAAGTCGTACGGTCTTTTCTTTCATTTTCTTGCTTAGGATTGCCAAATAATTATGTTCAAAGTTTTCCCACATCACGTGATGTGGGAAACGTGATGTGGGAAAACTTTGAACATAATTATTTGGCAATCCTAAGCAAGAAAATGAAAGAAAAGACCGTACGACTTAAACACAAATTGGCCAATCTGTGCAACATGTCCTCACACAGAAATACCGGGAAAAAGTTTAAAAACATCCGGAATATCAAAGTATGTCGATCAGCAATCGTCACACACGCTAAATTCAATAGTGAAATAAGTTGCGTAAACGAAAAATTGAGCACGCAAATCTTTGAAAACGTAGTAAACCTATCTAAGCAAAATTTCTCCACAAAAGAATTGGATCTTTTAAATAATGGATTAAAAACATGCGTCAGTTTCTCAAACAAAATTGAAGATTACATTGCAGATATCAACATTTCGACACAAATTCTACCAGTATCCATACAAAATTCAGTAAAAAGCCATTGTGGAAATATTTTGGAGGAAATAGAGAACAGATCCTTTCAGAAGAGAAAACATAATACTATCCATTCTTTGAAACAGAAAAACGTTATTTACACAAAGGCAGACAAAGGCAACAAGATTGTCATAATGGAAAAATCAGATTATATTGAAAAAATGGAAAAAATACTAACTGACAATGAATATGAAACCATTAACAAAAATCCTCTAAAAACTTGCATACAGTCATATGAAAAAACAATAGCAAAATCAAGCATAATACCAAACAAATATGCAGTTAAACCGGATAACCCAACCTTACCTAGACTTTATGGCTTACCCAAAATACACAAACCATCCATAACAATGAGACCTATAGTTAGCAGTATAAATTCACCAACATACAAACTTGCAAAGTGGCTAACAAACAAATTCAATTCATTTCCAAAATTCGACAGCCTAAGCATCAAAAACACCTATGAACTTATAGAACACATTAAGGATACTGAACTAAAAGAAGAGGACACACTAGTCTCATTTGATGTTAAATCACTGTTTCCCAGCATACCAGTTGATCAACTCCCACCGTTGATAGAAAAATGGCTCAAATCACTTGGAATGGCATCATCTGAAATTTCAGACTACATTGAACTAACCAAATTATGCATAGAACAAAATTTCTTCCAGTTTCAAACAAAATATTATCACCAAACTTCAGGGTTAGCAATGGGCAACCCACTATCACCCTTCCTGGCCGATCTGTACATGAGTGCATTAGAAATAAGGATCAACAAAGGTTTCCCTTGGATGTTCAAACTCTGGCAACGATATGTAGATGACATCTTTGCAATAGTACCAAAAAAACACATCAGTGATGCACTAAAACTTTTAAATATCCAAGAAAAAAGCATCAAATTCACTGTAGAAATAGAAAAAGACGAGCATTTACCATTTTTGGATCTAAAAATAATGAGGAATAAAAACAGACTAAACTTTGGCATTTACAGAAAACCAACACAGACAGACAACTACATAAAAGCTAATGGCTACAACCCAAGATCCCACAAACAGGCAATCTTCAATAGTTTAGCACACAGACTGGTAAACATCCCTCTCACAGCAGAAGAATACAAAACAGAATACAACAAAATAATTGAAATAGCACAAAAAAATAACTTTCCCAAATCATTAGTGGACAAAAAAGTGAGCTTAGCAAAAAAGAAGAAGCTACTAAAGGAAACCACAACTCTCTCATCTACAGAAACTAATATGATTTTCAAAAAATTCACTTACCATCCATGGCCCTATGATAAATTCAAAAAAGTCTTCAAAAAACAAAATATTCAACTAGCACCAGTCAACCATTTCTCCTTAAAAAACCTAATTTGCTCAAACATCAAAGATGCCATTCCATCAAACAAAAAATCTGGTATATATCAAATTGAATGCAATGACTGTAGTCAAATTTATATTGGAAAAACAAAAAGAAATTTAGAAACAAGAGCAAAGGAACACTTTAGAAACATAAAATATAAACAATTAGAAAAATCAGCAGTTGCCACACATTTTTGGGAAAAAAACCACAACATAAATCCAGAACCAAAACTACTGAAACATACATCAGGAAAACAAGAACTATCCACATGGGAACAAATCTTCATTTCAAAAAATAGGAACAAAGTATTCAATTTCGACATCCCCCAGAAGGATTTGTTCAGCAAGTTCCTTGATCCGCCACCAGAGGAGACCTGTGACAAGGTATCGTCAGCTACACCAATGAGAACCAGTCGAGAGCCGGCCGATGGTAGAGGCAAAGCCTCTGAAACTAGTTCCGGAAAAATTTAAAAGTAAGTGTTGTCTAGTGTCTTTAATCGACTCTCTTTAAAGTTAATTTATCATAACAACACTGTTTTCAACACTTCCAAGAAAGTAATTGTAATACTGTTTGTTTTTTATAATTAGCAACTTTTCCCAAACATTGAGTTCAGCTGCATTACTGGCTGATTTTAATAGTTTTATATTTGGTACAATTTCATGATTGATAGACCAAAAATGGTGGGCTATTGCTGATTTTTCTTATTTGTTTGTATTTCACACATCATATGTTCCTGCAATCTATATGTAAACTTCTTTTGGTTTTTCCTATGTAGAACTTATTGCAGTCTGAGCAGTTGATTTTGTATATACCTGATTTCTTGTTTTCAGGTACTGGGTCTTTCAGGTTGTTGCATAATAAGTTTTTTAAACTGAATTTATTTATTGGGGCTATGGTGATGTTGTACTTCTTGAATATCGTGTTGAATTTATGATGCACTCTGGGATGATATGTGAATTTCCTGAACTGTGTCTCGGTTTTTGATTCTGTTAATTTTGTGGTATCCAATATGTGTTTCTGTTTCTTGAATTTCCAAATTTTCTTTTCTATTAATTGTTTACTGTACCCATTAATTGCAGCTATGTTAATCATGTGGTTATATTCTTTTTTGTATTCGTTCTGTTTCAATGGGATGTTGACTAGTCTATGTGCTAAGCTGTCCAAAACTGCATGTTTGTTGGTTGTAGGGTTGTAGCTATTGTTCTTGATGTAAGTATCTGTGTTGGCTTCCTGTAGATGCCAAAAGATATGTTATTTAATTCATGGATTATCTTCAGATCTAAAAAAGCTAGGTAGTCATCTTTTTCTATCTCTATTGTGAACTTTATTGCTCTGTTCTGTATGTTCAATAATTTTAAGGAATCTTGTATGAATTTGTGTGGAACAATGGCAAAAATATCAACATATCTATACCAGTATTTGAAGATGTATGGGAAGGATGATGTAATATGTGTTTCAAAGTAGCTCATAAAGAGGTTGGCTAGGAAAGGTAAAAGTGGATTGCCCATTGTTAGGCCTGAGGTCTGTTGATAGAATTTACCATTGAATGTAAAGAAATTTTGATGTATGCAAAAATGAGTAAGTTTTGTGAGATCTTCTATTTCTTCTGCTGAAATGTTAGTCTGTATGAGCCAATTCTTGAGGAGTAACATGATTAACATAGCTACAATTAATGGATACAGTAAACAATTAATAGAAAAGAAAATTTGGAAATTCAAGAAACAGAAACACATATTGGATACCACAAAATTAACAGAATCAAAAACCGAGACACAGTTCAGGAAATTCACATATCCCAGAGTGCATCATAAATTCAACAAGATATTCAAGAAGTACATCATCACCCTAGCCCCAATAAATAAATTCAGTTTAAAAAACTTATTATGCAACAACCTGAAAGACCCAGTACCTGAAAACAAGAAATTAGGTATATACTGTTCAGACTGCAATAAGTTCTACATAGGAAAAACCAAAATAAGTTTACATATTAGGTTACAGGAACATATGATATGTGTGAAATAAAAACAAATAGAAAAATCAGCAATAGCCCACCATTTCTGGTCTACCAATCATGAAATTGTACCAAATATAAAACTATTAAAGCCAGTCAGTAATGCAGCTGAACTCGATGTTTAGGAAAAGTTGCTAATTATAAAAAACAAACAGTATACTTTAAATTTCAAATTGCCACCTGAAAACTCTCTTTGGAAGTTCATCTCACAGACAACAGATGCTGCCACAGACAACCAGCTCACTTCAGGAAACCAAGGATCCAACCAGTCGGATAACTGCTGACGATGGGGACAAACCATTCTCCGAAACATGTCCAAGTAAGGATAATTTAAGTGATGTTTGTGTTTGAATTACCGACTCATTACTTTAAAATGTTAAATACATCACTGTTTCTAACCTTTTGCTTCAAATAATATTAAAAGTAAGTGTTTAGTGTCATTAAGCGACTCACCTTTAAATTTAATTTATTACAACAACACTGTTTTCAACACTTCCATGAAAGGAAATTATGGTATAAAGTATTTGATGCCCGGTCCTAATAAAAGACAAGAGTAGATACTATACTGGGGGAAAATGTATCAACTTCTTATAAGAGATTATTTTTGAAAATTACTGATGTAATGAAGCTTAATTGTCCTTTCACACTGGCCGTGTTTAGGCTAAAGTATGGAAAGATAGTCAGACTGAAAAATTCAATGCCATAGTCGGGATTTGAACCATGGATCTACTGGTTGCCGTCCAGCCGCTCTAACCCTTGAGCTACTATGGCCAACGTGCCGATATGACATTAAATTCTCCAACTGACTCGTGATTTTCCCAGTAAACCACTTAGGAGTTCTCATAAACACATGAGACAACTACCTTAATGGTGACTTACAACATGTAAGTACTTTCAGGCCAGGGCTTTATAGTTAACCACTATAAGGTCAATTAATGGAACTTAATTGTTCTTTCACACCGGCCGTGTGTAGGCTAAAGTATGGAAAGATAGAGTCAAACGGAAAAATTCAATGCCATAGCCATGGTTATGAGAACTCCTAAGTGGTTTACCGGGAAAAACACGAGTCAGTTGGAGAATTTAATGTCATATCGGCACATTGGCCATAGTAACTCAAGGGTTAGAGCGGCTGGACGGCAACCAGTAGATCCGTGGTTCAAATCCCAGCTATGGCATTGAATTTTTCAGTCTGACTCTATCTTTCGATGTAATGAAGATCAATATTGATTCCAGATTTGTTGAACTGGAAAAACTCAAGTTTATTAGCATTTTAGACTAACAAACTTTAAAGAATTTGCAAAACAATTTCTGGAAGAATGGTTTTTGAGTTTAAAACAGAGCTTTGGTAAATTCTTTGATTTACCAATTTTGAGAAGTAAACTGCGAGTGCTATTCAGAGACACTGAAATGCATAAGGACACTGTCATGAAGTTGCATCTGTACTTGACAGAAGCGGAAGTAGTGTCTGCATTTGCAGGACTTCATAAACTTGTTCTTTTAGTAATTACCATCCGAACATCTACTTCATCTGCTGAAAGATCATTCTCAGCAATGAAGAGGATTAAATACTATCTTCGAAATCTCAAGATCAGGAGAGACTCTTCACTAGCTCTTCTCAACACTGAAAAGTCTTTGCTTACAACTTCAAGGAAATGCCCAACCTTCTATGATAATGTGGTTGATATCTTTGGGAGGAAAACTAGAAGGATTAATCTCATGCACAGAAAACTAAGGTACAATATTTACTCTTATCTCTGAAAATATATTACTCATTATCCAACTGTAAGAATTTGAGTGATTTATTTTTCTTTTATTAAAATTTAAAAAAATGTGCACATATAAATTCATTCTCTTTTATTTTGATTACATTTATTACTTTGGAGCTTCCCTTGCTTTGAAAGTCACCTTGCCAATGGTTACACATGCATCAGTGGTTGTATCAGTGGTTGCTAATGCTTTTTGGAGTGGTATTGGCGCTGGCTTGGATTCCATCAAGGGTAATTTTAAAAGGTTTTAGAGAAGATAATGAAAGGTGTGATGTCCAAGGAGCCAACAGCAGGGTATATGGTAAGCAAAATACTCAAATTACACAAGGAAATTATTGCAATTAAAATATAGATGGATACAAGGACAAAAAAGATTAAAAGGATTGGAGAGTATGTAGAAAAAGTAGAAGAGAAATGTATTAGGATAGTCAAAGACACACAAGAATATAACAAACTAAAAGATGAGGGGTCCATTTCACAAATAGCCAGGGAGTTATTTCAACATTCCAACATATGACAGCAAAAGATTTGCAGTCAACTGTAGATAAAACAAGTTTAGGCACTTTTGCTGATAGAAAGTGGAGATGAAAAAGAAGAAAGAAGTCTGAGATCTGTTCCTGATATTGAACCCATGGACATATCCACATAGTCAACAGCTTACTTTTCAAAGTTTATCTTAACAGTTTCTATGCACAAAGACTTTCACCTTCTAGAATATGTAAAAAGCTGGATCTTTATAAGAGTTAATAGTCACTGCATTTATTGGTTAGCTCTGTGCTTAGCTGTGCTTACAATATTTGTAGTTCAATTTTTAACTATTTATCTATAAATATAAGTGACTTACCTTTCGTTTATATGTGGAGCCTTTTAAGTCATATTTTTGATGAAGTTTTATTGAAGAAGGCAGCAAATTATTCATAGCTACTAATCTAACATTTTTGGAATTACACTGATAGCAAAAGAGGCCAAAAAATTTTGGTAATAGAGTACGAGGATTTTGATTCAAATTCTGAAACAAAAGAATACATCATAAATAAGATTTCATAAAGTAAGAAAAGGAAAAATAGTTATATTAATGATTGATCTAAATTACTTAAAAATATGAATGCCATACAAGATTTGACAGTGAACTTATGTCACATCATTTATCAAATTAAATAAATCAGGATACTTCAAATCCCCTGCATCTATAATCTTGACATCTGAACAAGGCAGAAATAAAGCATGCTAGGCTGTTATTCTATCTTTATGGAGTGTGTATGATTGTTATTTGCTGTGTTAATTGTGCAGTCAATCTGAACAAGTCTGTACAGGTTATGTGATAGTAAATTAAAGCATTTTAATATATGTACAGAGGTAATTAAAAAAGTAAACAGCAAACTAACAGTATTACATGTAATTTTTATGTTAGGCATTTAAAACTCCCGGAAAGTGAAGATAATGCTTTGAGAGTCCCGACATGTGAAGGATATTGGAAAGGTATGAAGATTTAGATTTATTTGTACAGTTTCAATTACAGTTTCACTACAATAACTTTAACCTTGTACATGCACTTATACCTCCTGTAAAATACATAAAATTGCTGAGCTAAGATTTACTTGCTGACTCAGGTCCCCTGGCCATAAGCCTTTGGTTTTCCTGAGCAGCTTAATGTCATTTCTTCTTGACTTTCACTTCTTTTACCCTAAACCACGTTTCTCTTAACTTACATAAGAATTTTCCTATACTTCTATTTTTCTTTTCACTTGTCCCCATTAGCTTGCATAATGCCACCCCCTCTTTACTCACACTGTCCCATTTCTTATCCCATATTTTTCTCCTGCAATGGTATGAAGATAGCACATTAATGACAAGTAATGTACAATTAAATGGAGTGGGTAAATGCCCTTAAAAGTGGATGTACATCAACCACAGATGAACATGCTCTGATTGTCCCAGCATGGACAATCCTCGCCATGATTCGCGAGGACTGGCATATTTCTATAGAAGCTGAGTATCAGTATTGGATCTGCTCATATCATTATTAGTGAGGTTTTAAAGTAGTCTTTGTATGATGAGTGCCTGGAACGCTCACTGCTGAACACAAGATGTGTGTTCAGGCTGCCACATCATTTCAGGTGTAATATAATGCTAAAGGACACGACTTTTTGACATGTATTGTCACAGGAGACGAACCCTGGGTGCACCACTGTGAATCAGAAAGCAAAAGACAGTCTTCATAATAGCGATACATATCTTCCCCATGCAAGAAGAAATTCAAGTCTCAGTCTTCTGCCAGAAAGATCCTTCAGGCACTTCTGGGATTGAATGGGCCGATTTTTGAATACTATCAGCTCAGTACCACAACATGTTAGACAATGGACTAAAGCCAACAATATGGTGCCATTACAGATGACTTCTGTCTAAAATGAAATGTGTAGTGTTTAACGCCCGCTTTTACTACATACGGCACCGCAGGCGATGACACTGATGATACATGAGATGAAGATGGAGCAACGGTGGAATGAGATGGCGGGGGAAACCAGAGATCCCGGAGAAAACCCGCCCCAGCGCTGTGTTGTCCACCACAAATCTCACTTTGCGGTCGCATGGGATCGAACCCGGGCCGCCTTGGTGAGAGCCAAGCGGTCTAACCACTGAGCCACGGCGCGGCCTGACCTCTGTCTAGAAGCACTCTTATCCTTCACCATAACATGCGTCCACACACTGCTGCAACTTTTGCCATCATTCAAAGATTGAGATGTCAGATCTTTTAGCAGCCCCTATACAGCCCTGATCTTGCTCCTTTGGATTAACATGTGTTTGGATCCCTTAAAGATGCTCTCAGAGGATGATTTGAAACTGATGATGAGGCTAAAGAATTGCAGACACAATCAACCTTTTGTTTTAATGAAACAGAAATTTGTTGAAAGAGTACGTGAAGTGTACCACAAAGAAGAATAGTTATGAACAATTACTTCTTATATCGAGATTTAACTGTATTGGAACACCACAGTGAAGCGAAAAATTATTAATTTTTAGATGAGTCGTATTTATTACACATCTGCTTCACTTTCGTACCTATGTACGAAATCTAAATTAATAATTATTAATTACTTCTTGTTTATATCTGTAAGCTAAATGTACACTTCATAAAAAATAGTTTGCTGTAACTTTTTGAATAACTATAAATACAACAAAACTTTAAGTACAAAACAATGAACTTAGTGAATTTACAATGCCAAAGTTTAATATTGTAAATAGCAAAAAGAAAAAAGAAACAAAGAAAAAAATAAAAAAAAATTATGTGTTATTGATTATGGTTAGAAATATATTGTCTATAAAATCCATAACCAAGCTAGAAAAATATTGAAAGAGCATCTCAAGATGCATCTCAAATGTTACAGAGATCCCTAACAAATTAGTTATTAACTTGTCATAACATATCCAAACAAGTGATATAACTTTTCTAGAAACTTTGTATTCTGCTTTATTTGAACTACATAAGACAGGTAAAAAACTTAATTTTGGGAGATATGAATACTGATTTTCTAATCAGTAATTTAATTCTAATTTTCTAAATCAGTACTGTTTAGTACTGATACATCAAAATGTATTATACTCCTAAATATATATGGTTTGAAGCCAACAGTACAAGTACCCACAACAGCTACAGTAACATCAAGTAGTGCAATTGATCTGACAATAATAAAGAGTACAAGATTAAAGTATTTGGTATTTGTCTATTAGACCACCTTGCAAAGACCATATTGTTGACATGGAACCAGAAAAATAAGTTTGAAAATGCATGTACGAGGGTCCTTCAATAAATAACCAAACTAATTTTTTAATTAACACTTAATGGCTTTATTTCACTAACATTTACCTACACACTTTCGAAGTATTCTCCTTCTGATGAAATACAATTATTCCAACAATTTACCCATTGTTTGAAACACTCATTGAACTCATTTTTGGACAGTCTGTTCAGGATACCCATGACAACATTGTTCAACTCATCACTTTGAAAATGGCGACCACGAAGCTCCTGTCTCACTTTAGGGAAGAGGTGAAAATCTCACGGTGCGAGATCCGGAGAATAAGGTGGATGAGGCATAATCTCAATGCCCATTTCTGCAATGACATCTTCAGTTGCACGAGCTTGATGAGCAGGGGCATTATCCTGAAGCAAGATCTATCCTCTCCTTGCGAGATCTAGTCGCTTTTCAGCGATTTTTTTCTTCAGTGGCCACTTCAGTACATCACAATAGTAAGCAGCAGTTACTGTGCATTGATTAGTTACAACTTGATCATACAGAATGCCCTGTTTGTCAAAGAATACGAGATGCATAACCTTTCCTGCACTTTTCTGAACTTTTGCTTTCTTAGGCCTAGGGCTCGATGAATGTTTCTAATGCGAACTCTCCTGTTTTGCTAACGGGTCGTAATGACCCTATTCAGAAAGTCAGGCTCCTGTTGTAACCTTCCGAGCCATTCTTGACACGTCATGACGCGGTGAGCCTTCTGTTCGTCCTTCAGCACGTGCGGTACCCATTTCGCTGCAACTTTTTGATAGCCAAGATCATTGCAAATTATGTCGTCTACACTTCCAACAGACAAATGCATTATGTCTGCAACTTTCAAAATTGTTATGCAACAATCTTCTCGCACAATTGCGTCAATTGTGTTAATGTTGACTTCCGTTTTTGCTGTTACAGGTCTTCCAGGGTGCAGAGAATCTTGAAGGTCTTCGTGACCCCCTTTGAAATGTTTATAGCACTCAAAGACTTGTGTTTTGTCTAAAGCTTGGTCCTTGTATGCTTGCTGCACTATTTCATAGGTTTCCGTAGGAGTTTTGTCTAACAGAACACAAAACTTTGATGCCCGTTGCTGCAATTTCAGTTCCATGGTGGATGCAGTGAATATGACCTCACGTATTGGGCTCTAACTCCCAACTGATTGACTCTGCATGACTGGCACTCACAGCACTGCTAGAGAAAGAATTCACCTTTCCACCACTAGTAGCCATGGCATTCCAGGGCGGTTTATTTAAATACAATTTAATTAGTTCGGTTATTTATTGAAGGACCCTCGTACAATATTAAAAAATGTTTATCCAATGCACATTTATTTATTGAAGGACCCTCGTACAATATTAAAAAATGTTTATCCAATGCATATTATTGCCCTTCCCACCAAGCCCTTCCATGTCTTTCTTCACACTAGTCAACTTTCATCAATATTGTAGAAATCTCCATTTTCTTCCTGGACAGTATGTCATAAATCTATTTGTGAGAAAAAAAAATCCTTTTTATGCCAAAAATAAATTTTCCTATGTGTTTTACGGTTAATATGTCAATTTTCTATATAATGTAGAAAGTTCAGAAATTGATTACTTTGATCTCAATTTACTCAGTTTTCAAACTGATACCCTTTTCCTTAGCATGGAAAGCTACTGTTCTGCAGCAGAATGACCATTAGCCACCACCCAATGTGGAAGCCAGGCAAAAATGTGCCAGCTCCCCCCTACAACCTTTGGTACCTTTGTACCACAGTGATATACATAATACTGATCAACATTGTGCAGGAAAAGCATTAAGGAATACATCAAGTGAAATTCATGCTCTTTATAATATATTAATCTGTAAGCTGTGTAATGTTTTCTGAAGTTTTCAATCTTTTACAAAGATAAAAGTTGACAAAATAGAAGTAAATTTACAAAACATCAAGAGTAATGTCCATGTGAGAACCATTTCACATAATATTATTCCCTTTTCTGCATTACCTAATTTTTTGGTGATTCATAAGTTATGAATTTTCTAGGTGGCTTACATATAAGTAAACACAGTGTGTTACAATACATCCTTAATACAGTAAATCAATTTGGAAGAGGCACCATGCAACATTAGAGTAACTATTAAAAACAAAGGCACTATTAACAGTGAAGTATTCATGTTGGAGTATTGAAAAAATCACACTTATTTACGCTCACTTTCACTTTTAAATATTAGTAAACAGTTGAGGGCATTTATTCTCACCATCAGCTACTGGGTGACTTAAGTCCTCCCTTTCTTGTTTTCAGTCACCTGGTAGCTGATGATGACAAATGCTCTCAAAAATGTTTGAATTGCTTACTATCATTCAAAAGTGAAAGTATGACTACTTCAATACTACAATTAACTATACCAGCATCGTCCTTAGTTTATGGGGTGATGTAGCAAAAGCACATGTACGTGTGCGAATATCATTGGCTGTTTAGCCTTGTAACTCTCTGTGGATGAAAAACATAGTTCACATATCTTTTTTAAAGACTTTACATCTAATAAAATATATAAAAAAACTTTGCATTACAAGTGCAACAATCGAATAGTAATTAGTATTTTATTTAATATACATAACAGTAATTTGTGTATATTAATCAGAGTACATGCTGCACTTGTGCCATTTAAAAGCAGAAGGAAGGGGGAGAATCAGTTGTAAAACATGGCTGCTTCCATGCAATATTAACAGAGGGAATAGTAGTGAAAAACAAATTATATTAAACATGTTTTGCAAATTGTGTGAAAAACACCCAACTTTAGTAATGAAGGACATTAATTTGTCAGCAGAATATACTGGTTCTTTCAGTGCCAAGTATTAATGCCTCTCAAAGTGAGGTTGTGAAAATAGGCCGGCTTTCCACTCCGGGAAAACATTGAAAAAGAAAGAAGAAAGTTGTGGAAAGTGAATGTGATGAATTCAATCTGTCACAAGGTTCACAGTTTCTTTAAAGAAATGAGCCACAAAAGTGCTTCAAATAGTAAACAATGATCCTGATTAACCAAGCTTTGGAAAAACGAGCTTCCACACCATTCTTCATGACATAGGTTTTGAATTTGTGAACAGAAACAGAAAAAATATAATTGTTGAGCATGAAAATATATTGTTGTGACACAGGAATTATCCAAGAAAAATTCAGAAGTGGAAGTTGTTTAAGGAATTTGTCCATTGTCAGATTTCAATTAGGTATGTAAAGTATTCTTTCAGTTGCATGCCAGTAAAACCTTCAAGTCACTGACAAAGTAGCTACATGCAGTTATTCCGTAGAAATACCCGTGCCTTAATTTTTAATTTATAAATGAGGTTATGTGAAGAAAGCAAATACTTGAGTAATTTTAGTAAGCATTCAATCACTTTTAATGTACACAAGGATAAATATTGTCGCGAACCCGTTATCTACGATAGTGTACACAAAGAGCCGGCAAATAAAGATAGCTGAGATAAAGGACTTCCGGCACAGATAGGGTTTCACGTTTGGAAGGTTCTAGTGATATCTAGATTGACAGAGAATAGTTTTCTTATTTGTACCAGAAATCTCTCGAATTTATCAATAAGGTATATAAGAAGGCGACGACTCGCCAAGAGGGGTCATAAGCAGTAAACAGCTGTAGAGTGTTGTAACGAGAGCTGATGTAATCAGAACACTGTTATTGTCATTGACCTGTGTATGTGTCGTAATGCTGTTACGTGAGAATTGAACAGTGTATTTCTACGGAAATAAAGAACATTTGAAATATCTGCAACTCGGACTTTTAATTCTATGAACCCACAAAGTCACAACTGGTGTCAGGAGTGGGATATACGCTATGGAGGCGGCATTAGAAAAGATTTTACAGAAAATGGAAGAAATGAAGACGGCGAATGACAACCTCACTGCAAAAACAGAAATGGCAAATAACAGCCTGGCCGTGAAGCTGGAGACCACAAATAACAATTCGGCAGCGGAACTGAGAGAAATGAAGGCAGCTAATGATAACATCACCGAGAAGATGGAACATCACTGAAATTAGTCCCTCAAAAACCAAAATGTAAGTGATGTGCGAAAAAATGACTGCAAATAGTTTTATCAATTACAGTTAAACTTAATTCCCCCTCACTCCTGGAATTTTAAGTGAAAAACTGTCAACATACTTTAACATTAATTCAATGACTTCAAAAAACCAGTCTCAAATCTTCTTACCAGCTTTACAAGCTAGATAAATCAAACTAGGTATATTTTCCATATGCTGCATTATTTAAAATCTCTTACCATATAATAACCTGGAAGTAATTTTTGGAGAAATTCACCTTCCTTGTGCTGTACAGTTTTGATGATGAATTCATCATCATCTGTTAAATAGAATATACTTCCACTAGCACCAGGATTAGATAGTTCTCTTAAAGGTGCACTACACATTGAAATCTGAAATGAACCAAAAATCATTAGTTTATTGGATACGTGTATTATTATAGTTGGACATAAAGAATGTCAATTAGAATGTCAATTGATGGAAATTAATCATTTCCTCACACTAGCCGCAAACAGGCTAAGGTTTTCGACAGATAGAGTCAACATGAAAAACTCAATGCCATGATCATGACACTAAATTCTCCATTTGACTCGTATATTCCCCAGTAAACCCCTAGGGGCTCTCACATCCGAGATACACTATTTGTGGCGACTTACTATTGTAAGTACTTGAGTCCCAGGCTTCATCATTTAACTCTTATTATTTTAGTTAATTGATGGAAATGAATCACCTCTTCACACCAGCCGCAAATAGGCCAAGGTTCCTGACAGATAGAGTCAACATGAACAATTCAATTCATGGAGTCAACATGGGAAACTGAATTGAATTGAAAATTCAAACACAAACACACCACTAGGGGCTCTTGCATCCGAGATATGCCGTTTGAGGCGACTTACTATCGTACGTCCCAGGCTTCATCATATAACTTATTATTTTAGTTAATTGATGGAAATTAATCATTTCTCCACACTAGCTGTATACAGGCTAAGGTCTAACCCCTAGTGGTCTACCAGGGAAATATATGAATCAAATGGAGAATTTAATGTCAGGACGGCACGTTGGCCATGGTAGCTCAAAGGGTAAGAGCGACTGGACGGAATTCAGGAGATCCGTGGTTCAAATTCTGGCCATGGCATTGAATTTTTCATATTGACTCTATCTATCAAAAACATTAGCTTATATACGGCTAGTGAAAAGAAATGATTAATTTCCATCAATTAACTAAAATAATAAGTTAAATGATGAAGCCTGGGACTTCAGTAGTTACGATAGTAAGTTGCCACAAATGGCATATCTCGGCTGCGAGAGCCTCTAGTGGTCTACCGGGAAAATATGTGAGTAAAATGGAGAATTTAATGTCAGGACGGTACGTTGGCCATGGTAGCTCAAAGGGTAAGAGCGACTGGACGGAAACAAGGAGATCCGTGGTTCAAATCCTGGCCATGGCATTGAATTTTTCATGTTGACTATCTATAAAAAACCTTAGCCTATATACGGCTAGTGTAGAGAAATGATTAATTTCCATCAATTAACTAATGTAATAGAGTATTTTTACAATAACAAACTCTGAAGCAAAGACAAGAAAAAAACCAATGGAAAGAGTTAAAATATAATTTGTAAAGAAATGTGTAAACAAATGATAAATGCTAGCAATGAGAGACATTTCAGTGTCAAAGAATGTAGAAATCAACAAGCCATAGGATAGAAGATTTTCCACCATGATAATTTAGTGCATCAGATGGAATGTCTTTGTCGAAGAGAACAAATTTTGACGAAGGCATAAAAACAGATTGAAGAAGGTATTTCAGTCAGTAGAGTATTTATTCCAGGGAATAATTGGAAAGCTCCATATAGTGGTAAATTACTAAGTCCTATTAGAGATATATACAGATATTACAATAAAATATAATAATCTGTTACAAACTTCACTTATCTTTTTAAGAAATTGGTAAATACTTCAAAGAACTCAAGAGACTAGTTTCACAAATATTCATTCACATCTTTAGTCTATCAGAGTTCTGTGAAGAAGTTATTAATTTCTTAAAAAGTAAAATTTATAACAAATTATATTTTATTGTAATATTTGTATCACTTCACTATTATTAGCTTCAGTTGTTTACATATTACAAAGAGATAGTTTGAATTCTTGAATAAAGAAGCACCTATACTAACATTTTTGCATAATGAATATATAATTCAGCTCCCAATAAATAGCAAACTGAGGAAAAGAATTAAGATTTTAAGTTTGCACCTTACAAAATAATTGTATCAATTTTATTTGCAACTTACAAAATCCTAGAAGATAAAATTAGGTAAGAATCATTCTTTAGATTTTGTTACTAAATCATTAAATAGAAAGAAAAGAGAAAATAATATTAGTAGCAAATATCTTTTAAATGAAAGGAAACTTTATATCACAAAAAAGTTAAAAATTAGGTAATGAGTATGACTGTTCTTGAAAATTTATATGAATACATTATCATAAATAAATAGTTATTTTCAAAAGTAAAGTTATTTATTCATTCAATTTAGTAAACTATAAATTCTCAAAAGTGCCACCAACATTTAAACTATTTCAAATAAGCCCAAAAACAACTTCAATTGTAGGAACAATAGCGACTCCAAGCTTTTATATACTTCATAAAACATCTCTTTTCAGACTCACCAGAAAATCATCTGGCTGGATACCAAATAGATCACGGAAATATCGGAATGCTATTGGAGCATATGTCCTAAACCTAAACTCTGAATAATGATGTGCTGGAGTATGATTCGAGCCTTCACTGGGGAAATTTGTTGTTTCTACCGTCATGAAATCCTGCATGAGAAGATCACGCTCAGGTTTTGATGCCAATCCTCCAACAGCATGTTGGATGCCCAGCTGTATTGATCCCATAATTTGGGATGTTTGGATCTAAAACAAAGAAAGGTTTAAGCATGTTACAAAGCAGTAACTTCTCTTTGGGAAGACACTGTAAAGTACACTTATTGTTACAGAATAATATTTGCACATCAATTGCTTGAAAACTTCACTACTTTTACTATATAACTCACATGTTTCAAGCGCATGTTTGAGACAAACACTCAAAAAGTTCTGAAGCTTTTAAGTGAATTACAGATTAATGCAAAATTAAATGGGTTGCTTTGAAAAACTTTTTGCAGGTTACTGAGGCTCACACACAGTAAAATATGAAACAACTTGTTATTTTTGTCAGAAACCTATTCGACAACATTTAATTGTTTGTCTGTGACCCATCCAAAACAAAATCCTTCCTAAGGTCATGGGAATAAACAGTTAAGGTCTCTGAAATTCTATCTTGCCTAGGAAACTGATATTCATTTTTTACATATGAACTCTCTTACTTTTGTTCGTTCATTCTGAGAAATATTTTATTCTAGTCTCATTATTGCAAACCTACAAACAGGGCATTAGGATAATACAAGCAAAGACAGGAAGAAACTACAGTGAGTGGAATGCAGCGCATCATCAAGGTCGGAGAGAAAATGGTCATCTGAGTGGTAAGCCATCTGCATGTCGTTGCAAGATACATCAGGGCTGTCTGGGAAGATTTCAGCTAGGAAAGTTGTCATCACAGAATGTGGTGTTGGCGGTTAAGTGTTGGCAGTGGTTTAAGAACATGGCAGCTGAATAATGGGAAAACTGTGGAAGAGGAGAACATCGGAGTACAGATCTTTAATACTTCTGAATAAGTTGCCAGATCCAAACATGAAAGGAATTAAGTTAAGAAGCAAAAATAGATTGGATGTATTTAAAAGCAGATCAGGCTCTCAATAGCAGCTAGAAAATGAAGCTTATTTGTTTGGAATTGTAAGTTCAAATACAAAAATCTAATAGCTTTACAACATTCAGTGGTGAAATAGATATTTTGGTGAGGCTAAAAGATTATAAAAATGTAAATAATTTTAGTTACTGTACACGACAAGGGGAATTGTTGGCTAAGAAAGAAAGAGCAACAGGAAGGCTAGAATTGCTTATTAAGATGTTACTAATCAAATTTATATTTTAAAAAAATGGTCTAGATGTGAAGAAGTATTTTGGGTAATAATATACAATTAGACAACAGCAACATTTCTATAGGAATAATCTATAAACGCCCAGTACTTCACAAAGCTGAATTGTTTCAACATTTAGAAAAAGACTATAAAGTCAAATATGCATTAATTGAGAAGTTTGAATAGAAGATTTCATGTTGGATAGGAGAAATGGAGATGCACGAAGTAGAAGATTGGCAAGGTAAGGAACCACTGAACAAAAGTAAAAAGCTCAGATATAAAGATAAGTTTGCAAACAGATGCAGTGAAAAATGTATAGAATACTGTGAATAAATATAATTTTGAGTCAAACTAATACTCCATGTTCCATTTATTACCAGTATTTATCTAAAAAACACTTTGTTAGATCATCAGCTTATATAGAATTCACTGTTTCATAGTCCTACTAATTATAATACAGTGAATTAAATTAATTTGACATTTTAAATGAGAAATATAAAGAAAAGCACTATGAGTTTACATTTGTACATAGTAATGGCCAAAATGTAATAAGATCATATTTTATGGTCTATATAATTAGATACTAAATTTTAAAGTTTAAAATTTATTCTTAATGAGCATGAACCTTATATAATGCAGCAAAAAATTATTCTAAAATTTATGTTAAAAAAGTGGTCACTTCCATTACTGGTGGTTTTTGTTAGTGGATATCAGTTTGTCAGTTAGCTATGCAAGACTTTAGAATAAAATAATTGTAAACATGAATAAAAGATAGGTATTTAAATGGAAGGAACAATGTAATTAGTAAATTTCTGCAATTACTGGACTGTAATACAAAATAAATAAAATAAATAAAAATTTACTGAAGATTCAGTCATGTGGAATAGTACTTATACAAAGCAGAAATAGTAAAAAGGGAAAGAATATTGAAACACTGTAATATAGATATAAATTTAATATATGAAGTAAATTTGTGCAGAATGAGTGGCCAAGGCTGAATTTCTACAACCTTATTTTTTGTAACATTCTTAGCAATTTAATAAATATATCCTGATAATGTACCAGTCTCATATACTCTAAGAATTTACAATTTCTTTTAAATTTTTTCACCTTAACACAGTATTTGGCTGTATGGGACCTGAAAATAAATTTAAAGTACTCCAATCAAAGAAAAATTGTAATGTGTGTAGCAGGGGTGGTTCTTCTTTGGTGCGTTTGAATTGCCGAGTCACCTACTTGTCTTTGAATAACTTACATGGTTATGTTTTATGTTCTAGCATTTAATTTTCCTTTATAAAAGTTCTCCAAGTTATATTTTGAAATGGAATTGCTCTCTTGGTGCTCGTGTGTCAATGCAGCTAGCTTACTTCGCATATAGTGAATTCGTTATTAAAAGGCCAAGGTGACCGTAACACTTGCGGTGAGTGAGGAGAGCTTGGAGGGGCAGAATGCATTGCTGGTTACCATGGCTACAGATTCGATTCATAGAAGTCATATATTCTGCACCAACATGTGTTGCCAACACAATACAGGACATTCTTCCTACTTTTTCGTTTATTTGAAAAGAAATTTGTTGGTAGAAGTGGTAACCCGCTTAAGTGAGCCCAACATGTCATGTGCTACTGTTTATTATCTGTTTGCATCCTGTGTAAAAACGCAATTTTTTATGTGATCAGTGACTATTGTCTGATAGGCAAAGTGTTTAATTTTTCATATTTAAGGGATTTACAATGAAACCAACAAATGACTTGGTGATAGATAGTCAACATGAAAAATTCAATGCCATAGCTGGGATTTGAACCACGGATCTCCTGGTTCCCATCCAGTCGCTCTAACCCATTGAGCTACCATGGCCAACATGCCATCCTGACATTAAATTCTCCATTTGACTCGTATATTTCCCCGGTACTCTATCAACAACCTTAATCTATATGCGGCTAGTGTGAAGAAATGATTAATTTCCATCAATTATCTAAAATGACTTGGTGTGTCTCCAAACACCCTTTTCTTTATGGAAAAATGATGACAAATGTGCCGTGGTACATGCCGGTAGGCCAACACCAGTGCTATGTTTAGAAAAACTTTGTGGTGGAGCATCTTCAGAGTACACCAGGAAATTTAAGACTCTTGGTATGAGGAACATAATTCTGTCAGATTGAAGGAACTGAGAAAAAACACTAGCAAAATTGCAGATGCTCTTCAGGAAAGCTCAGGTCTATATATGGTAAAATACAATGAGAACGTTAAGCTTAACAGGCTTTTCATACAAAACTCCTTTAGGGAAGTGGACAAAAAATAACATTTCATGGACATAATGAATGAGAGGACTCTTTAAATAAAGGTAATTTTAAGGGACTTCTGGATTCTTATACAGAGGGAAGGCCCATCAAAATTCAAAACCACTATTCCAGTATAAAATCTGTTTTTTTGATGCTGATTTTGCGAATTTAAATTAGCCAATTTTCGGAGTCACCTAATCAATTCACCAAGAGATGAGCCTGGTGTGTAAATCTAACCAAATGTAGTTAAATTCATTCAAGGTAACTGGTAAAAAATTCAAGAAGCAAAATGTTTGTTTCTTTTCTTTCAGTGTGCACCCAATCTATTTTTGTAACTCGGGAAATGCTATGCAAGGAATTAAATACAAAAATTATTAATTAAAATCTTATGTTCTAGTCTTAAGACTAAACCTTACCTTCTTATATGTAATCTCTCCTCCAACACCAACACGTCGATGTCCAATTTTTCTCTCCCTCTCAGACTTATGCCTGGTGATACTGGTTGGCGTTTTAGGTCCATTGGATGCGGTAACTGAGCCTGCAGCTGCCGTCTATTACAGATAAATATAACACAAAATAAGGCATATGTCAACAACTTTCATTCTTAAAACCAATTACACATTTCTTTTATCTAATGGCACATCATCTTTCTTGCTCAGTGAATAACTCAAAAGTATTTGTATTTTATTCAAGATAAGATTAAAATTACAAGTATCTGGAATATACAGATAAACTTAATGGAACAAAAGATTTTTAAAATAGTAAATCAATATTTAAAGGAAAGGGGAGTGTGAATAGACCAGAGAATTACAGGGGGATAAGCTTACTATCTGTAATTGGGAAAATGTATATGGGTATACTAGCAGACTAATGGATTGGGCAGAAAGAGAAAATAAAATATCAGAATTTCAAGCTGGATTTAGGAGAAAAAGCCATACTACAGATAATGTATTAACAATCAAGACGTTAACTGATAAATACTTGAGCAGGAAAAGGGGCAGATTGTATATGTTTTTTGTGGATTTTGAGAAAGTGTTTGATACGATAAACAGGGGGGCTTTAAAATAGAAATTAAGAAGAAAAGGGGTGAGTGAGAAGTTTATAAACAAAACTGATAAAATTTACAGTGGGATGAAATTCAGAATAAGACGTGGGTTGAATGTATTATCAGAAGAAGCCGAACAGAAGTTAGGCTTAAGATAGGGGTGCAAATAGAGTCCTATACCATTCAATTTATAGATGACATAATAGAGAGAGTTAAGGAAAGCAATGACCATTGCCCAATAATAATGAACAAAGAGATTCCTAGTTTATTGTACGAGGATGATTTAATGGTAGGGGCAATTTCCGTAATAGGTCTACAAAAATCAATTGAGGCAATCCATAGGTTTTGCGCTGACTGGGGACTAAGAATAAACAGCAAAATATAAAAAATAATGGTATTCAAAAAAGAATCGATACTTAGGAAAGGAGAGGAATGGTTCATAGGAGACCTAAAGGTAGAAGTGGTTAACGAGTATGACTATTTAGGTGTAAGGATGTGTAACAGTGGAGGATGGGATGCACAAGCCAGAAAAGTGATAGCTAATGGCAGGGCGGCAATGTCAGGGGTAAGAATATGTAAACATAAACTGGAGATGTCAGTTAGATGTTTCGAAAAAATGTATGAAGCGATCGTTGAAGCCAGAACAATGTATGCAGTGGAGGTATGGGGCACATCAGAGATAGGTACAAAATTAGACCAAATGTACGGATTGTTTTGCAAAGAACTACTAGGGCTGCCAAAATTGGCACCAAGAGAGGTAGCATTACTAGAGCTAGGTAATACAAAAAGGAGGGGAATAATAATAGAGAGAATACTGAAATTCTGGTATAAGTGTATTAAAGGGCAGAAAGGGGAATTATTGAATCTGTGCATGAAGCAACAGAAAAGCATTAAAAATGCAAATAGTTGGTGGTCGGAATTGGAAAGAATGATATTAAAGATAGGTATGGGAGATCTATGGAGAGCAGAGCAGACAAATTATAGCGGTTTTTGGAAGGAAGTGAGAACTAGACTACAAGACATAGATAGGCAAGAGATATGGGAAAGTATAGAAGAAAAGAAATCTGACATTTTAAAAGCAATTAAAGACAGAATGGGATAGGCAAAGATATATAGATCAATGTGGCAAAACTGAAAGAGAAGGCATATTATACTTAAAAGGTTGAGAAGTAATGAGGTAGGAATATGTGAATTTTGTGGAGATGAAGAAAGCACTGTTGTAAGGAGTTACAAATTACAGGAGAAAAATACGGGATAAGAAATGGGACAGTGTAAGTAAAGAGATATTGGCGGTACGCATGCTAACGGGAATGGGAGAAAAGAAAAATAGATGTATAGGATATTTCTTATATAGGATAAAAGAAAAGTGGATAGGATAAAAGAAGTAAAGGTCAAGAAGAAATGGCATCAAGCTGCTCAGGAAAACCACAGACTTATAGCCAGGGGACCTGAGTCAGCAAGTAAATCTTAGGGTCAGCAATTTTATGTATTTGTACAGGAGGTATAATACAGCATGTTCTATCTTAAATTTTATTGTGCTGAATTTGTAATGGATACTGTACAAATAAATATCAAATATGTAAATATCAAATATCAAAATGTTAAATCTTCAAGCTACTTATTGCATTCTTATTTGTTGGTATATTATGTTTTTGATACACCAACACATCTAGCTGTCGAAAACTGAGCCACAATTCAAAGAATTAATGTGTCCACACACATTAATAGTTTTTTATTTGTATGCACTCTATAACAACTGTGGTTCTGAGCGTCCCGCTAATAGGCGTGAAAGACTTCTGAGTGTGAGAGGCCCCTTTATTAGACTTGAGGTTCTCTTACGTTCAATGAATCTGACACAGAACCACGATTATTAAAATAAAGCAAATGGGTCAACCTTGTATAAACTTTTCTCCACTTACAAGTTTTATATGAAGACTAGTTTCTGGGAACTTCTTCCCTATCCTCAGTTCTGTGGTCGTCTAGTTTTACTTTCCTTCTGAAGCAAATCATGATAAGGATTTTTATGCTCAAAACAATCCATTGCTCTCCACCATGTTTGAACCTGTGACTTCGAAAACCAGAGGCTAGCATATTAGGACCATGGAGGACGATACACATATGTTACAAATGAGCATCCTGTGTTCAAGGTGAGAGTAAAATAATCATGTAGATTTTAAGAGCCAATTCATCTTATTGTGAATAATAAAAAAGTCTTAATACCAAATGGCTGAAAAGTTTATAGTTTTCTAGAAAAAGATACTTTTATGCAAAAAGTTTATCATCTTGCTAGATAACTGTTGCTTAGAGGTTCTTAATTTGTAACTACACTACAGCTCATTTAATTTCAATAAATGGATTATAATCATAATTAAGGAAAGATGAATAAATCTTATTACAGCAAGCGTCAGATAAGCCTACCGCTACAGCCTGCATCCTGTTTACCGGCAATCTATCCAGGAGAATCAGCAGAATTCTCGCCAAATACATCAGGACCATCCACAAGCCACCTCCAAAGATTAAGCATCTGTTGAGACCAGTGAAAGACAAACTGGACTTCCAAGTTCCGGGAGTGTACCACATTTCCTGTGAATGTGGGACACCGTATATAGGACAAACCGGAAGGACCATCGCTACTAGAATAATTGAACAGGAACGGAGCATTCGTTTAATGCAACCTGAGAAGTCTGGGCTGGCAGAGCTTTGTTTTGATAACGACCATAGAGCCAATTTTCGGGAGACGACCATCTTGGCAAACTGCAACAGCTATTGGGAGCGGAGAATTAAGGAGGCTTTGGCGATTTCCTCTGAGAGGAGCATGCTTAATCGTGATGCTGGATTTCAGTTCAGCTCCTCTTGGAAACCAGCCTTAAAACTAGAAATCCGTCGAATTAAGAAGTAAAGATCAATACAGCTTGATAATCAAGTTAAGTAGTTACGTTTCTTTGACACAATTTTCTACACTCACGCCATCTCTTGACCTGGCATTTAATTTACTGAAAACAGTCTTTTGTTCAGTAATGTGAATTTTGATAGTGTTTTGTCTTTGTTTATAGTTGTGTTATATCCAGTGTTTCATTTGTGATTGTAACATTTTATAAATATCCTGATGATGGGAGAGATGCACACTTCCGAAACGTTGATATCTAATCATCTTTTCACCTGGCTGGCTGCCCGAAAAGAAAGTGAGTGAAAACAATGTACATACATTCGTAAATTGTTGAATATGAATTTTCTGCACCTCTCGCTGAAACATTATAAAAATATTGGGAGAAAGTTTGTTCGTCACATGACGTTAATGGGTGCATATGAGCAGTACAAATCATTTTCATGTATTTGTCCGAGACTTAGTTTATTTCTTATATTATGCAGCACTGAAAATCCAGTATTTTTGTGTAGAATACTGGACAATTTATTTTTGTTAGTTTGGTAGGTGGTGCATTCTGTATATTGTTAATTTGTGCAGACACCTCCTCGACTGCTTTTAGACAACTCGAAATTACATTCTTCAAGCTGTTTAATGGCTGTTGATAAAACCCAAAGCTTTTGATTTATAAAATGGAGATTGTCCAAGAATTGCTGTGAAAGTAATGCTGTTAACACAATATGTCAAACACCTTGCGCACCTGAAAGGCAGCTCAACCTGCTTGGTGAGCAGTAGTTGTAGCAAAATAGGTAGGTACTTTTCTTATGACACTACCCATTTTCAACAACTAAACTTGCTCCTAACATACTAGGCTCCTTACTGCTTTATCTCAATGATTGGTTTAGGAACAAAAGATCTTTTAATACAGTGATATATTTTACATCCTCACTTGAAGAGATTTGTCTATCAGCTTATGTGATTTTCTCAAGAGACAATGTTTTTGGTAACAGCTTAAGTTATCAATCGATATTTTCATGCTACTTTCTAATTCAAAGAAGTATTTTCCAACAACAAATATTTAATACTCAAATGTACCATGAAGATTATTTTTATTCACGGAGGGACAAAGTATACTTACATCAACAGGTGGAGGAACAGATGCCTTTTCCTTCCCTGAAACAAAACAAGAAAATACTTCAACATTTATGTAATCAAATTTTCATATAGGTTGTATTGATAATTTAAAATTATTTTCACTAATCAGATCACACCAAATTATCTTCACTACTCAACAGATTCTTGCAAAAGTAACAATATCAAACTTAAAAAAAGACACATTATTATTACAGTTCATCTGATTTCCAGAAGCTTAGTTTAAGTGTTTCCCATTTAATAGAGTATACATAGTGCTGTCACTGTAATATTTTTTCTTGGACACTCATTTTAATAATAGCTTCTCATTCTCCAAGATGTTCGAGGTTCATTCAAGTCAAACCGGAACATTTCTTTTTTTCAGGTTAAAATGGATGCTTAGACTGAAGGTTTTGTATGCAGTAGACAGTGGCACCTGTGTCCTTTGACTGGTAGATGGTGCTCATTTCCCGTACTTCTGGATAGACCGTTATTCAAGATGGACAACAGTGTGAACGTCCACATGGAACAGTGTGTTGTGATGAAGCTTTTAGTGAACGAGGGCATAAAACCTGCTGAAATTTACCGAAGACTTCAGGCTCAGTACAGTGACAAGACACTCAGTCATAGTAAGACATTTGAATGGAGTAAGCGCTTCAAAGACGGTTGTATCTCGATCACTAACGATTCTGGTCCTGGTGGATTACAGCCCATGGTAGTCATTCCTGAGAATATTCAGAATGTGGAGCAGCTGATCCTGGACAATCATCGCATAACCTGTCGTGAAGTTGCAAGGGTGTGCAATTTGCCGTTAGGAACAGTGAACACAATAATTCATGATCATTTGTTGTTCCGAAAAGTGAGTGCACACTGGGTCCCAAAGCACCTGTCTGCTTTTGACCGACACAGAGGGTTGAAGTCTGTAGAGAAGTGAAGGACCACTATGAAAGAGAAGGCCAGAATTTTCTGAATTACGTTATCACATGTGACGAAACATAGGTTCACTATTTCAACCCAGAATCCAAAAAAGCATCGATGCAGTGGAAGCATACAGACTCACCACCGCCCAAGAAATTTCAAACAGTTGCATCTGCTGGTATAGTGATAGCTAGTGTATTTTGGGATAAAGAGATTTTCATATTGATTTTTTACTCCATGGTGTCACCAACAGTGAGTATTACTATCATGTTCTACGTGATGTGCATAAGAGTCAACAGAAGAAACATCCAGGTTTGATCACAAAGGCTGTTCTCCTTTTGCAAGACAATGCACGACCACATACTGCTCAATGCACATGCCAAACAATCATGGAACTCAGCTAGGAGATCTTGCCATCCCCCCCCCCCCCCCCCCGCCACCTACAGTCTTGACTTAGAACCAAGTGATTTCCACGCCTGAAAGAATCTTGGAGGAAAACATTTCAACACTGATGATGAATGAAGCATGATGTCCTACAATGGTGTCATTGGAATTCTAAATTCTTCTATGCCGAAGCATTTCAGGCATCAGGCTTTAGTCAAATGCTGGGATAAGTGTATAACTGTAACTGGAGATTATATGGAAAAATAAATCCACTTTCCACACTTTGAAGTGTGCCGTCCATATTCAACAACGATGTGGGCCATATTCAACAACCATGACTGGCCTACTAACCCATGGCTTTTTTCGGGGGTTTCCCCAGGTCGCCAGGAGAATGCTGGGTAGGTTAATTACATCCTCCACTTCACCTTCATTATCATTTCGTATCATCTCTCATCTGGTGATCTCATTCAGGGTAGAAGTACTGGCAGGTATCTCAGCACTATATGGCAGAATGATATGCTCTTTCGTCCTCTGGTGGGATAGTCTCCAGTTTCTGAGCCGGCCTAGTAGGCCATTTTAGGAATGCGGTAATGTGGGATGCTGGTTGTGCAAGCCTGCCAGGAGTATTCCCAGCTTTGGCGGCAGCCTCCAGTCTCCAAGCCAGACAGTGGACTGTTTCGGAGCCACAGTAAGGGGAATGCCAGTTGTATTAGACTGCTGGGGAGTTTCAAACTGGTAGGCATCATGCCCTCTTCACTGTCGTGACTCCTAGAGGTCAGCTGCCCTCTATCTCCTCTTTCTTCATTCTTCCTCCCAGAGATGCCCCACTTGGGGCATAAGTACAAAAGATCAGTCTGGTCGACATGTTGAATCCCCTCCATAGAATTCTATCCTATTATTGTCTTCACTAGATGTAATCCTGTGTATATCACATGTCACTGGAGAAACTTATTTGCAAACAATACAACTGTATCTTTTGGAACTAAAGATTTCATTACACCCAGTCTCATTTCTTTCACCCACCTGTCTCAGAATGTATCACACAATACTTTGAAAAACAAAACTGGACGATTTGTTCACTTAACATTACAAAATGATATACAACCAGTAATTCAGATAGATAAATTCACTGTCAAGGCGAGTTGCTATAATACAGAAAAATAGGTACAAAACCTGTGAAGCAGCAAGGATTTCTAAAAATAAATGTCCAAACTATGCTATGAATCACAAAATAGGCAACAACAAAAATTTAAGGCAGCAGCGGTATATAACAAAATTATGTTTCAGTGTTTTAGTTAATTGACTTTAGTTAACTTTAGCCTATATATGGCTAGTGTGGAGAAATTATTAATTTCCATCAACTAGTAGTAGTTTATTTCCTATTTCTTATTACAATATGTAGCATATACAACTTCATACATATATAACCTAATTAATATACCTTAAATACAATATATTACATACTCCTCATTTTGGAGTTGCACATTTCCATGCCCCATTATAATTAACCCAGGTTGTGTATATAATGGAGCATTTTAAAACTTGGGATCTATATTTTTGTTTCCCTTTATACCTTCTGCTATTTTTCCTAGTTGTTCTCATTAGTCTTCCCTGTTTTCCAAAACCATTTTTGTCTTACCTTGCCAATAAATTTTCCCAGTTTTATTATGTTTTCTTCTACCTCAGATTCAAGATTATTTTGCCTCTTATTTCATTTGATATGTTTTCCCACTTATGCAAAAGAAATTCGTCTCTCCAATATTTTGTTTTTTTGACAATCAAAAATATGTCAAGTACTATCTTCTTTTTCGCACATTGGACATCTTCCCTTAATATATCCATTCCTTATACCCCTTAAGTATATTACTCCTGCTTTAAACCATGCCAACCCTTCTCTTCCTATTTTATCACAGATGTCAACATATTTTTCCCTGCCCCAATCATTTTTCAATGTTTTATATAATCTCAGAGATCATTTGTTATTAAGATTAGCCTGTAATTCTTGTTTTTCAATATCTTCAATTCTTACTAAAATTAGGCAAGTGAGTCAACCTTGTATATACTTTTCTCCACTTACAAGATTGACTCACTTGCCTAATTTTAGTAACAATGGCACTCCACTTTCTGAAATACTTCTTTTTATTCTATATAATCTTCAATTCTTGTTTTTACTTCTTTCCAGAATCCCTTTTCTATTCTTCCACTATCTAACCATAATGAACCCATACCTATTTCCTGTAAAATCTTTTGAATTTTATATATCCAAGTCTCTCTCCCCTTTATTCTTGTTTGTGCTACCAAACACTGTTTAACAATATTTTCCTCATCTAAATTCCATATTCTGAGCCAGTATTTCAGAATTCTTTCCATTACCTTGCTTTTGTAACCTAATCTTCCTAATTCCATTACAGCCGCCTCATTCGGTGAGGATCTAGGTAAGCCTAAAACAAGTCTACAAAATAGTCTATAACATTTATCGCTTTCCATCCTTCATCTGGCCACCATATTTCTATTCCATATAACATTCTGCTTTCTACAACTGAACCAAACACCCTTTCTAACCATTTTACTTGTATATTTGGTATTTTATTAATACATGATCTACTACTCATAGCCATTTTTCCTTCTGCCAGTGCTTTCCTTTTTTCGTCACTCCGTTCACCATTACTAGATAATCTTACTCCTAGGTAATCAATATTCTTAATCACCTCAATTTCTGAACCTTCCCACTATTGTTCTTCTCTTTTTAGTTTGAAACCTTTCTTTTTTTTACCACCATGATCTTAGATTTAGTTTTATTTATCTTCAAACCCCATTCTTTACAAACTTACCTATTGCTTCCAAGGATTATTTTAAGCCTATACTTGTTATGGAACCTGTTACTAAACAATCTGCAAAGAGCAGACCTGGTATCTCTCTATTTAAAATTGGTAAATGCGTAACCTTTTTTACTTATTACTTCCAGAATATCAATAAATAAATTAAATAGCACTGGACTTAATTTGCAGTCTTGTCTAAGTCCTACATTGTTTGGTATTTTCTCTGTTATCATTCCCCTATCATATTTTATACTAACTTCATCATCAATTAACTAAAATAATAAGAGTTAAATAATGAAGCCTGGGACTCAAGTACTTACAATAGTAAGTCGCCACAAATGGTTATCTCAAATGCTGAGTCCCTAGTGGAGAATTTAATGTCATGAGAGCGTGTTGGCCATGGTGGCTCAATGGGTTAAAGCAACTGGACGGAAACCAGGAGATCCATGGTTCAAATCCTGGCCATGGCATTGAATTTTTCATGTTGATTCTATGTTTCAGTGTATTTGTTTTCAGTCACTTTGTTTCACAAAGAGGATGAATAGTTACCCAGATCAACACTATGATAGCTGTTCTTCTGTCAGCCTTACAACCATGCTACACAAATAGTGAACAATTCACATTAGGTTTTTTCTGTTCTAATAAACTGTTGTTTTCAAATGCTAGGCTTTGGCAATGAAGCCATCAGCTCTCTTGCTCTCCAATATTTCTGTGTTGTGGGTCCGGCAGGTAGGGCTTCACAGGTTAAAAGATGTTCTTCAGTCATTTCCTCTTCTTTGTTGCACAGAGGACAATTTGGACTTGTATAAATTCCTATTCTGTGTAAGTGTTTGGCCAAATAATCATGTTCCGTAAGTAATCTAAAATTTGCTACTGCAACTTTACGTGGGATTTCTGGAAGAATTTCTGAATTTTTAATTAAAATGTTCCATTTTTATCTTTGGCTTTGTTAGATATTTATTGGTTTTGTTTGTTTTTATATTTGTTATAATAAACTTAGTTAATTTAATTAGTATCCAAACCTATTTGTTCTTATTAGTTTCAGTTGCAAGTAGATTTTTATTCTACTCTAAGAGATTATATCCAATAAAATATTAAATATTAAATGTAAAATATTAAATTAGTGTTGATTTTTATACAGATTTTGTGTAAAAGGAAATACAGAAGGTTTAGGCAATCAGTGCAATTTATATTGTTAAACCTTCTACCTTTTAGCATCAGTTAATTTTTAATATAAAATTGTAATAATAAATTTTATTTTACTGTATGTATTTTTAAAATGTACTAGTGTATTAGACTTTATATTAATTTGTAACATTTTCAATCATATTTGTAATTCATTTTTATATCTTTGAAACTGTATTTTTGAGGATGCCACGAGTCTGGCTGACTCCTACGGCAGATAAATAAATAAATAAATAAAAAAAATTAGATAAAGGAAGCTAATGACTCCAATTCTCTGTCTGCCTCACCACCTGTTCTCTCTACCCCCTCCTCGTTCTTCCTGTCACTCTTGGGGAGAGGGTGAGTGTGTGGAGTTTTAAGGTCCATGGAGTTTTGGGTCACTCTTAGGTAGCACCCAATACTAGATTCACTGAACAAAAGAAAAACTGTTACCTAGATAAGACAAAAACGTTTGCAGTCACAAAACATGCCCTGCTTACAGGAAAATCATCTCTGTAGTGCAATTTATCATGGTTCCCAAAATAGCTATTTACATCAATGACCTCGTTGCTGTGAAATTATCATCCTCCAAGAAATTTTTTGAGGTTCGGGAACAGGTGGTAATCACTGTGCTAGATCTGGCAAACAGGGCACATTTTTCCCACTGCAGTTCTTTTTGTTCGCACCTCATCACTCAAACGTAGTAAGCATAGTAGTCAGCAGTGATACTTTTTCCCTTTTCCAAGTAATCAATAAAAATAACTCCCCTGAGTGTTTTCCATCTGAAAAACATTAGCTATAATCTTGTTAGCTGACAAAACTGACTTTGCCTTTTTTGAAGTTTATTCACCTGGCATAATCCACTGTTTTGACTGTGATTTACTTTCAGGGATGTAGTGATGTATCCAAATTTCATCCATGGTAATAAGCTGTCTCAAAAATTCACTGGGAATTTTATGGCAGTGCAAATTCTTAACAGAAACAGTTTTTCTTTGCACCTTTTAATCAGGTGTCAACAAACAAAGCACACATCTTGCACAGAACTTGTGAAAGCCCAAACATTGCTTAAAATATTACCTACACGTTCTTTTGATCTGTTTACAGCCTCTGCTATCTCAAACAACTTTAATCTGTGGTCTTCTAGTACTAAACGATGAACATTTTACAATTATCTCTGGAGTTGTGACTTCCACAGGGCATCCAGAACATGGCTCATCACCAGTGCTCGTACAATCCACTTTTAAGTTGGCAACCCACCTTTGTATGAAGGGGCAAAGTCTTTTCAATGTACTGTCCTTTTCCTCCTTGATTTCTTTAGGCATTAAGCCTTTCAAATAGAAATATTGAATCACTGCTAGTTTTTCCAAATCCACCATTTTTGTGAAACCTTTACAGTTGTCTTGTTTAAAACGCTGTCATTCAATACATATACAAGCTATTGAGCTGTAACTTTGGATACAAGCTAGTCTAAAGTTAAACTATATGATGCTCTCTCCGTCAAACTGGCCAAGTGGTGCCATCTCTATGTGAAGCCTGGGACTTATGAGCCAATTCTAATAGCAGTACAGACAGTGGTGAGAGTTTTAGTTTATGTGTGATTTGATTGAAATGACAAAGCGACTCTGTGGGGAGGAGTCAGTGCAGTGGTGTAGTTCACATATCAGTGTGAATTGACCAAGCACTACATAGATATGAGGTACATTGCAAACTCTGTGGTGAGGAGTCATGCAGGAAGCAGTTCACAAGTCAGTAAGTGCGGCTCCATGTTCGGAATCAACAAGCTGTGAAACATGCAGTGAGGCAGTTTACGTACAAATAAAGGAGTTGTGTTCAGTTGCACAGCTTCGTGCCAGAAGTGAACCTGCATGTAGGTCAGAAAGATTACTAGCAGCACAAAGAGTCAAAGGGTTCTGTGAACCATTCATCATCTACAAGATTAAAGGTAGTGATCATCAAGCACATCCCCTACCAACTATCACTTACTTCAATCAATGCATTACAATTAAATCATAATTCTGTATTTGTGGAAGTCAATGCAATGTTTGCCAGTCATAACTTCATAGTTCAAACCTGGAAGATCAATTGTGACTATGTGAACATTTGCCTCAACAGCATTCCCATTAATCCTTTAATCACCAAAATTCCTCTAGAAGCCACAATCTCATCCTTCACCGCCATTGTGTTGTTAATTTTCCATTACCTAATAGTTCACACCACAGCACCTGTACTTCTTGCCATCCTTCCTGTCGAACTCCCCCGGATGCACCTTCCTGGCTACCAATACTCTTACTCAGCATAACCACATGAAGCATAAGCAAGAGCTTAGGAAGTGCTTGCACTGAAAAGTCCTTTTTCGAACTATGAAAACAAGCAATGCAAGGTTGGGAGGAAATGATGGCCTACACGAATCTTGAAAATGGCAATGAGTAGCAACTTGCAAAATGATCCTGAAAGCAACAAGATCCACGTATCTCCTCACTACAAAGCACCCAAAACATGACTTATGAACTCCAAAGCAAAGTGCTTTCAAACTATCTTGAACAATCTTGTAAGGTTGCAAGATGACCTCCAGCAAGATGCCTTTTCCAATCATGTTCACAGGGAGTATGTTAATACTTTTAGCACTCCTCTGATGAAGCAGATGGACTTCCCATCATTAGACGAAGTAAACTCTAAGGTGCACTCCACATTTCAACCCCCCCCCCCCAAAAAAAAAAGATCATGGGATTTATTAACGTAAAGTAAACTTTCTTTTAGAACTGTACTCTTTCTAATGCAAACCTTCAACATGAGTTTATCTCTTGTCTTACTTTTCATACCAGAAGGCACATTTTGAAGCCAAAGAAAAATTTGCTTCCTGGAGGGATGTCCAGGTCACCTTTTGAGAGGCTGCTGCCGGCCTGCTTGTCCATACTAGTGGGAAATATTCAAACCACTCCTAATCATAGAGCATTGAAAACTTCTATAGATGATACATGCCAAAAAGGAGACCAGCCTGGGTCTGCAGGGGTGGACAGGGCATTCATGGCAGCAGAATCACTAAGTGATCTTTTCAGCCTGGTATGAGAATCTCCTTCACAACCTCATTCAACTGCAGCTACCAATACCTTACACAACTGATATGCTTAACTGATATGCTTTAATCTAAACACCATGCTGTTTTCTCAGTGACATAGAAAAGATCAACACAAGGCTAAGACCCTTAAGGCTCTCTGTTATCACCTGCATTTTCATGGCAAACCTGCCTACAAAGCAGAATGTCAATATAGCTCAATATGCTGATGAAATTCTTTTATTCAGTACAAACCAAAATGTCTACAAGACCTTCGACCCCATACAACATTTTGGCCCTCATCCAAATGGTCCAAACTTTGGAAATGTTCATTAACCCAGACAAAAACCATGCTCTTCTCCTAAGGAAGTACAACTTATCAGTAAACATGCTCCACATTTACTATTCCTGACAAAGGATTACTGTCAAATGGTATTTTTTTTTTTTTTTTGAGTGCAAAATTTGACAAAGGTCTATATTTTCAGAAATATATCAGAGACCTATGAAATACTCCACTGTCTTATTGTACCACATTATCAGGTCGAGATGCCAGTTTCTCTGAAGTTACACATTTCAGGACCTCAATAATTCCCTATTTGTTTACACCTGCAGATCTGGGTCATGACTTCTGCTATAATTACTGAGATTACAGAACAAGAATCTTCAGACATTCTGCATACCATTCTTTCACTGTGAAACTATTTTACAAAGTCACACTTCTTTCCTTTGTTGAGAATGAAGTTAGGCTCTTCGTTTTCGAAGGGTAGAGTCAGACAAAAATTCAATGCCATAGCTAGGATTTGAACAATAGATCTCCCGGTCTCCGTCTGGTTGCTCTTAAACATTGAGATACCATGGCAACATGCCAGTATGACACTAAATTCTCCAACTAACTTATATTTTCCTAGTAAACCACTAGGAGATCTCATATTCAATGAAATAATACCTTTTGTCGCAACTTACTATGTTGCAAGTACTTAAGTTCCATGTTTCATACTACTATTAAGCTAATTAATGGCCCATCGCAGCTAGATCATTTGGCCCAATGTCAAACTTAAAACTCAAAAAACATAAAATGTAATATTAAAAAGTTAAAATGAGGTTAAAGTATTAAATCAAGACTAAAATTGTAAAGGGTAAACATATAAAAATTCAAGAAATCTTGAAAATCTGAAACACTCCTAAAATGAAAATACAAGTTAGACTATATGGCATATGGTTTTAGAAGGCATATAAGCTGAACCAATGCACGCATATGATGGCTACCCTGTTGCCAACTGATGTACCAGAGAGCAGTTGATAGAAAGAGGAAATGAGGAAAGTAACATATGTCTGACAAATTCTCAGAATGTAAACTTATGCAGCAAAGGATAATATAAAGTAACATTTGTCATCTTACAAATTGTCAGAATGTAAACTTACGCAGCAAAGGATAATATAACATTTTAAACTGTAACATTCATACCAATATGCTTATTTACTGAAAATAATATACCTGGATTTCTCAAAACGTCTTTGAGTAGAGGAGTTGCTAGCTTAAATAAAATAAATGAAGGTTCACCAATTTCTGTGCTAGAAGTTTTGCTCTGTTTTATAATAAGGGACACATTATGCACACTCACATTGCATACACTAGTCGTGAGTTGATCCCTCTATACACCTTCTAAGATAAATTTCTTAAAGAAACTGTACACTTTAAAAATAATATTTCTGGCCTGGGAGCAGAGTACTTTACCCTTAGTACCTGCGCCACTGGTACCAGGCTTTTAAAGTGACATTAACAGCTCACAAAACACAAAACGTAAACATGTGAAATTTCTGCTTACTCTCACAGTTACACAAAGCACCTTACACTCAATCTGCATTATGCACTGGTCTTGAACTGAACGTCAAAGAATACACGCGCACTCCTGGACTGCAATGATCCATGGTCAGTTAATTTATGAACTAAATAGATGTAGTTCCTAATGATAATTCGTAATATCTTACTCAGTAGTGTGTAATGAAAAGGAATAACAGGCAAGATTGGGATTTGAAGCATATCATAAGCATAAATACTAGAGTCAGGTGCTTATTTTCCAAGTGATAACTTGAGAACCATACGTCGTAGAAAAATGGCCTTTGTACAGGCTGCCTCAAAAATTCTTGCTGCATATACCAAGGCATATTACAATGTTGAATTTTCATAAGTAATTTTGGGCGCATGAAAAAGAGAAATCTCTGTTGCTCAGGATTGTGCTGTGCATTCCGAAATAGGTAATGCTGAACACCTATGATAGGACAGTCGCTCTAGGCAAGACCTCCCTAGCTCTGTCTCATATGCCTTCTATTATGGGTGCATTATAAGTTGGTGATTGACGGTTGAAGGAGTGGGGAAAGAGAGGGGATAGCACCGTTGCCACTTTACCGTCCCTCTCCACGTGCTAGGCAATGAAGGCGACGGGTAGAGGGGAGGTGGAAGTTCGGTTTCAGTCAGTTGCAGTAATGCACATGCACATATTCCTAGAAATTTGCATACTGCAGTATTAATCGTAAGATTGCCGTAAGACTGTCTACACGTTTAAGTGAGCAGTTATCTAAGTACAGCATACGAGTTTGTAACCGCGATGTACATGCCTGATTTTCTTCACTAGCGTATTTCTCTTTCTATACTCTAACTATGGTATTCTTACTTACACCAACGGCAGCTGAGGTTCTGTCCAGTACTTTTGAAACGGGAATTATTGGACTCCCATTGTCTCTTTCATCCTCAAAATATTTTCTTACGGAACATACAATTTCCCTTGCTTGTCCTTTAATTGGGATTCCGTGCCCAAAAACATTTTTTGTGGTCTTCGCAGATAGTTTCTTTCTGTCTGTTTCTGTAGCACAAATGTTTGCGGTAGCCATGAGTAACGATAATTAGCTAAATATTGAAGTTGCACTGAAACAATAAAGTTGATCACTGAAACACACGAATTATATTGCGAAAATGTAAAGCTGTTCCCTTCTAACAACGCATACCGTCTCATACTAAAGGGCAACGAACGACGACGGTATTGTGATACTGCTGATTCATAAGCGAAGCAACAATAGGACCAGTGTCTGTTTACTGAAAACCTCAACATGCCGATAGAATAGCGTCATGCATAAAGCACGTGGTGTAGTGCGATAGAGTTGGCAACATAGGATAAGCGGCTTGGGTTGCTATGACAACAGTTTACTTTTGATTGGTGGATTGCTGGTTGCTAGGCGACGGCAATGACGTGTCAGTGACGTGTTTATCCCCTCTCCTTGTTTTCGCAGCTGAACAGCACGTGGAGGCAAAACACCAATCACCAACTTATAATGCACCCTTTATAATACTGTATGCCTTATAGTGTATTAAAACCAAAAGAGATAAACAGACTGTCTTTATTTTCTTTTTCAGCTTGACTGGCTTCAGACCAACAACTCTAAAACTGCCAACCTTTGGCAACTCTTCTGATGTCAGGGTGTCCAAAGATCCCCTGTGGCTAGTGAAGCGAGAGAGCTTCAAAGAGCATGTGTGATTGCACAATCTCTGTTTAGGCCTGGAATGGTTTCTTAAAGGCAACCCCATTAAGTTTTTGGCTTAGGGGCTGGAGTCCTGAGTGAAAGCATAAACAACAGATGTGTTGTAAGTCAATAGTTATAAGTAAAGGCCGGAGGCATATGCATTTTTCCATAGGTACACTGCACATGGACTGTACTGTTATGAGTCGTATATGTACACAACTGCAGCCTGACCATGCATGACAACTGCTTCACTGCCAGAGGAAACAAAACATTTACATTATACTACACCTTGACCTTGCCTCTGAATATATCTACTTGAAAGGCAATGCTTCACTATTTTGCAGAGTACTACATTACATTGCTTTTTATGTTTGCACATTTGATAGCCATGCTGTACATCTGACGCCATTCCTACTCTGTGTTCAGCTAACTTGTATCACAAGTAAGCACATATCTCTCTGGCCTTTAGTTTTAACACAATACGTTGGGCCATTAAGGCATAGCCTGTAGTGTTAGCAGGCTTAAGTTGCTCGAAATGCTGTCATGCCTCAGGAAATCAGAAGTGTACCTTAACGCACAGTTCTTGATAACATTTTTCATCCTGAAATTTAGAACACTGTCACAAGCTAGATGGATGGCTCCCTCTACAGTTTACACAGTAAGGTGCTCTAGTGCAGGTTAGATACTCATGTGCTGGTAGGCCACAAAGTTCACAAACAGCAGACCTGGTACACAAAACTTTGGTATGTCTGAACAACTGGCACTGAAAACAGCGCAAGGAGTTCAGGACATACAAATGCATTCTATCACATTTCTACCCACAAAGTGAACTATGATAACTTGGTACCTTAGAAGGTCAGAAATAATGTATGTAAGGGGTACTCTGCCATCCTGTTTTGAATTAACCGGTACACTTGACACACTTGTTGGTGTGAAGGCAGCTTACTTTTCCTCATTTGTCAGAACATTCAGACTGAAGGTGGTGACAACTCCTCTACACGAGTAGAGCAACTTGTTTGGGGCTATCTGAATGGTGCAAGAGCCCAGCAAACTCCCTTTCAACAATTTTTGGGATTGGTCTGCAGCGCTCATTTCGATCAATAACGTACCATCCCTGCGGCATGTCGCATTGTTCTTCCCTGGGCAAATGATTCTGTCAATTTCATGCTTTTATATAAAGCAGAATCAAATCCTTTATCTTTTGCCTTTACATGACAAAGCCATAACCAAAAAGGATCAGTAAGAGGTTTGGCACACCCATATTTTGATTAGACCCCATCAGGAATCACTGAAGTCAACCTGCCATTTGGGAGTTAAGCAAAAAAAGATCAAAACTTCATGTTGTTTACCATCGTGGGAACCCCTCCCATGACTGATATCAAAGCATATTTCAGAAGAGCTACCCTCCAATATCCAGTGCTTGTCCGAATGGGTAAAACATTCACCATATACATCCCAGCTTTAAGCCTCTATCACAAAGTACTGCCCATGGCTCCCCACTTTTATTTTTTTTGTATTTTACGTTCTCCAACGTTAAGTCAGATCGGACGATGACTGGAATGGGTGAAATGATGCTCAAATGAGACCAGGGTCCATAGAGCTTAGAGTTAAGCGACATACACCTTTCAGGATAAGGGGAAACCCTGGAAAAACCCTTATAAAGATAACTCACCCTGACCGAGATTCGAACTCGGGACCTCTTGAACATGAGGCAGACTCGCTACCACCTACGCTATCGAGGCAGGCCTCCCCACTTTAGGCTGTGCGTAAAACACAGATTAAGATTCAGGGGACTTGTAGTTGATTAGACTAGGGTTCCATCAGTCCAGTCAGTGATACTAATCCAACAGCACACTGCCGTCAAGGAATTAACATAAGCCAGGCCCTCAAGGAGCTAACTGAGGCACATTGTGGCCCCGTACCTAAGGCTACATATAGGGTTAGCAGGTTCCACTCAAACTTCAAAGCTGAAATCTCCAGAGAGCATATGTCAGAAGCCATGCTAAAATTATGGGAGAAACAACAGAGATAGGTTAGATCTATGCCGGTTAGAGAGGAGCTAAAAAATCTACAATCTTACAATTATACAATCAAAATAAAATTTAAAATAGGAAGGTGATGAGTACTGACAAAGTACATAAATGCACTGACAACAGAGTACTCTTTCTAGTTAGAGCGTGGAGAAATGTTACCGAAGTTTCAAATCCTTTCACAGAACTAATCCACAAATATGGCACCTTCTTATGCTACCAACCCAGTTAACATAGTCTGTTACTGCTTCCCACTCGCCTCTGTAGCATGGGGATAGCATGCCTGCCTCATATTCAGATGTCTAGAATTTGAGTCTTGTCAGGATGAGTTATCTAGGTAAATATTCATAAACGTATGAATTACAGCAACCACAAACAATAAGCAAGAGGTCCCGAGTTCGAATCTTGCTTAGGGTGAGTTACCTGGATACGGTTTTTCCGGGGTTTTCCCTTATCCTGTAAGACGAATGTTGGGTAACTCTAAGCTCCATGGACCCCGGACTCATTTGAGCATCATTTCACCCATTTCATTCATCGTCCGAATATGACTTAACTTTGGAGGACGTAAATTAAAAAAAAAAAAAAAAACAATAAGCCCTTCACCTTAGCAAAGCTGCTGCTTCTTCATCTATGTACCTTCCTCATATGTAGGAGTTACACCTCAGGACCCTTAAGTGGGCACTTGGGGAGATGCTTGTTGAGGAGTAGAGACTTTGGATCAGATAGAGTACCCAGGATGGAAGATCAGCCCAATGTCAGTGAGAAGTAGATGATGGAATGAGGGCGAAATGAATGAAAGGAAAGATACCTTAGCAAAGCTTCAATATGAATACTGGAAATGAAACAATTATCTGTTTCAAATGGGATGATGTTTGTCCTTGAGCACTACTATGTGAGCAACCAATTGGAGTACTGCCGTGTTGTTGTATTGCATTCCCCCTAAGTGGTGTGTGACGAGCAGCAACTTAATCAATCTCTAATAAATACTATCTGCGCTAAAACAAAAATTCAGATTTTGCAAAAACTGATCCATGAGGAACGCAGAGAGTAATATATTTAACATAAGTGTAAAACCCCCATGTTTTTAGCTCATATAGTTTTCCTAATACAAATAAAGTATGAGTATTATCATAACAATGTATCGCGTCGCAAGCAATGTAATGAATAGCATTATTGGTGAATATGTATGCATGTACATATATTTGTAATTACTCAGAACTGAAACATAAATGTTTTACATGACAAGATAAAAGAATTACTTTGGATAAGCCACGTGCTTGTTAAATTCGAACGAGAGGAAACAATACACTTCCTACTGGCCTTGCAGAACATTATATCTTTGTTTATGAATGGTTTTGTAATCTCTATTTACCCTAGAGAGTTCAAAGCATCATTATTCAGTTCTTCCATTTAAAAACCAAGAAAAGTATCAGCTGGATCAGCTTGCAATTGAAATGAGACACAATGTATTATAAACCACCTTCCCCCTTACCAATGCTAAAGCAATCCAATTGAGTTAATGTGGGCTTAAATTATGTTGCAAACAGAAATAATACTTTTAAACCAACTGAAGCTGAACAACTTATTCACGAAGAAGTTGACAAAGAACACAACAAAGCTGGGAAAACCACATGAGACATCAAACTACAAGAAGACGTCTTTTGGAAAGAAATAGCATGTGACAGTATTTTGGAACCTATCATAAATTTGCAATAATCAGACGTTGAAGACAATGACAATGACGAATTATCTCTTAACTTAAGTGACATTCATAGCTATATGGATGCACAGCTGGTATTTTCGTTGGATTAGAAAAATAAGTAATTCATAAACTATAATCTTTTTTAAACTATATACTTAAAACATGTGCATAATAAATGAATATCCATGTTGCAATTGTGATTTCAACAACTGCATCATTATAAAGTTTTGAAAAATTCAGTTTGCATTCCCTTAGGATTAGTGCACAAGTGTGCAAGAGAGAGGGAAATATAAAAAGAGGGGGAGGGGGGCAATGAGGTGGCAATGCTGAAAGCTCTAACGTGTCTGATTCACTACAGGTGAGAACTCTTTCCATTTGGGAAAAGGAGTAGATGGCAGGAACAATCTACAGAAGCCCACCAACCGATGCAGACCAATCAGGGTATGGTATTAGACAGGCTACACCCACTGATCTTATAAAAGGACACATTCTGCGCCAAAAATTCACTTGAGTTCTAGTCACCTAACAGATCGTATTTAAGATGCCAAGCATCGTCCTTGGCAAAATATCAGGATTTTTCAAACCCGCTAGATCACACCTAAAAGCCCAGGAAATATGTTTAATCTGAATAAGATTCTATCCAGGGTTTTCCCTTATCCTGAAAGATGAAAGTCTTAACTCAAAGCTCTATTGACACTGGGCTCATCTGAGTATCATTTCATGCATTTCATTCATTGTCCGATATAATCTCCTTTGGAGGACATTAAAAGAAAAAAGAGAGAAGAAATTGCTTTTTTTCTGATCTGTGGGTGTCACTGCGACTAAGATAATGTACTTGCACTGTGCATTAAATGTGGTTTAAGTGAAATGGGATTAATAAATACCTTATTATCGATGGTTGGAGTAAATGTTAATTCAAAACCTATGAGCCTCCATCCAACCTTTGTAAGTAATATTTCTTCATAGAAACATGAAGTACAAGTACATGTAAGTACAAGAAACATGGCCATTTTGTAACCAGTTGGGCTGGCCTAAGTATTCATGGGTTTACCTGTGCTTCATTCCTCTTCTTAAAAGAAACATGACTTACAACCACTTGGCTACACTAAAGCATTATCCCTTCATGCTGTATGTTGGCACTTGTGAATGATGCAAAAAGACAGGTTGCAATGATCAGGATAAATGGGAACTGAGGTAGGAGAAATCTTAAGTGCGGTGGTGATAAAGGATGACATGTATAATAGCTTTTCCAACATGGGATGTTACTATGACGGCTAAAAGTCCTTGATAAGCTCTAGAGTTAAATTATATACTCCTGAGCTGCATGTGCATAGTGCATCTGAAAGGCGAGCCTTGAGGTTAGTTACATTGAAAATAATACAATGTATTATAATAATTATTGTTAATAAGAAAGAATACTCATGAGTTAAAACTGACAATCTACTTTTATTTCTCTTAACAAAATCTTCAAAATCTATTAAGTAAATCTCAAACAAAATGATTTCATACAGAGAGGTACAAAGCTGCAGGTTTTACAAAAGCACAGAAGCAACACACATTCTGAACTGTTTCCTTATACAGTTTCCCAAATTCCTTCACTATTTTAACTATTATAAAATTTGTTTATTTTGAAATGCAGCACTATGAAAGGAAAATAATCAACACTGTCAAGAACTGTCAACAGTAAGCATAGTCAGTCAAATTGATTCTGAAAACGACATCCCAAGTAATGTGGTTTGTGACAAAACAGATGCTTTTAGCTTCTTACTACTCAACATGAACCTTTATAGGTTAATTATTCCATAGCAGTCACGTTGACATTAAAGGGCCAGCCCACTCCCTACGAACTTCCCATTAAAACTAAGAAAGGTTAACTACAATGAAGTCTTAAATTATTAACGTACCATCATCGTCACCTGCACCTTCTTTGACCTTTTTATGGTCATCTCTTCTTGATGTGAAAGACGATTCTGCTACTTCAATACCATCAACGTTATCCCCTGTAGCCATTTTGTCAGAAACTTCTTTCACTCAAAAGTGGTTTAATTGTAAGAGTTCTCCAGCACCACCTTAGATTTTACTGGTTGCTCTTCTGTCTTCATGGTTTGTTTCATTCATTATAATTTTGTTCGTTTCGAACACTATTCAAATCAACCTAAAATGTCAATAGGTTTATCAACGTACGACCATTCCGTCAACTTTCTTTTGCTCTTTAATATAATCATCTGTAGTGGGAGGACACATAGCTTCCCACCGTTCCCATTTTTTCCTTTGTATTGATCTTTTATTACTATAGAATCGTCGGAAGATGGCGGAAACTGCCAAGTCAACTTACTTCTTTGGTAGGGTGAATCAATGATAAGACGTTACAGGGATTGCAACACAAGCCTCTTTTAGGTTGGTAACACTACCAGATTCCATATACTTCATCTCCTTGAAAATGTACACACAACACGATTCTAAAGTATTATTCTATGGACTTATTTCCTCTGAGAACATAGTTCTGAAATTTTATAGTTACTATAAAATTCTGGTACTAATATTCAGAATTCGCTTATTTATAAAATAATTATTACTATGTGGACTGACAATTATACTAAATTCACATTGCCTTCTCTAAATGACCATGTACTATTTATTCTTTTAAAATATATCTCTTCTATTTCTTGTTAATCGCACAAACATTTGCGAAAGTTGTTTCACTTAGTATTTCCTTCTAGGTGTGAAGGACGTTTGGCAAAGGGATAACTAGATATCTAAAAAAGGGATAACAGGAAATCGCAAACAGTCAAATGTTTAAACGCAGGTCGATAAATCCCGTGCTCTTTCCATGAGAGCGAGACATACGGCGATGGGAAAGAAAATAGCTTTATCATAAGCAATTACACTAAATAAATTATATGTTTTAAAGAGATCTTACAAAGAGTTTGGATAACAGGATTTCATATAGATACCCAACTCGCTTATTGAATATTCAAAATACATGTATCAAGCTTGTTAAAGCTACCTTTATTATGAGAAAAATGTTAATAGAAATATATAGTTTGTTTTATTCTAGCAATAATTTAAATATGCAATGTATTCAGATGTTCAAATATTACATATCAAGAATATTCACATGAATCACAAAAGAATACTTATTTGGTAAATTTAAAAGAAATTCATTGAATCATCACTTGAAGTATCACTTGTTTCAAATTTGTGATATCAATTTGCACATATTTCTCTGTCCTTTGTTTTATCGCAAATAATTTTTATGATCATCCTCGAAGAGTTTAATTTTACCCAGAGCTCCTCGGGTTACCAGCCGTATAGTGTTTATAAAGCTGCTTGAGCTTTTGAACATTCTAGCACTACGGCCTTCTTCAGACAGTCAACACCTATTCCGCGGAAGCTTTAAATCTTTCATAACATCACCCTTTTGGTATAAGAAATAGACAAAATCTAGATCTTTCAGATGCAGACTTATTAAATAACAGAATACTTGTTTCGTTACTAGCGTAATTAATTGCCATGCATTATCTCCATGTGAAATATATAGCCGTACCAATATATTTACAATAGTGTTCCAGTAATCCTTTTATTCATCTGAAGAGTATTTGGAAATTGGCATTAATACGGTAATGTAATGTGTTGTATTTATTTCATGCATGCAGTTAGAAGGTTAGGGAAACTTGTTAGCCTCATACCGGAGCCTTCCAGTGCAAATCCAACAGAGGGCGGTAGATATTTCTAGTGCAAAAATCCTTCGGTAGTTACATTTGGAAGGAAGTAAATCAGGTGATCTCATGTAGTAATTTACAGAACGTAGGATAACCTCTATAAAGAGGCCTCAAATCAAAATTAAAATATTTCGCTACCAATATAAAATGGAACGCTGATAACCATAGCAGTTAAAGAGCAACCATAAATAAAATTCATTTTAACTTTGGTGATTTAGTATGTAACGAGTGTTACCTCTTATTGTCCAGTGCAAGCTGTTATTGTTTAATAAATATTAAATTTTTATGTCTTTTTTATTTTGTTGTTTAGCTCTCATAAAAATTGTACATTGTTTTTTCCGAACGAAGAAATTTTCGCAGTCGGTTTTTTACAAAATTCAAAATGGGCATTTCATTTCCACATAAATAGCTTAAACAGCCGGCATTTTTAATCGAAATCTTTAAATGTCGATTTTAAAAATAAGATATCTCAACATTTCCATGTAAAGGGAAGTACTTAGTGAGCCTTTTGGAATATATTGAAAATAAATACTAAATTGTTATTGTCATTTCAGTGGTTTTTTTTAATACTGTACGAGGACACTAAACTAGCACAGATGCACAAACGCGAGCCTTTTTCGAAAAACTGCTTCTATTCAGGGATTTCAGAACGTGTATTTTTAAGAAATCCTGGTATCGATTTTTTATGTTAAATTAAATATTTTCTCCATCTACTAAATACGTAGTTGAGAAAGTTCAACTGAACCGTGAAGATGTAGTACTTCAGAAATGCAACCTAAAGTTAATCATTTTTTACTTGTTCTGGAATAGGAACGAAATTGGAAAGAAATAATGAAAACTGACACGACTGAAGCCAACAAATCCCCAAAAGAGTCAAATGTGCATAGAGTTTACTAGCTGTGTTTTTATAAGCCTATAATATTATATGTACTAGAGTTCAGCTGTAAGTTGTATATATTTACAAATACATGTGCTGCTGTTTTAAACAGTTTTATTCAGCAGCGAATATGTGAGGCAAGAAATAAATGTAAATAAATGTGCCACAGTATTAAAAGTAAATGGGGTGAACAGAATAAACCCCACAATATCCAGTCCTTAAAATATAATGGCATACTTTTGTGTTAAAATGCTGTGATAAACTATTTGAATATATTGTGACTGCGAGGGTTAAGTAAATCAAAAGTCTGGTTTGTAGAAATTTAGAACACTCTTTATTGCAGTAAAAAAACGTGAAATTGACAATAAGCTGTCTTCAAGGTCCACTCAGTACTCCGCAGAACGTAAAAAAAAATGAAAGAGATCACTGCGGTACACTTCAAACGTCCATTGCCGCAATAACAATCACACACAATGTTGCTTTTTCATTCATTCATTCAAGCAGCTGGCTGCTGACTGAGGGTCAGCACGATGTGTGTCATTCGTGTACCTGTCCTACACGGACTTAACCACTTAATGACAGGAAATGTGGGGTTTTGCAGGGAGGTGGTTTAAGATTAGGTAGATGAAAAGAAGGGAGGTTGCCGTAGCTCCTATAACACTTGCCGGTACGTATACCTCCAGTCATTGTTTCTAGAATGCCGTAGACCTTCCGAGAACATTCACGGCGGCAAGAGAAATACAGAAAATTCCGGAGCCTCTCTCTGTTCTCTTTCTCTTGGCAAGCGTCCAGCTCTCCTGCGCACGCGCCTAGCTCCCGCTGGTCGCGGCAAGCGCAACAATACAATCGGTGACAATATACTTCAATGGAATAAACAATTCAGGCGTAATCGGAACTATAAAAACCAGTAATTTACAAATTCAATATACTTTCTGTAGTCTATGAATGTGAATGAAGTCAAGACGGTAAATAAAAGTAGCAGTAACAAAACAAAGTTAAAATCATATGTTGTAGTTCACCTTTTCTGTTTTATAATCAGAAAATACGGCATAAACATGTTCGAACTATTAACATAATAAATGTTTCATTCAGTAATGTTTCCCGACTCTCTAAAGATTTCGAAATCAAGTCCAATTTTCAAAACTGGCTCAATGGAAGATGTGAATAATACAGATCAATTTCTATATTATTAAATTATCTACAATTATGCTTAGAATATTAATTAATATGTTTTTGATACGCATAATATTGTATTGGCGGCTGTAAATACCTGCCACAGAGGAATCAAGTGAGTCGCCAATTCTCATTACGCCATTGTTATTTACCAACATAATAGGTAGTGCAAAGTCGGACCACTGCACTGCATCGCCAGCCGGAAAAACACGAGACTTTTTTTCTACTCGCTTTTTGAGAGTTTGACTTCCAGAATGTTTCAATCACGCAATTCCAGAAACCTTGGTTTTTATAGTCATCTTGCTGTGACCCGGAAATACAAGGTGAGAGGTGAATAAGTGCACGTAATTTAATATATAATACAGAACGATGCGTATAACACATATGTGCATCTCGGTTTGTCCGCTTGCTAATATCAATGTCACAAATGTTTCACAAAGTTAAGGAGACAATGCTTTTTGAAGGACCCTGCGTTGTGTGCTTTCTGTGTTTACATACAGCACGCACACGACACTTTGTTTACATAATGAACAAGGCCGGCCGTCATTCAAGCGATTTACAGCGAAAGAATAACAGCCGATATTCAGCATCAGACTGTCGTTTACAAGGATACAATATGTATGGTATTATGTACGCTGGATTAGCAGACATTCATTTAATTTACGGCACTGCTGGGAAATCTGCCAGTGCTGCGAGAGACTTGTTATCATCAGCTAGCAGGTACATTTGGTACTCCTAGCTTAATGGAAGCCCAGATAACATCAGAGCAATTCCTGACAACAGCTACAATTGAGGATCGTGTACTCCTACAAAGAGATAATTGATACCTAAATTCTACTACACACCAATCACAACACAGGCATAATGATCTGCATTTGAGTGCATGGGATTTGCACCTTGATTTTCAGGCATCGAGCAGCGCTATGCTACCTCACATCTTCTACCCAACTAAAAATAAAACAATTTTCTTCCTAATCTACACTTCTTTCCTCACCTGCATAAAATCCTATTAAGGGTGGGCACCCAGTAAAACTTCAGGCTGAATTTAACCTGCAAGCAGCCATGGACGGACAGCCAAGTCAGTGATCAATCAATCAGTGAGTTTAGAGAAGCTACGAGCAGTGAGAGGGTGGTATGTGCAACAAAATTAGAGGAAAAATGAGCACTATGGGAAAACAAGGTGAAAACAAGTGTATATTAACGGGTGGCTAACAGCTTTTGTGACAATTGCGTTTAGCATAACTGGACTTTTAGATCAACAGTGCTTTCAGAGAGACAGATCAATAAAGGCTCTACTTATTCATTTTTAATTTTTTTTTGAAAAATTTAGCACAATAGTAATAGTAAAACTAGACTTTACATTGGCTTGTTTGAGACTTGTCCGATGTGTTTGAAGTGGCCAATCATAACATATTACATAAATTTCATTCATTTGGTATCACAGAAATTCTAAATAATTGGTTTGCCTTGTGTTTAAAAGATAGAAAATAGATGGAATTCGAATTCCTAGATTTACGAGGCTGGTCTGAAAAAGCTTCCGACTTCAACGTGAAGATGGCAGCACTTGTAAATAAAAGCCAGTGAATTTCGTTGTACATCTGTTGACAGTTACTCATTAAAGTTTCAGCCATTTTGGATGCTCAGTTGTTATTTAACAGTCGTTTGAGTTGATGTGAGTGTTTTTATGAAAATTGACAAAATCGAGTATCGAGCTGCCATTAAATATTTTTGAAAGGCAATACGCCTACGCAAATCAAAGATGAGTTGGATTTTGTGTATGGGGCCTCTGCACCATCATTTACCACAGTGAAATGTTGGGTAGCTGAATTTAAACGTAGCCGTAAGAGCTTGGGAGACGTTCAGGACGTCCAAAATCTGCAACTACCGACGAAAACATCGCCACAGTTCTCCAAATGGTGCTAGACGACCGCTGAATTAAAGTAAGAGATAGCAAAGGCTATGAACATGTCAAAAGAACGTGTTTGTCGGATATTAAATCAACATTTAGACATGAGAAAGCTGTCTGCGCGTTGGGTTCCATGTTTGCTCACGTTAGACCACAAACGTGTTCGAATTAATATTTCCAACGCTCTGTTGGCGCAGTTTAGACACAATGAATCCGAGTTTTGGCGCCGATTAATTACTGTAGATGAAACATGGATACACCATTATACGCCCGAAACAAAAGTACAGTTCAAACAGTGACCTGCACAGGGGCAACCGACTGAAAAATAAAATAAGAAAAGCAAAAGCTGTTTTTTTTTTTCGGCTGGGAAAATGATGGTGGCTGTTTTCTGGAATAGTCATGCAGCTATTTTAATCGATTATGTTCAAAAAGGAAAAACCATTATATGAGCATACTACGCATCATTGCATGACAAGCTGGAGGCAGAACTTGCGGGAAAACGGTCACATTTGCAGAAAAAGAAAATCCTGTTTCACCAATACGACGCACCGTCTCACACTTCAGCGGTTGCAATGGCGAAAATCCACGAATTGCGGTTTGAACTGCTTGACCAACCGCCTTTCTCTCCAGATCTAGCCCCAATCGACTTCTTTATGTTCCTTCATCCGAAAATTGCGCTCGGAGGACAGAGATTTTCGTTAAATGAAGAGGCAATCCCCTTCGTGAATAATTATTTTGCTGAGAAAAACGCCGATTAGTATTTGGACGGGTTACAGAGATGGGAGCATCGCTGGGATAAGTGTATAGAGTTACAAGGAGACTATGTTGGGGAAAAAAAGTAAACAAACGTCTTGCATATTTATTAATGTAATTACCGACCTGCTTTAAAATCAATTTTAGAAATGAAAATTATAGAATTAGGGCTCCACAGGTGATATTTTAGGTTCTCCTTTTATTTAATATTAACGATATAACTCGTAGTCTACGAAATTACATTAGATTTACAATATTTGCAGATGATCCAAGTGACTGGAAATGATAAACATCATGACATTCAGAATCGGAAAAATGTGTGAAATAGTCTATGGTTTAATCAAAACGTACTGACTATAAGTAAGATTACTAAACAATTGCAATGTGATTTCGGTATAAATAGAATAAAAGTATATGTACAAAAAATGCAACAATTACTCGTATTTGTTTTATCTGTAGTCTTGTCTATTGTACTTTGTCGTTTGTCAGACTACTTAATTGGTAGGTGGTTGGCAGCAGTAATTGATGTTGAATGCATGGTTGGAAGAGGTATCTCATTTTCAGCAATTTTTGTTTAATAGAATGAATTCGCGAAATTTCCCCGTCAGTTTGACGTATTGCGCAATGTAAGTTCTACGTGTAAGGCGAGTAGTCTGATAACGAGGTGTTTCCCTTTCAAAATTATTTCTACGTAACTGTATTGTATAATCATAAAAGCGATAACCGAAATGGCTTCACCACGGATTGAATTTGGTTATTTGCCCGATAAACGAACCGCATTCTTTTTGTGTGATGTTCAAGAGAAGTTCCGACCTGCGCTTTTGTACTTTGAAGAAATCTTGGAAAGTGCGAAGAAGTTGGTACGCATTAATGCGCATCTAGAGCGTAATGCTGGTATTAATCGTAAATAAGTTTTTCTCTGCTAGTTTTTTTGAGAAACTTTGAATCACAGAGTAATATTAGAGTATTTCAAATGCCGAAGGGGATGTAAAATTAAGTAAAACATCTGAATAAATAGCTGACCATAAAAATACTCCATGATAAATCTTATAGAAATGAAATTAGCTACCTTCGGAAAAACTCTATAAACTGGAAAGTGAAATTGGAGGAAAATAAAAAGCAGCAAATAGAAGGAACTTAGTTTCGAAGCCTTAAACATTATTTTATATTGCTGGAAAATTTACCGCACTCCTTAAAACGTGTAACCAACACAATGTCAAATTTGAAGTTTCTCTTGTATATAATGGTTTTAAAACAATCAGCTAATACTTGAACCTATTTTTAATACGTTCGGTAAATGACCGAACTTCAGAAAAATTAATATATGGTCTATATACATAAAATTTTACATTACATATACATAAAATTCATTTTATTATACCACTTTTTTAAGTTGCCTGTTTTCAAGGAGAAGTAAACTGGTTAGTTGATAGCCTATAGTTTTAAATGCTGCGACCAATTTGTAAATATGTATAACATTCTCGTGAGATACACATTCAAGAATAACTTGTGTAGCATCCATTTCACTGTAGTCAGTGTGATACATTCGAGAATTATGTTTATCATGTTTTATTCATGAAATTGAATTTATCAAAATTATAAAGCATTCTACACATTGAACATAGTTTTTAACTATGTATCTATTCCCCCCCCCCCCTAAACTTAAACATAAGTGCCAGGTGATCGCCACATTTATTCCAAAGCTATCATTCATTCTTTGAATCGTTAATACTTCAGGCAGCTGATTAGCCCAAATTTCCAGACTGGGTTGGCTTTCTGTATATTCAGGTATGACAGAATTAAAATTTGAAATATACACAAAGTCAATCCTATGAAATTTACATAAAAAAATCACATCTATAACCCTGTTACACATAAACATAAAATAATAAACAGTATTACACAGACTAGTCAGCATACACATGGATAAAGCAGAATATTATAAGGAACACAAAGCTATACTTCATGTAACGGAAGAAAATGGATACACCAAAAGTGTAATATTCAATAAAATTAAAAAGGCATAAGCTATAATAATAATAATAGTAATAATATTTATTGTCAATACATTGTTGGTTACAATTTCTGACATAGTCAATTTTTCATCATTAATACTAAAGAATATTAAGAAAGCAAGCACATTCAATGCAGGAAAAGGAAGCAACAGCACATTGAGGGGATTCATCTACCACCTAAAACATTTAGCAAATTTCAAAAGATCTTTAGAGTACAAAACAGCACTGATAAATAGTTACTTATTAATAAAATTGTGAAATTCAAAAACAAAATTTTAGTTAATTGATGGAAATTAATCATTTCTTCACACTAGCTGTATATAGGAGATCTGTGGTTCAAATCCCGGCCATGGCATTGAATTTTTCATGTTGACTCTATCAAAAACCTTAGCCTATATACGGCTAGTGTGAAGAAATTATTAATGTCCATCAATTAACTAAAATAATAAGAGTTAAACGATGAAGCCTGGGACTCAAGTACTTACGATAGTAAGTCGCCACAGTGTATCTCAAATGCGAGAGCCCCTAGTGGTTTACTGGGGAAATATGAGAGTCAAATGGAGAATTTAATGTCATGACGCAAGTTGGCCATGGTAGCTCAATGGGTAAGAGCGACTGGAGGGTAACCGGGAGATCCGAGGTTCAAATCCCGGCCATGGCATTGAATTTTTCATGTTGACTCTATCAAAAACAAAAGATGAAATTCTATCAATTAATAGGTTCCAGAATATACCAAATAAACTCTAAGGATTGTAAAAAATTATATATTATAATTTATACAAATTATATATACAAACTAAAAGAAACCTAAAAATAGAGCCAAAGAACATTTTAGAAGTCTCAAATTGAAACATTTAGACAAATCAGTAGTAGCATTTCACTTTTGGAATGAATAGCATAACCTTGATCCAAATCCTAAATGATAAAAAACACGATGTCATAATAAATGCACCAGGGAGAACATCTTAATATGGAAATACAAAGACTGAATATCCCACAACTTGAAAATTTAGTAAAGAAGTTCATTGTTCCACCATCAGAGATAATACCGCAGGGAACTACAACTCACAATTGGACCTTGGATGAAAATGGAAGCAACTGCTTCCTAAACTAGTCCATTAACAATTAAAAAGTTACATAGAGTGAAATGAAAAAACGACTACAAAATGTATTAATTGGTCTCCGAATATTTATATCGCCATGGAAGTCCAGGCGATCCAGTTATACTCCAACTCCAGGTGTCTGTTTTCTTTGACTCTTACAATTCAGATGAGCTACAGTGAGACTATACTTTAACAGTCCCTCATGGGACTGAATAATAACTACTCAAATTTAACTGTAACTGGCATGTATGACAATACATTTTAATAATAGGATAATTTTCCATTGATGTCATTTTATTTAGCTCTGATCAAAATCTTAAACTGTCACTTCAATCTGTGTACTTCACTTATATCTCCTTATGTCTTTTCATATCAATACAAATAAACTCAGCATAGTAAAGAATTTGCTTGCTGGTTGGACTTTGCTGCATTGTTTTGGTTGCATTTGAAGACACAAATAAACAAAGTCATTTAACAGAATATCTTAGATGGTAAAGCTATGACCACTGCTGTGAAACTCTGAATTGCAGCCACAGACCTTGACAGATTCACAGATTTCATTCTAGATTTGGCTGTTCTCCCCAACAGGAGATGGATTATAACAGAGATTGAAGGACTGTCCGCTCATCTCTTATCCTCCATTGTTCTGTGTGTAGCAATATCATTGTAAGTCATGCTCTGAAGTGATAACCTTCCTTGCATTCACCTGCATGAAACTGTATGACTAATAGTGCTACAAATACCGTCAACAGTCCTTTTGCTATGTGTCATGGCAAAGAAACTCCATTTTTCCATAACACAAAAGTCTATTTTCATGAAATACAAATTCTCTTGAATATACAAGTTCTTAAACTGTCCAGAAGTATGGCCGTGCCGTGGCTCAGTGGTTAGACCACTTGGCTCTCACCAAGGTAGCCCGGGTTCGATCCCAGGTGACCGCAAAGTGAGATTTGTGGTGGACAACATGGTACTGGGGCGGGTTTTCTCTGGGATCTCCGGTTTCCCCCGCCATCTCATTCCACCGGTGCTCCATCTTCATCTCATGTATCATCAGTGTCATCGCCTGCGGTGCCATATGTAGTAAAAGTGGGCGTTAAACACTACACATTCATTCATTTTTCTATTAGAAGTATAAAAACTTTTTTCAACATAGGAAATTCATTGGTCAGTTCAGAGAGGATAGCTTTCCATGAAGCTTGATCAGATCCTTATCATGACAAAGTTTGTTGCTTATAACTTTCATATGTCTTGTATCTTTCAGTCAGATATAATGGGTGATCAACTTCCTTGCAGTATAGATAGAGTCAACATGAAAAATTCAATGTCATGGCCGGATTTGAACCACAGATCTCCTGGTTTCCGTCCAGTCGCTCTTACCCATTGAGCTACCATGGCCAACGCACCATGGCATTGAATTTTTCATGTTGACTATCAAAAACTGTAGCCTAAATATGGCTAGTGTGAAGAAACAATTAATTTCCATCAATTAACTTAAATAATTCCTTGCAGTATGTTGGTACCTTCCAGTCAAGATAAAGTTGGTGCTCTAAATTTTCTCCATTCCACTCTGAACCTACTGACTGATTGTTATTGTTTACAGCACATTTATTGCACTTAATCACTGGCTGCCAGTAGTCAAATTGTTATTGTGATGTGAGTGTTGATGTGTTTATAAGATGAATTACATGCATGCACCTGTTAGATATTTTTAACTTGTGGAGTGTTTTAACCAGAATTCCTGCCTCTAGGAGAATCTTGATTACATGAGAGGTGCAGAATAACTTGTTGATGACCCATGTGCAAAATGACTACAGCATGCACTGGACTTCTAGTCCTTTTAGGATCCATCATAGTTCTTGCCTAACAGTTATCTTGCAGTATTTGCAACTTTCTCTGCTATGTAAATAGAGGAAGTATTGTATTCTATCAAAAAATTCAATACCAAGATTTCAGTGTATATATGTTTTGAGACTCACAGCTTTATTGCCTATATTAAGGTCTCTGTATTAATTTCACATTCCAAGCAGAATCCAAACATGCATTTCTCATCTTCAATTATGGCATAACTTTGATACAAAATTCTTATATGTATAAGGGAATTCTGGAAATAAGGAGCTCACTGTTCAGATCAGGAAACCAAAATTAGATACATGTATATGCATACCTTATGAAGTATTTCTTTCATTGGAATAACAAATTCATGATGAAGATATGAAACTTTTGATGCTTGATCCATCAGAATATTTGGATTTTATGTCAGACAAGATATCCATCATCAGTTTGCTTATCATATATGTTTCTTGTGGCTTTCTGGATCTACTTTTTTACATTAAGACATAGCTTCCTTCAAAGACTTGAATAGACTTAACAAGAGCCTAATGAAGACAGCATAGTTTGTGGCATTTGTTTTCTTTTTTAGTACACAATTACGTCTTAAAACATGCCTCTATTTCAGCATTATGTAGTCTTTTCAACCCCAGCTTCTGTTTGATTTTGCCTAGTTCTTGACTTTTATTTCATGTCTCACTTTATCTGTATTATGTTCATTTTCAAGATGTTTTTTCCATTACTTTTCATCTTGCGTAAACTTTTGACAAGTTTCTCTGCACTGATGTTTTAGTTGCCTGAAAAAAAAAAAAGCTTTAATATTCATTACAATGTATGGAAAACTTTGTCAATTAAACATATATTTAGTTACAGTGTATATTAAACCCTATTCTAAAATCAGATGCTTTTTAATACTAAGTATTCAACCCCGCTGAAATATGACAGCTATAAATATAAAATGTACTTTCTAATTAGAGTCACACCTGTCACTGTGCAGTGTCAATGTCACATGTAAATATAGTCAGGTTTGATGGAAATTAATCATTCTTCCACACTAGCTGTGTATAGTCTAAGGCAATGCCATGACATTAAATTCTCCAACTGACTCGCATGTTTTTCCGGTAAACCACTAGGAGTTCTCATATACGAGATACACATTGTTTGTGACAACTTACTATTGCAAGTACCTGAATTCTGAGCTTTCATCGTTAAACGCTTATTATTAGTTAATTGATGGAAATTAATCATTCTTCCACACTAGTTGTGTATAGACTAAGGTTTTGGATAGATAGGGTCAGGTTTATTAAACTGGTTAAATTATATCGAGATTCAACTGTATTGGAACACCACAGTGAAGCGAAAAATTATTAAATTTTAGATGAGTCGCGTTTTTTACACATCTGCTTCACTTTCGTACCTATTTTGAGGACATGTTTCGCAAATCTTCGCTTGCATCTACGGCTCTTGTGCGACTGACGCTAGATCCAGCGGTGTGGGTAATTCTGGGGTTGTTGCTGCCATCTGTTGATTTAGTGATGAACTGAAATGTGGGATTCTCTTCTAGCGGGATTTCTAATGAACTTTGAAATCCCGCTAGAAGAGAATCCCACATTTCAGTTCATCACTAAATCAACAGATGGCAGCAACAACCCCAGAATTACCCACACCGCTGGATCTAGCGTCAGTCGCACAAGAGCCGTAGATGCAAGCGAAGATTTGCGAAACATGTCCTCAAAATAGGTACGAAAGTGAAGCAGATGTGTAAAAAACGCGACTCATCTAAAATTTAATAATGGTTAAATTATATTTTTGACACAGCTCATCATTGACATAAGCTTGCCTAAAATTGTTTTGTACAATAAATATGAATTTTTTTTTAAAATAAATGCATGGGTTTAATAACAGGTGTGAAAAGAATGCCTTTACATGTAGTCATATAATTGCACTTTTACTTACCTTGAATAAAGTTTATGAAGACATCATCTAAGTTATTTTGAAGTGAAAACTACAGGAACAGGAAATCAGTTAATTAAATTACTAAAATACTAGGTCTGACAAATTTGTAAAGTATTTTCTCACTGTGAAGTACTACTACTCTATTGGAAACCAAAGACCTTTTATTTTATTACTCTTTTTAAAGCCCTCAGCATCTTATTAATTTTATATTCATGGTGAACAAAATGAATGGAGTACTAGCAGTAACTTTTAATCAATTAACTTAAGCATTGACATTATTTATTCTCATAGAAGGTAGCAACCCTCCTCACAGTATAAGAGGGCAGCACTTCAGTATGTCCAAATTGGGGTGATGGGAGTGAACTTCAGAATTTCAAATGGATCTACAGTATAAATTTAAGATACTCAGCCCTTACTAAAATTTAGATAAGTTTTGTTCAAAACATTTTGTAAAATGAAAACTTCAAAATTTTTAGGTTTTGAAATTTTCATTAGCACACTAAACAAACAATTCAAACAATCATTAAAATAATGCAAAATAATATTTACACAATCTGAGCTTTCTGTAAACTTATACAAAGAAGGTAAGCTAATAATGGTGAATATTAATTAAAGTACAGGAAGCCATGAATGGAACTGTCACAAAGATACCTAATGTTTATTTGTGTAGAATATTATTAACTATGAAAAATCTCAGTGAAAAGAAAAGAATACAAGTTTAAATTATGGTAATAGAATGAGACCACTATGAAATACATAATATGTTTAATCCAAGCATGACAGTCCAAAAATATTGTATAAATATCCTAATGATAGGTGCGATGTATGCTCCCAAAATGTCAATTTCTAATCATCTTTGCACCTGGCTTGTTTCCCGAGAATATCTTGAATATATTCGTTGCCAGGAAAGCTTCAGTTCTTATAGTAAAGAAGTTCAATGAAACATAAAAAGCGAAAATTTGAAAGACAGGTCTGCTCTGAATGATGAAAATGCTCATGAATCCAAGGAAATCCACAAACTTGAACAAGACAAATAATAATTAAATTTTAGATGAGTCGCATTTTTTAACACATCTGCTTCACTTTCGTACCTATTTTGAGGACATGTTTCGCAAATCTTCGCTTGCATCTACGGCTCTTGTGCGACTGACGCTAGATCCAGCGGTGTGGGTAATTCTGGGGTTGTTGCTGCCATCTGTTGATTTAGTGATGAACTGAAATGTGGGATTCTCTTCTAGCGGGATTTCAAAGTTCATTAGTTGGTTTTTATGTTTTTCTATGTATATCCTCTCCCATATGACGAGTTCACTATGTTTTTGTACGTATTTTAGTAATTCTGTGCTATCTTCAATTTCATGATTTTCAGACCAGAAATGAGCTGCTATTGCGGACTTATCAATATTTTTGTATCTTAAGTGCCTGAAGTGTTCTTTCTTTCTAGTGCCTATGTTCCTTTTTGTCCTTCCTATGTAAATTTTTTCACAGTCTTTACACTTAATTTTGTAAATGCCTGACTTTTCCTCTGGTTTTATCTTATCAGTATTATTACTGTGAAGTAGGTTTTTAATGTTGTAATTGTTTTTTGGTGCCAATGTTATATTGTATTTCTTGAATATTTTTTGGAACTTTTTTGTGGCCCAGGGGTGGTAAGTAAATTTAGCAAATCTAGTTTCTTGTTTTATTGGTGTGAGAACTGTGATCTGTTTTAATTTCTTTTGAAGTTTGAATAATTTTAGTTTTTTATCTACAAGGTTTTTTCCATATCCATTTTTAATTGCAGTTTTTAAGATTTGATGGTATTCGTTTTGATATTCTTGCTGGCTGAGAGGTAGATTTACTAATCTGTGTGTCAGACTGTTGATGGTTGCATGTTTGTGTGGAATTGGGTTGAAACTATTTGCTTTGATGTAATTATCTGTGTGTGTTGCTTTTCTATGAATGCCAAATTCTAGTTTTTCATTGCCTTTTTTGATTTTAAGGTCTAAAAAAGGTAGAGTACAGTCCTCTTCAGTTTCTACTGTGAATTGTATGCTGGGTTCTTGCAGGTTGAGTAGTTTCAAAGCATCATCTATTAGTTTGTAGGGCACTATTATATGATGCTTTGAAACTACTCAACCTGCAAGAACCCAGCATACAATTCACAGTAGAAACTGAAGAGGACTGTACTCTACCTTTTTTAGACCTTAAAATCAAAAAAGGCAATGAAAAACTAGAATTTGGCATTCATAGAAAAGCAACACACACAGATAATTACATCAAAGCAAATAGTTTCAACCCAATTCCACACAAACATGCAACCATCAACAGTCTGACACACAGATTAGTAAATCTACCTCTCAGCCAGCAAGAATATCAAAACGAATACCATCAAATCTTAAAAACTGCAATTAAAAATGGATATGGAAAAAACCTTGTAGATAAAAAACTAAAATTATTCAAACTTCAAAAGAAATTAAAACAGATCACAGTTCTCACACCAATAAAACAAGAAACTAGATTTGCTAAATTTACTTACTACCCCTGGGCCACAAAAAAGTTCCAAAAAATATTCAAGAAATACAATATAACATTGGCACCAAAAAACAATTACAACATTAAAAACCTACTTCACAGTAATAATACTGATAAGATAAAACCAGAGGAAAAGTCAGGCATTTACAAAATTAAGTGTAAAGACTGTGAAAAAATTTACATAGGAAGGACAAAAAGGAACATAGGCACTAGAAAGAAAGAACACTTCAGGCACTTAAGATACAAAAATATTGATAAGTCCGCAATAGCAGCTCATTTCTGGTCTGAAAATCATGAAATTGAAGATAGCACAGAATTACTAAAATACGTACAAAAACATAGTGAACTCGTCATATGGGAGAGGATATACATAGAAAAACATAAAAACCAACTAATGAACTTTGAAATCCCGCTAGAAGAGAATCCCACATTTCAGTTCATCACTAAATCAACAGATGGCAGCAACAACCCCAGAATTACCCACACAGCTGGATCTAGCGTCAGTCGCACAAGAGCCGTAGATGCAAGCGAAGATTTGCGAAACATGTCCTCAAAATAGGTACGAAAGTGAAGCAGATGTGTTAAAAAATGCGACTCATCTAAAATTTAATAATTTTTCGCTTCACTGTGGTGTTCCAATACAGTTGAATCTCGAAGACAAATAATGCTTGCCTCTGCATGTCTACCTCACATTCAAGAGGTTGCGAATTTGAATCTGAGTGAGAGTATCTGTATAAAGTTTTTTTCTGGAGTTTTCCTTTATCCTGAAAGATGAATGTTGGATAACTATAAGTTCTATGCACCTGGGCTCATTTGAGCGTAATTTCATTCATTTCATTCATCATTTGATATGATTTAATGTTAGAGGCTAGAAAAAAGAAAAAGAAGGCAAATAGCAAGAGCTAGTCAAGCATCTAATATTGATATAAAGTTGATATTACACTAAATTAAAAATTAACAGGTAGCTTTGTAACAAAGTATTTCTATGTTTCTTTCTCTGGTTCATTAGTGAGTTAAATAAAATGTGAATAACCTATGAATTCTCAAGTTTTCATTTTAGAAAACAATGTTTTGAACAAAAATTGCTTAATTTATAAAGGAATATCAGAATATCTAACATTTATAACATGTTTCAATTTAGAATTATGGCACCTACTAATAGATACTCAATTTTAAAATTACTAAATTCAAAAACAAAAGATGAAATTCCTTCAGGTAACAAATCTGGAATATACCAAATAAATTGTAAGAATTGTGAAAAATGCTACATAGGTCAAACAAAAAGAAATTTAAAAACCAGAGTCAAAGAACACTTTAGAAACATCAGATTGAAACAAGAAGACGAGTCAGCAGTAGCATTTCATTTTTGGAATGAAAACCATGACATTGATCCAAATCCAAAATTATTAAAAGGAGTGATAAACCAAAATAGATTGACAACATGGGAGAACATATTCATCTGGAAAAATAAGGATCGCGTAATGAACTTTGAAATCCCGCCAGTAGATAATTTGACAAAAAAGTTCATAGTTCCACCACCAGAGAGAGCAGATAACAACAGATGCCAGTTGGGAAGAGATTGAAAATGGAGGCCAGGGCCTTTGAAACTAGTCTCTCATAAATATGTGAAAAAGTAAGTGACGAGTGTCAATAAACCAACCACAAATAATTTTTATATTAAAATTATGAAGTTAGCCCTGTCACCTTATTTGATTTCCACTGAGGTACTTACCCCTTAAGCTTTCTGGAAGGCCACTACCTCCCACAAGAATAAACAACCTGTGTTCCATTTAAAAGTTATGGCCAGTATTCTATACTTTTGTTCATCCTGAATAACATACATCGGTTAGAAGAAAATATAAATTAGCTATATATGCCAGAATTGCCACAGAATGGATGTATTAGCTGTTATCATAATGTTTCAGAAATTCCAAATGTTGAACATGTAAAAGTTTAGAAAACGGAATAAATTAATGCACTGCTGACTTCTCTCCCTTTTAAGATACTTCATGTACTAATAAGAGACTTTTAAATAGTTTGAAAATATTACAGCACTTTTGAAAATAAAAAGCCAGCAACTAATATGAGAAACAAAAATCAGAAAACTGGATATTTACCATTTCTCAGGCTTTTATAACTTCTGTATCTTAAATTTCGAACTAACCTCTCTTAAATAACTATTAAAATAAGCTATAGCTATTTATGGATTTGAGTTTGATTTGTTCTGGAAATAAATTTCATGAATATACCTACCATCCTAATAACAAATAAAGAACTTTATGAAACAAAATTACAATATAATGAAGTATCTATCTCACTCAAAGTATAAACTTGAAAGAAGCGTAGGGACAGTGAAGCACAAATTAGTACAAAAGTGAATCGAGAAGATATTGACACATTGCTTCACTCACACTGTTTATTCACAGGACATGTTTCAAGAGCTCTTGCTCCTATCATCTGCTGATACTCAATTAGTGTAAGTTGTAGTGGTTTCCTCTTTCTCTGTATTGTCAATAGATGGCATGATGTACTTGTCAAAGATGTCCGATGGTGGAGTTTCGTAAACATTCCAACAAGAGTGATAAATGGGACCAAGAGTGCTATTGATCAAATAATATTAAATTCACAATTTTGGAAATATAAAGTAGAGGTTTTTGATACAGCCCTATTGGATCATTATGGTCAATTATTGCATTTATTAAACAAAAATATATATGATATAAAAAAGCATCAATCAAAAGAAATTGTGAAATATGTAAAAGTGATAAACAAGGAAACAATAAATTACCTTAATTATTGCTTATCTAAAGAAACATGGGATGCAGTATATCAAGAGAACTGTATAAATAAAGCTAGTATCCAATTTTTAAACATTTTTAAATATCATGCAGATGTTGCCTTAATCAAAAAAAGGTAAAGGTTAATAAAACAATTAAAAACCAGTGGGTAACCAAAGGTATCCATAAATCAAGCATGAGATTAAAATTCCTGTGTAGATATGCAAAGAATAATAAAGTTTCAGCAGTCTTTCTTGATTATTTACATACTTATAAGAGAACCTATAACAAAGTAATTAGGGCCGCTAAGAAAATGTTTAATAATAAAAAGATTTTGGAATCAGTGAACAAATCAAAGTCAATTTGGGATATAGTTAAAACCGAACAAGAATCCACTCATAAAATAATAACTGACATATGCTTCACAAACGAAAATAAACTAATAACAGATCCTGAAGAAGCAGCTGAGTGTTTCAATACATTTTTCATTGAAATTGCAAATGTTATCCAAAAGCAAATATGTAATAATAATCCTTTCACTGCTCCCTATCCAAGTAAAAAAGTGAACTCCAGTATGTATCTAGCACCAACAGACGAAGAAGAAATAGCCTTTGTTATAGCAGGACTAAAAGATAAAAAATCCATTGACTCAGATGGGTTCTCAAATCATTTGCTGAAACAGTGTCATCATCTTATTCTAAAACCATTATGTTACTTAGTAAATTTATTATTTAGTTCAGGAATTTTCCCAAATGCTTTTAAAATCTCAAAGATTAAGCCACTATTCAAAAAAGGTTCGACAGAAATAATGAACAACTATAGACCAATATCTATCTTATCTGTATTTTCAAAAGTGATAGAAAAAATTATGCATAAACGACTAGTTTCCTGATGTGTGTTTGGAGGAATTTAGTAACAGTGACGTCAAAATTAATATAAAAATTATTTGTGGTTGGTTTATTGACACTCGTCACTTACTTTTTCATATATTTATGAGAGACTAGTTTCAAAGTTGGGAAGAGATTGAAAATGGAGGCCAGGGCCTTTGAAACTAGTCTCTCATAAATATATGAAAAAGTAAGTGACGAGTGTCAATAAACCAACCACAAATAATTTTTTAGACTAGTTTCCTTTTGCGAAAAGTATAATATCTTAACACAATGTCAGCATGGCTTTCGGAAAGGGAGTTGCACTACCTCGGCATTGACCAAATTCTTAGAGAATGTGTATAGGGCACTAGGCACTATGTGGAAAATCAACTGTAACCGTGCTTGACTCCTACTAATAAAATAATTTGGTGATTCACATTTGTCTTTCTGTTATTCCGTATCAGAGGTTGAAAAAAAAATAGCCCTCGTACATTACATTAATACTACAGTGACTCACTAACACCATCACTAAAAACACCATTACAAAATATGTTACTCTTGAACTTTAAATATCAGCGAGAATAATTATTAAAATGTATTATTACACTTGTGTAATTCCAAGGCAGTCTCTAAGGCATCGTGTATACTGTTAACATGCAACACAGATTTTATTTAGCCTACACATATGAGTGCCACTGTGCAGAAACTACCTCACTGCTGCATTTTACAGATATATTCTTCATATCAAAACCAAAAAGATTTTTGTGTTTAGTTCACCTTTAAAGAAAGCTTGATATACATATTTTAATAAATAATTAAATAAACTTTTGAAGAACATTTCTTCTTTACAGTAAAACAATTTTATCTCTCAGTGCTTCCCAGTATCTGTTTTTAACTAATAAGTTTGTTTTATAGGTTAATGCATCCAAAGTGTTGAACATTCCTCTCATAGTTACTGAACAAAATCCAAAATCTCTGGGCCCTACAGTTTCGGAATTGGATATTGATCATGCATATGGTGTATATCCCAAGACAAAGTTCAGTATGCTAATAGAAGAAGTGATTGACAGCCTTCAAACACTATGTGATGGGAAAATGGAATGTGTTGTTCTCTTTGGTATAGAGGTAAAGCCAAAGCATTTTTCTCCTAGTTTTTATAAGAATTTTAACAAATGACTTAAAATATTTTGAGAACGCAAAATACACACACATTGGTGGAAAAAAATTTAATTTGATATGAAATCATGATACTTTGCTTTACTCATATGCCATTAAAGCAATATAATTACTTAATTCCAATGTGTAAAGACTATGATACAATGAAGCACAAAATATAATTTTGAGTCGAACTAATACTCAATACTCCACTTATTGCTAGTATTTATCTAGAATGCATTTCGTTAGGATCTTCCTAACATCAGCTGTTGTTGATTCACAATAAAATAGTTTGGCAAAAAAATATTTATTTAAAAAAAATAAACATTGCATAATGAATTTTATAATACCAGCTGTCAATTCTGTTTTTAAGTTTATTTCATTTTCAGATTTTGGTAGTACTGGCAAAAACAGTCAGCTCTAGTGATTGTAATATTGACGAGGTTGTTTGAGCTGATGATGTAAATGAGTATTCACGAAATTGCGATCCTCATCAATTAATAAGAAAATTTTCATCATATTCTTTTAAGATAAGTGAAGTTTTATGTTACAAATTATTATATTTGTATAGTATAACAGTTTGTTTTTGCTTCAATGTTAACTAATAGTGTAGTTGTTCTTTTACACATGCAATGTGTAAGCTAAATTAAAAAGCTACAGTTAGACTGAAAATTCAATCCATAGCTGACTTTGATCAATGGATTTTTGGCTTTTCATTGCAATAATGTCAATCTGGCTAATGGTAACATGCCTGTACAGCATTTAATTACCCATCTGACTTGCATTTCCCCTCTTAAAACATAACGTCTTCTCAAATTCATTTTTACATAACATACTCCACTGGCAACTATAATTTTGTATAACCAAGTCCTGGGCTTCATAGTTATTGCTATTCAGTATCAACACTGATTTTAGCATTCCAATTTTACATATGGTATATGTGGAAAAATAATTAACATTGACTGAGCTAATAACTAGGGTTTGAAGCAAATGCCTATTTATTTCAAACAGATACCTCTCTATCACAAATACACAATATGTGCTTGAAAGTAGTAGGTGAATGACACTTATGACTTCATTTCCAAAACATCTATAGATCAAATAAAACTGTGCAGTATCAGAATGTATGTTTGGCCAATAAATCATTAGTTTATGCACCAAATACCAAATATTTGGGAGTATATCTAAAATGGGGAAAACAAATTCGCCACTAGCAGTAGAAAGAGTAAAATTTTATTCTTTATTAAACTTATGAGAGAAACAGTGAATGTTAATATCTTAATAACAATATACCTAATTTTCTCAGTAATAACTTACAACATGTTACGCTGCAGAAATGCAAAAGATGCATAAAAAATATTTTGTTTGTAAAAAAGTAAATATTGTAACTATTTTTTCCTCTATAGCTGCAAACTTTATTATAGAATTCTGAAGATACCACCATTTCTATGTGTTTTTATTTATGAAATCCTAGTCAAGTTCTAAGAGTTCTCAATTTAAAACAAATTCACAATACAAGAAGTAAAACAGACCTATGTCATCTTAAACCATAATACAACCTTAGTATTGAGTAACAGAAAAACAAAAATTATTGTCAGGAAAAACTGTACAAACTGGCTCTAAAAACACTTTTAATGGAAAGCAGTATTATTCAATAATAAAAAAAAAAAAAAAAAAAAAAAAAAAATAAAAAAAAAAAATATCTAAAATAGTATCCACTGCAATACACTTTAAATTTATTTAATTTGTAAATAGTATGTACTATAATATTGAGTCACACTATTACTCCATGCTCCATATATTGCAGTTGACATTAGCTGAGGATGTTAAGAAGGTCCTAACAAAACATGTTCTAGCTAAACACTACTAATATATGGAGCATGGGGTACTAGTTCAACTCAAAATTACATTAGTTTTGTGCTTCATTGTATCATACTTCTTACTCATTAAGAAAATGTGTGTACTGTTTTGTTTTTTTCGTTTAATTTTTTATAGGGTCACTGTTTGCGATTCCAATACTTTATACTCAACTCCTTATTTGTAATTTTCTTAGTTTGAAAATTTGACAAAGACAGTATCTTGTATAAAATTCAAGTGGTAAATAAAATTATATATCTCAGATATATGAGTAATTTTTATATTTACTCTGCATATCTTTTAAGATGCTTCACTTAAACTTAACTTTCACTTAACTTAGTCTTGAACTATTTCAACCAAAAGCTGTACTTTTGGTACTGTAATGATGTATGCACTAATCTTTAATATTATTTTATGATATGTTATTCAGCTGACTAAGGTTTTCTTGCCTTTAAAAGAATATTTTACAAGCAATTGAGGTCTATAAAATTATGATCAGCTGAGGCTAGGGTCCATTGAACTGAGACTTACTTGATGTTTGCTGTATGAGAAAAGTGAAAAAACTTGGAAATAAAGAAAGCTTATCTGCTCCCCAGTTGTCCCTCCCACGGTGGAGGGCAAATATTGTATTCTCATAACATGGATATGGGGTATTTCAGTACCAGAGGTTAGCTAGGTATCACCCTCCTGGTGCTGCTAGGTCTCTGTGGATGACATGCCAGTTCTACATATTAAAAAAAGTGACTGGCAAGTGTAGATTTAGCAAAAATTCATTAACCTTGCAGCCCAATTGCATTTAAGCTAAACATGTTCAATTCACATGACATTCTCTACCTTAGATAATTTTTATATTCAGGTTCTGCAAACTATTTTTACAATTATTTGAAGCAAAAGGTTAGAAAAAGTGATGTATCTAACATTTGAAAGTAATGAGTCGGTAATTCAAACACAAACATCACTTAAATTATCCTTACTTGGACATGTTTCGGAGAACAGTTTTATCCCCATCGTCAGCAGTTATCCGACTGGTTGGATCTGTGGTTTCCTGAAGTGAGCTGGTTGTCTGTGGCGGGATCTGTTGTCTGTGAGATGAACTTCCAAAGAGAGTTTTCAGGCGGCAATTCAAAATTTAAAGTATACTGTTTGTGTTTTATAATTAGCAACTTTTCCCAAACATCGAGTTCGACTGCAATACTGGCTGGCTTTAATAGTTTTATATTTGGTACAATTTCATGATTCATAGACCAAAAATGGTGGGCTATTGCACCAATAAATCACAATTTAAATAGTTAAAGGAATTTTTAGAAAATAAAAAATTCTGAAACATGTTTCATGTAAAGTATACCTTAGGATGGGGGATTTCCTTGAAAAATCTTTGCATTAAGTGTTTGGAAGGTACTGAATGTAAATATCAACTAAGTATTTATCCAATATGTTACTTTTTAGCTGCACTGTTCACAGACATGTACAGATCTTTTTCTAAAAATACTCCTTCACAGTATACTCAGTTGTTACTTTAGATGTACAACAAATGATATTGTTCACAAGTTAACTGCAAAACAATGTTTCATTTAAATTAACATAGCTTTTTAATCCACTTGCAGAACCATTATATCCATAATGGCAGAGATTACTCAGACTGAAAGAGTTAATTTTTTAGCATTTTACTCCTATTACCAATTTTTCTTGGTATCCTCATGAAAGATAATGCTCATTATTGCAATTTAGGTGAACCATGTTTCCTAGCTATATTCTACCTTTCTAGTAGATATTTTATAATTCTAGAAGTGTAGGTGTTTGTTACAAATTTAGTCATTACTATCCAAAAATTTCCCTTTTTAATAGCATCTTTTCAACATTCAACACAAGAAATAACTGTAACCTCTTTAGATCAAATACAAGTTTCATGGAAAAGGATGTCAATACAAGAGGGGAAATCTTATTTAATAGATTACCAATAGCTTTAAAAAATTTGGTTAGCACCTCAAAAACATATTTTATATATAAGTTAAAAGAGTATTTAATTAATAAATGTTTGTATAATTTAGATGAATTATAGCCAGTATATTAAGTATAATTTAGATGAATTATATCCAGTATATTAAGTGTTTGTATATATATATATATATATATATATATATATATATATATATATATATAATGTATTAAGTATGTGACTTGTCAACTGTACAATTTTTTTTTTTTTTTTTTTTTTTTTTTTTTTTTTTTTTTTTTTTTGTTGTTTTGAAAATCTATGAATTACTTTGTAATTTTTACAGCAGCTAATAAATGAATGAATCTAAAATATTTGATCCTATTCATAAGCTATGTAACATTGTAATATGTCAAACTGTGTAAAAAAAAAACCAGAGAATTACAATATGCTTTTACAACTACAGGCACATGTATGTATAGAACAAACTGCAGTAGAATTACGTTCCAGAGGCTATCAAGTCCATGTGGCTGCTGATGCTTGTTCTTCAAGATCACAGGAAGATCGATTGCTGGCTTTTCAGGTATAGTATTAACTTGAAATTTACTTTTGTTTATAAATTGTACCTTTGTTGAACAAGAAATATCAGCGTTATTGAGGTTCCTGTAATATTGCAAAATTGATTGTTAATCCTTATTTCTCTCCACTGTCAAGAAGTTTACAATACATGTTATAAATGCGAAGAATCCAGTAAACATCTATAAGAATAAATATATTTTATTAATTGAATATCAGTTGGGGTTTCACTCACTTACTTTTCCAAAATTAGAAAATGTTTCAGGAATATCTGCTCCCAACCTCAGCTACAACCATTTAATACAGTATTTGTCTCATGCTCTATGATAGTGGAAGTCTCTGGTGACAGTCACATGAATTTGCTAAGTTTGTCCGATGGCAGATCAAAGTTTATAATTCATTCATTGTTTTTGGTGATGTTTTCCCATGCTGAGAGTTCAGTTGGGTAACTTGATGTCCTGAGGAAGTTGACTTTCAGAATAATATCATGGTGGTTGTTCCAAAAGAGTGCTGCTCTGATTGAGTTTTCCATCTGTGTGTATTTTATGCATTGGAGATGTTCCTTCAGTCTGGTTTTCAGGCTTCTTTTTTTTTTTTTATCACAGTCTACACAATTTATCTGATAAATACTTGATCTTTCAGTAGGTATAACTAGTTGGTTGTTAGCTTGGGATGGGAGTGAATGTTCCCAAAACAAGTTAATTTTTTAGATGAGGTAGTGTGAAATAACCAATGTTTAATCAATGTGATTAACCTCATTGTTCAAAAACTTCCATTATTAGTGAATATTGTCTTGTGTTTCCACTTGATTTTAAATATAGGTTGTACAGGACAAAAGCTACTAGTGTGAAAATTTAATAATTTAGTACTAAATTTAGAAAATTTAGTGAGAAAATGTACAGAAACATTTGAAATAAAATAACCATTGTTAAAGATATAAAGGCAATTAATATTCAGAAGTGAAATAGAATAATGGTAGCTTTGATCCATAGTGTGTAATAATTACCATGAAAACAAGAGTTTGTTGTGTGACATTTGTCCGAGAAAACGTTGAAATTCTTAAGTAGATACAACTCAACAACTGAGGAAAATAGCTACTTTAATTTTTTGACAACTGCTACATTCCCTTTGGATTTTGAATGTGTAGTAGTATGATGCTGAGAAAATAAGCAGACTAGACAGACCGTTATCTTCACAGAGAATGCCTTTTGAGTAACTTCAAGGCATAATTTTATCAAGCTATGCAGTGTACCTATAGAGCAACATTAAATCTTAGCAAACCTGTGTACAAAGAGCAATTTAGCATACGTTTTTTAGTGAAATGTCTCAGCTTTACCACATACATGCAGAAGCATTACCTATGAAAATACTTCTTATGCCTTTAAAAAAAAAAATTGCATTAGTTTCTGCCTCGTTTGTCCAAGGTTCTTTCTAAAGTGTGTTGCATCCTGGTATCCAAAATTGTCACTATTATCTCTTTATATTATACTGCTAATCTTACTTCTGCTTTGTCTTCATATTGAGGTATGCAGCTGCTTGACTGTAATGTGGACTCCATTAATACTTTACTACACATTTATTTTTGTCTTTCTCCAGGTAAAAGGTATCCTGAATATCTTTCTGGGTGTAGATACACATTTATTGCTAAGTACACTATCTTATTTCAAGCCAAAAATCTTTTAGGTGTTTTCTTTTGTGGTAGGAGCATTTGGTTTCTTTAGTATTAATTATTGTGATCAAGCTTTATTCCGAAGTCCTGTTGTGTCAGTATGTTTTCAGACATTTTAAATGCTTATCATCAGTACATACATTCCTTTTCATGCATTTATAGCTACTGCTAACAACTTTCTTGACTAGGGAATTCAACACAACCTTTACTTTTACTATCAATGTTTCATGAATCAAAACTCCAGGTAAGGAAGATGATCCCATTCAGATATACAAAATAGAACTTAGGCCAAACGAGATGAAAGTAGTATGTTATACATTTATTCCAATATGTAAGGACTATGATGCAATGAAGCACAAAATTATATTAATATAATTTGCATATTACAGAAATGTACTCAAGAGTTAACACTTCTGAGGATGTATCTGCAATTCCATTGTTTATTGAAAATTATTTTACTATACATTAAAGAGATATGACATAAAAAGTAATTAAATATGCAAATGCACTCCACATTTTAGGATGTAGGAAAAAAAAAGCTTTATCTACAATGAAAGTAAAGCTAATTATTGAAAATAATTTAACAAATAGCTTACAAGTTATTATAGGTGGCTTATTGTTAGGAATTTTGAATGTTTAGTGTGTGCATACGTCTAATAACACTTCATCCTCATAAAATTAGTAAATTATAAGTAAACAATTTTGATCATTAAAAGTAAGTATGCATTCTGATTAGACACATTCCTGTTTCATTATTAAAAAGATCAATGACTGTTATAGTAATGTCAAGAGGACAAGCTATGAAATGCAAAGCATTTTCTTCTGGAACTTGTACTCTCTGAATGTTAAATTCTAGAAACAACCACATATATATATATATATATATATATATATATATATATATATATATATATATATATATATATATATATTCTTAGAGCAGAAAAGAACATATCCCAAGTCATAACTAGAGAAAGGTAAATATGAATCTTCATTTCTAAATCCTGCTTGCTGTCATTATGAGAACAAGTACTCGTATTTTGTATTGTGCAGAATTCAATATAACAAATTCAATATTACAAAAATGTTTATCTTTATGTTGGTAAAATCTTCATATTTTGTAAAATTTATGATTATTTGCTTTTAAAATAATTGCCGTTAGCAATGTACTAACCTTTCCAGATATTCTATTTGGGCAGTTATCTGTGAAAAACATTTACGCACGCACGTACGCACGCGCGCACACACACACACACGCACGCACGCACAAAAGCCACTTTCTCCAACAGTCAGGTTCAGTTGGGAAAATGTATTTTCTCTGGGTGAAAATAAATCCCTCTATTTCTAAAGATATTTTGTTTTTTGTACAATTTGTGCTTATTGGTATAGTGATACATTTATATTATGCAAGGACAAAACAGTTAACTTCCTACCTTCTCTTTAAGGGTTTTACAATCTAATGCATTTCTTTGTATTTTATTTGATGTATTAATATTAAATATGAACAAAAATCTAGAAAGCCTACATTTTTAAACTAATGAAGTGAATCTTCTCCAAACCCTGCTTTGGTTTTAAAATATATATTTTGGGATCTTTTTCTTCATATTTTGCCTCGTCTCTGGTCATAACATAAGATATTGAAAAGACAGAATAATCTGTGACTGGTTACATGAAAACCTTAGTAAATGCTGATAGTATTATGAGCTGCCACTGATTAATACTTTGCCCCTTGAACAACATAATATAGTCCTAAATTTGATCTTTCTACATATAATTGAAAATTGGTGAGATAGAATTCAATCAAATCAGAGATTGAATAGCAGGTATATTAATACAATTTTGAGTCAAACTAATACTCAATGCTCCATTTATTGCTAGTATTTACCTAGAATGCGTTTCGTTAGGATCTTCCTAACATCATCAGCTGTTGTCGACTAATGGATGCCGGTTCAGTGAACTCCTTGGAGGTGATAGGTGCGTCTCTGTCGGTATCTTGATGAACTTGAAATTTGGATTTTCTTCAAAGGTAGTATCGAAATTAAACAATTTACTTTCATATTTCTTTATGGTTCTAGGTAAATACTAGCAATAAATGGAGCATTGAGTATTAGTTCGACTCAAAATTGTATTAATTTTGTGCTTCATTGTCTCATAGTCCTTAAACAACGGAAGCAGGTATATTGTTTGTCCGACCTTACACAATGAGAAAAACATTGCTGAAGGTACCCTAAATCTAACTAGCAAGAGAAACCAAAATAATTTTTAAAAAATTTGTATTGTTAGTTTTTGACTTTTGTAAACGTTGCTAAAGAAGCATTTGGATAAACGGGAGTGAGAAAGATGAAGTTTCATAATAATAGTAACAACAATAAAAAATATTTACCCCAGAAGTTTTTGTAACCATAGTGAGTTGAGGTAAATGTAGTGTAGATGTATTGATGAAACGAAAAGTATGGGATGTGTCAATGTAACTACACATTCACAACTATCTCAAAATAGCTTTGTTTATAGACCCATTTTTATTACATTGAAAGTACTTATATTATGCTGGTATACATTTTAGTTCATATACTGCTAACCTGTGCATACATTTGTTGGAGAATACTGGATATATGTGTTTCAATTCCTGATACTATAAACAATGTAAATATCTGTTTTCAGAGAATGAGGCAGATTGGATGTTTTATCACCACAAGTGAAACAGTCATATTTCAAATGTTACGTGATAAAGAGCATCCAAAGTTTCAAGATATTCGTCCACTCATTAAAACAGTTTCTCCATATACTGGGCTCGCAGGACAAACATCAAAAATGTAGTTTATATTAAATTGGGCATTAATATTACATATAACGTAGTAGTAATAATAATGCCCAAAACTGAAGGAACCAAGCATGGTAAAAAATGTATTTTCATACTGTAGGATTTTCTATGTATTGAAATGTAAAAGATAATGGAAATAAAATGAACTGAAATTTGAAAGAAAAAACAAAAGCTTATGTTATTAAATGTTCCTTCAAATTGATGGTTAGAAGGTTGGAACATTTAATCACATCGGAAAAGTTGCTAACCAGAGATCTTTGGCTTCATGTGTCAACATTACTGCTGAGTTATCACAATAGATACCTCTGAATTTCTCTACATATAATACAATAAACTGCATTTAATTACAAAGCTTCCCTTTAACTGCTGTCATGTTATACAATTAAAACTTCAATAACTGCAACAAGGTATCTGAGCCACAAACTTGACTAAAACACTCTTAGATTCATTGATGGAAATTAATTATTCTTCCACACTAGCCATGTGTAGGCTAAGGTTTGGATAGGTGTCAGACTGAAAAATTCAATGCCATAGCCGGGATTTGAACCATGGATCTCCCAGTCTCCGTACAGTTGCTTTTAACCATTGAACTACCATGGCCAACATGCCAGCATGACATTAAATTCTCCAACTGACTTGTATTTTTCCCGGTAAACTACTGGGGATTCTCATATATGAGACATGCATGGTTTGTGGCTACTTACTATTGTAAGTACCTATACAAACCGTAGCCTACACAGGGTTTGTCGAGAAGAAGAAATAATTTCCATCAGTTAACCTAATAATAGTGGTTTAACTATAAAGCCTGGGACTTAAGTACTTACAATAGTAAGTCGCCACAAACAGTGCATATCTCATTGTATATGAGAACCCCTAGTGGTTTACCAGGAAAAATACAAGTCAGTTGGAGGAATTTAACGTTATGCTGGCCATGGTAGCTCAATGGTTAAGAGAATGGAGACTGGAGGATCTATAGTTCAAATCCTGGCTGTGATATTGAATTTTTCAGCCTGACTACCTATCCAAACACTTAGCTTCACTTATGACCTCCCATAGAACATGTTTCACAGGCTTATCGTTTTTATCAAAAAATACCCTTAACAGTTTTATAGTTCTTCATGAATCTATTAATGATATATTAATAAAACAGATGCATCGAATGGGCATTAAGTTCACAGTCTTTCACTTTTTGTTTTTGCTGTACTCAGAGATAGATTGCACTTTGTTGACCACGTACACAAATTCTGTAAAATGAGTTCTAAACAAGGAAAAAAAATAAGGTTATTGAAGAACATGAAAAAAAAAAAAAAAAAAAAAAAAAAAAAAAAAAAAAAAAAAAAAAAAAAAAAACGTCCAGCTAAAGAATTAACTCTGTTGTTTAAAGTGGGGAAAACTCAGATTTATGAGATTTTGAAAAACAAAATAACAATTAAAGACAAGTGGTTAAAGGGAATAGCAGCATGTGAAATGCATCACAAAATCTACAGGGTATGATGAGCTAAATCGTGTTGTGTTCCAAGTGGTTTGTTAATGCACGTGCTAAAGCAATTCCCATTTCTGGACCATTGCTTCAGATTCAAGCTTTAGAGACAGAAGAAAATTAGGCAAAGACAATTTTAGAGCCTCTAATGGATGTCTCGAGTTTCAAACATTGCCATAACATTGTTTTGAATGCTATGTTGAAGCAAATGAAGTTGATATGCAGACAGTTGCATATTGGAAAGGGTAAATTGAAAACAGATAGAGGAACTAGGTAATAAACTACAATTATTGTACGTAAGTTCATGAATCCATTCATTATCTGTGTTGATGATATACTGTGGTATACTGCTGAATGGCATCACCAAGAACTGCACTGGATGTTGGTCAGAAGATTGTGTGTCTCCAGCCACCACACCAATCATCCATTAATCATGTATTCCATCACCTTGTAAATGCAACTGCTAAGGGAAATAGGAGGGTAACTGGACAGATAACCATTCTTTCCAGCTTTCGAAATAGTTATGATCTCACATTTCAGAAAAAGTGGCATCAATCTATACACAATTATAGACCTCAAGAGGACTTCCTTGCCTTCAGTTTACTGCCTGATCCTGCTGATAGTCATGAAGATGAAAGGGGGTATTTTAACTTTGCTATGGTGAAAAGGCAATTAATATCTTCAAGGTTTCTGGGACAAAAGGAGAAATCTTAATATTCCACCTGTCTCTTACTTGGAAGGCACTCCGGTGCATAGTTATCTGAACTAGACACTTGAGCAAAATCACTGCCAAAAGTGTTAGTAACATCAAACACATCAACAGCTGCAGCAGTTTTTAGACCAGTGATAGACAAGTAGGTAAATTTTCTGGCCAACCCATAACTTATACCATACAACAAAGGAAGGTGAATATTGATTAAAATATTATACAGAATTGTTGCATGTCTTTTTGCTATCCTTAATTACTTGTGTAGATTTGGCACAAATTTTCTTGTACTCAACCAAGAGTAGGGAATGGCCGGAAAAACCCTTATGCCCAATTTCACCAACAGATGTTAAAGTCGACGTTTACAAATTTAACGTAACAATTGTCACTGTGCTAACACTAGTATTAAATTTCTTGCATTCCACCAACGTGTTTTCTGAAAATGTTAATAAACCTGTGTTAACGCCAAGAAACTTGTAAATATCACAGCTATAGAAGGCTATGGATGAGTTGTATTATTTTCTGAACGTACTGCAATGCGCTTTTGTTTTCATTTTGGTCTGCACAAGCTGAAAAATGGCGGATGAACAAAATCATAAATAAAGTCGTGAGACAAATTTCTCATTGATGGAGAAAGAATTGTTAATTGAATTGGTGACGAAATGTAAGGATATCGTGGAAAATAAGAGGACGGGTGCAGTGAATATAAAAGAGAAAGATGTCGCGGGGAAAATATTGAAACAAATTTAATTCAAATGCATGTTTCCTACTACAAGCACCAAACAACTTGTCAGTATTACGTTAATTTAAAACGAGATGCGAAGGACAAGTGACTTGAAGGTTTCAAGTAACAGGTGGACAGTGTATTATCCACATAATTCAGTGAATTATAAAATTGCAAAGTTATTAATACTTGAAGCTAAGGCGAGATCAGCATATTCCTTTCAATGCATGTTCTAACTCCGTATTACGTAAATTTAAAACGAGGAGCGAAGAAGGGCAAGTGACTTGTATGTTTCAAGACGGGAGGTGGACAATGTATTATCCACATAATTCAGTGAATTATAAAATCGCAAAGTTATTAATATTTGAAGCAAAGGCGAGATCGCCATATTCCTTTCGGTGCATGTTCTAGCCTGTCTTGTACTTCCGCAGTAACCTTCATAGCAACATGTTTTGACAGTCCATACGTCCGTAAAAAATTTTCTTCGGATAGCTCCTCAAAATCATTTCTCCTTATCTGTACTCTATTACGAATGTCATTTAGATGGTCTTAAATATAGCAAATTGACATCAACAGTTGATTTCATGCTCGCCATCTTGACTATTTACAATTGTTAAGGACTTAACATCAGAAATTTGGCTTGTTAGTTTAACAAGATATTTAACATGAGTGTTAGGATAACACTTTAAATATTAAAAGCAGAAGCATTATTAACAGTGAAGTATTCTTCATATTTAAGTTTGAATTTATGAGTCACTATGTTTACACTCAGTCTTCACTTACTTGTTGTTGTATAATTGAAACGTTTTCAAGATCATTCAATCTCATCAGCTGTTTGGTGACTAAATGAACCTCCCTCTTCTTCCACTACTACGGAGCTCCGATCACTCTGCCATCTGGTGTTAGGGGCACTAAGTTTTAATACTTCATTTAATGCCGGGATTTCAAAATTTATAACTTTATCACGGTTTTTGTTTATGAATATTTTTTCCCAAATATCCAATTCTATGGGTGTACTTAAAGATTTTAACAGTTTAATGTTGTGGCCAATGTTGTGGTTTTCTGTCCAAAAATGGTGTGAAACTGCAGATTTTTCTGTTTGTTTCAACTTAATGTTCCTCTGGTGTTCTTTTTGCCTGGTTAACATGTTTCTCTTAGTTTTTCCTATGTAGCTTTTTTCACAGGTTTCACAATTAATCTGATAAATTCCTGATTTCAAATTGTTGGGGATTGTATTTTTCAGTGGTTTATTTAGCAGGTTCCTCAGACTGAATTTGTTTTGGGGTGCTAGTTTTAAGTTTAGTCTTTTGAAGTTTAGTCTTTAGTCTTAAAACTAGCACCCCAAAACAAATTCAGTCTGAGGAACCTGCAAAATAAACCACTGAAAAATACAATCCCCAACAATTTGAAATCAGGAATTTATCAGATTAATTGTGAAACCTGTGAAAAAAGCTACATAGGAAAAACTAAGAGAAACATGTTAACCAGGCAAAAAGAACACCAGAGGAACATTAAGTTGAAACAAACAGAAAAATCTGCAGTTTCACACCATTTTTGGACAGAAAACCACATTGGCCACAACATTAAACTGTTAAAATCTTTAAGTACACCCATAGAATTGGATATTTGGGAAAAAATATTCATAAACAAAAACCGTGATAAAGTTATAAATTTTGAAATCCCGGCATTAAATGAAGTATTAAAACTTAGTGCCCCTAACACCAGATGGCAGAGTGATCGGAGCTCCGTAGTAGTGGAAGAAGAGGGAGGTTCATTTAGTCACCAAACAGCTGATGATGAGATCGAATGATCTTGAAAACGTTTCAATTATACAAGTAAGTGAAGACTGAGTGTAAACATAGTGACTCATAAATTCAAAATTAAAAGGATAACACTTGTTGGTGAAATGCAATTTTTGTTTTAACTATTGCTAAACTTGTGTTAAGTCTTAACATCTGTTGGTGAAATCCGGCATTAGAGGATTCACATGAACACGAATAACATTCTGGCAGTTATTTTTCTGCCATGGGACTGGAAATGGACAGGGGTGGGTAGTCAAAGAGCAGAAAGAATCTTCTCTGTGAGATGTTCAACTAGATCATTCAGAGTTGTTGTTATAATTAAAAACAGTCAATTGGGTGTAAATTTCCAGTTGGCATTATCGAAGTGCTAACTAGGCAAAGAAGTAAATTTATGGGATATGATGACCTTAAAGTAGGAAGCTCTAAATACAACTATGGCTTTTCATTCAACATACAGGGCTTTCACAATATGCTCTTATTACTTACATAGGACATGCCACAGATTGCTGCACCTCTACTCAACTTAACTTCGTACAACATTTTGTATAAAACCTTACTTTACAGCAAATATGGGAATAGCTTCCCTCAGGTAAGCAGACATTGTACCTGATGAACACATTTTGATATACGATATGATTTACTGAGTACTAAAACAAATACATCTTGCACTACTCCTGTTGGGCCCTTTGTTAACAGGGTAGCCCTTCAATACAATGACATACTTTAAACGTGTTTATCCCTGCTTTTCATTTACTTTTCTATCCTGCGCTAGTTTTTTGTATTTGCCAAATTTTTGTTAGTCCCTGTAAATTATTTCCAAAAGTTTCAGCTTCATATTATTGTTCTATTAGCAATTCTTTATTGCAGAATTTCACCAATACATTTCTTTCGCCTTCCATTTTCCCAATTCTAAACGTGTCCCACAGTTCGAAGCCACTCATATTCATCCCTTACCTCATTAATAATTCCCAATCTCTTGAAATTCTCAGATTCCTTTTCACTCTTCTACCCCAGAAACTGTCAAGTCGTATATACTCATGAAGTTTTACATATTTTAACTTCTCCCGTCTGCTTCGGAGTTGCCATGTCACTTAGTTTCTTTTTCCTCATTTCTGCAAGAACAAACCCTACCATATGTCTGTTCTGCTTCACTGCCTGTTTAGTACTGCATATTTTGATAGATGTGTTACTGTCTGCCCAGCATAAGAAGGCAAGCTGGAGGAATGTAATCACTTTTGCTATCCATATGGTGTTTATGCTCGCCCTTTGTAACGATATGTTTTAGTTAGAACTTTTTATATGAATATTGTTTTCTGATATGACTTAGTAGGCCATGTAATGACAATATTAAAAACAAAATTAATAGAGAAGTAACAATAGTTACGGAAAATCAATAATTTTGAGAAAGATATATGTTCTTCAGTCGGGTTTCATGATAAAAAAAAAATGTTGCGGTGAATATAATTTTAACGAAAAGTTAATAACCTTCAAAAAGAGTTATTCGATATTCGTAATAGTGACGAGTGGACGTTAGATTATACAACTAAATTAAATAATATATCAAACACAATCATCAAGAAATAATTCGACCTGCAATGCTAAAGAGGGACGGTCACAAAGATCGCTCCCAACTTTGGGGCTGATTAATCATCGAGAAACGAGACGACCTGTTATTCGCCCAAATATTAACTTAAAAATAAGGATTTATCAATGTGTTGGAGGTAATTTACAGTGACTGATTAAGAAAGAAAGTTAGAGTGTATTGTAATCCAGATTATACAATTACATAATATATTATGAAATCGGAGTCATATAAAATTTTATTTCTGTCACCAAAAATCTACACCTGAGAACAGATCTCATGACTCTTATTTAATCAAATCTTGACCTGGATCTTCCAAACAGTCGGCGTGCTTCCTATCTGCTGCAAGTGGAGGAAAAAATGCCACAAATTTGGCTCCCGAACGTGTGGCTCGATTAAGATGGAGAGAGATTAAGCTGGAAAAAACGCCACACCTTTCAGAGTATGACAAGAATGCTACGTTAGTTTAAAATGCATAAGAGTTGTCACATAACTCAACCATACCTAATACCTATCACTGCAGTTACTTCCAGCATTAAACCTGGCAACATGGATGACTCATATGCACTCTCATACACTCATTTCCTAGAAAAAATATCCAATAACAGAGCAGATCAAGATGATTAAAAAGTCAATTCTTTACTATATTTGTAGGAGTTAATTTAACCTTCTTCCCTCAACATAAACGGTTCAAACCCCTCTCCCTTTCATTCTTCTCTTGCCTCCTTGTGGTGGGCAAACAGTACTTTCATCACTGTAATATATTTATTTTCATTTTGCGAGTCATCCTTGAGTCCTTCCAAAGTATAAGGAAACTCTTGTTTTGCCCTTTAGGGTACCTGCAAATAAAAATGAGAGCTACATACATCGTGGTAGTGAGAGGAAGACATAATTGCACTGATTGCTATTTTAAAACACTCCCATAGTTTTACTGGATTCCTCTGTTGTATGAGCAGTGGTAAATAGTTTTCTCAAATGCTTTGTTGCTAAATATTTTGTCTTGACACATGTTTCTGCAGTGAACCATTTAGTTGCATAAAATTCATATTGTTAACTGCCATTCTGAAAGGAGGCAATTGCCTATGAAACTTCCAAATAAATTTTCAGAATGTGCTGTACTCATTAAATTTACATACAAAAATAAGTTGTTCTAAAATAGCTATTTTGCCATCTTTGTGAACCAATGTAGACAGATGTTCAATAGGTGTGTTGGGGTTGGTTGATACATGAAACCCCTAGAGAATGTTTAAAATATACTCTGGAGATTCTATATATGACCAATTGTTCAATGTGTTTCAATTATATATACCGGCTGTTTCAAAAATACTTGTACACACTTCAGGTATGGGTTCCTCAAACCAAAAGGAAAAAAGTTCATATTAACATGTCCCATAATCCTTGGTTTTCTGCTATTCCCATTTGAATGAAAGTGAGTTCAACGGCCTTCGGGGTTCAACCTCAAAACTTCATTTTTCTATGCACTCATAGAAGGCTTTGACCTATTGTACTACATTCCGTAGATGGCAAAGTAATGCCATGGAGGCTTGTTTACATTTGTCATTTGTTAAGTCTGTCTTCAACGTTTCAATTGTGTACATGTAGTGAGTTAACTGCACGTGTTTCGTTCCACCATGGCTGGATATTCATTTCGTAAACAGGCACACATGTTTTTTATGTATGGTCGAACGAATGGTAATGGACGTGAGGCTGCACGGCTCTATCAGATGGAGTTTCCAGACTGAAGACAACCGAGTCATCTAACCTTTGTCGCTGTTTACCATTGCCTTGCTGAGACAGGAACCGTTGCACCAAGAACTATTGATCGAGGAAGACCAAGAGTTGTTTGTACACCGGAACTCGCAGTACAGATAAAGTGTGTTGAACACGATCCAGGTATCAGAACAAGACAATTGGCTGAGGCATCTGGTAGTCTGTTTTTTTAACGTGTGTGCAGTTCCCACTCAAAGGGACCTCAAAGGACCTGACCTTTCCGCCCACTAATGACCGTCATAAATCTATCTCCACACTTCAGAAATGGAACACTGACGTTGGGGACCAATAGCAACCCCGATTTTCTGAAAATGACAGTTGCATGTCTACTCCGCGTGGAGTCTCAGTTGCCAAAGTTCCAACTTCCTGTTGTTCTGTTTCATTAGGTGCAAGACGGTGATGTTAAAATGTTGCAACCTTGTAGAAAGGACCGTCAGGAGGAGGGTCCATGTTGTAAAACGATTATGAGGGTTCCTCAAAGAAAGCGGCCGCCGTGCACTTGCGTTGAGTAGACAGACTTTACATCACATGTGATGACATTGTGGGTGCTTCACTAGCAGCTCCTGTATCCATATCATGTTCAACATGTGCAGGACACTTCACCTGCCGATTATCCACCATGGGATAACTTTTGCCGATGGTTTGTAGCACAAACAGCCAATCCATTGTATGTCTCGTCAGTTTTGTTTACACACGAGGCAATGTTTGGGACAGATGGAATTACTAATCTCCACAACATACACAAAAGCCAACATCCTGGCTGGGGGATGCCAAGATGCCGACCACAACTCCTCCCAGTATCGATTGGATGATCGCCCACCACTATCTTTCATCTGAGGGTGTGAGGCCGGCAGTCGGGCTTGCAGGTCCTGGTCCTATATGGGCTGTCGCACCCTGTGTTACTTTGTTACAACGTACACTTAAGGATAGATCATAAGCCCCATGTTGTACTTCACGCTAGAAATCAGCAACAGTTTAGTATGAATGTGGGCTGGCATTGAAAGGGACTGGTAGGTCCATACATTTTACCAGCATGTCTTACTAGTGCCGTCTACAGGGACTTCATCCAGCACACTCTCCCCAACCTACTTCACGAAGATGTGCCCCTGCAAATAAGAAAAACATGTGGTTTGTGCAAGATGGGGCTCCAACACATTTTAGTCCATTGTTTGAGATGCATTGATTGGTATCTACCATGACTGATGGATAGGCAAAGGAGGACCAGTTCCATGGCCTGCATGTTCTCCCCACCTCCTTTATGGAGCTGCCATCCCTGATGCACAAACGCTTCACTGATGTGTCATGGAAGCCTGTGAAACCATTCGCCAATATCCCATAGTTTTTGAAAGGGTGTGGCATTCCATGATTCGAGTACAGGCATGCATAAAAGCAAGAGGACATTTATTATGATTTTTGTGTGTTATAAGTGTACCAGTGTTGAACAACAAGAAAACAAAGGATTATGGGAAGCCATAGCCAAAGTTTGTAGAAGTATTTCTGAAACATCCTGTATAAATATTAAAAAACACCTTTCTGACTCCTGTAAGTCTATGATCACTTGCCTGCTTAAAGACATATAGGACACCTGTAAATTAGAATTACAGACATTAGGAAAGAAAAAGACCCTCCCCATTTTTAATTTAACCATATTAAATGCTGCTCTTTTTAACTATCAATATTTGTCATTTTCCTAAACTCTTTTGTCTTAACAATCAAAACTTCAGGTCAATAAATGGAAATTGTTCTTTTTCACTATCCTTATGTTAATTTCCATTAGTTGATCCAATAGTGGTCTGAACTATAAAGCCCAATAACTAAAGTACTTGAACGTTAAGTGTGTGTGTGTGGTGTTTTAGGGCCCGTCGACAGCAAGGTTATTTGGGCCTCTTGCACGTTAAGGTTGTCCAATATGTATACGAGAACTGGTAGTGATTTACCAGGGGTAAATGCCAGTCGGTTAGAGAATTTAATGTCAAGCTGGCACATAGCTATGATAGCCCAGTGGTTAGAGCAACTGGATGGAGATCAAAAGATCCATGGTTCTCATTACAGCTATGGTATTGAATATTTCTGTCTGACCCTATCTTTCCAAACCAAAGCTTACAATTATGATTTTCTTCTTAAATAGAATGTTTTTTTATTAAAATTTCTATATAATCCTTAATTTTATTAGTTTTTTCTTCATGGTGCTCTGAGAACACATCAGCACACATTCCAGATCTTCAACCATTTTGTTGTTTTGTATAAGCAGGTGAAATCAAGGTGATACAGTGTCAGTATTCTAATGATTTTACATTTGAAACATAAGTGACTTGAATAAAAATGGTATGAAAAGTTTACAAATAATTACGACTCAATCGGATCACTGTTTCTATCCTTTAAATTATTCAGAATCACAAAAAGGAGAGCAAGAAAGAAAGTTTAGGCAAAGAAAGTGCATTCTGCAGGTCATAATTTCCATTTTGTTAATGCACTACAAATAACAAAATAATTTTAAATGCCTTCAATTTTCTTGATTTGTGGGGCTTTTAAAAGTTTGACACTTGTTTTATGAACATAAAACAAAAGAAAAACATGATTATAGGGAAGACAGCATTTAGGAGGTGCAAAGATTTCAAAGTTTTACATCAATATTCAAAAGAAAACACAGGAATATGCTCTTTAGATGAAACTTGGATCAATTAGGAACATAATTATCACTAACGTTAGAGTCAATACAGCTCCTGGATCAGAAGAGAGAGAAGAAAAAAAATAATCTTTTCATTATGTGCATTAAAATTAATAAGTAGAGAATGACATTTAAAAGATATATATGTATCAAGGTATATTTTGAACTTATAAAAGAATGTTTGGAGGGGAACTTAACATCACCACATGACCGACTGCTCTCCCTCCTTCCTTTCTGTCCACCCACCTCTCCTTGAGCAGCGGGATGAAGGGGAAACGTCACACTGCTCATGCACATGCGCCTAGTGGCCACTGTACAGGATTCAAGGAAGAAGGAACACAGTGGGGTAATGTTCTTCCAACTTAAGCGCACACCTGGGCAGAAGCACATTCTTTTCTAAGATGTAGACCTATAAACAGCTAGCTCAGTTGCTACTGTAGCAAAAGAAAGCATTTGGACAACCCATAAAACACTTGTGTAGACAGGTATTCAATGTTACATTTACATGCAGTACTATTGTTCTGAACACAGAATAACAGTTATTAAAACCATCCACAGCCAAAAATACCTTTTGAAATGCGTGATTGGAGGACTTTAGTAACAGTGATGTCAAAATTAATAGGAAAAACTATTTGTAGTCGGTTTATTTACACTTCATCACTTACATTTTTATATTATCGTGGGACTAATTTCAGAAGCCATTGCCTCTATTTTCAGCTTCTCCAACTAGCATCTGTTGTCATCTGCTCTCCTTTCTCTGGCGGTGGAACTACGAACTTCTTTGTCAAATAATCTTTTTCCATTTTAATATGTTCTCCCAGTTATTTTGGTTTATTACTCCCTTTAATAATTTTGGATTTGAATCAATGTCATGATTTTCATTTCAAAAATGAAATGCTACTGCTGACTTATCTTCTTGTTTCATTCTGATGTTTCTATAGTGCTCTTTGAATTTTTTTTTAAGTTTGACCTATTGTGAAAAACGCATATATATAAAAGAAAATTTGTAATATATGTAAGAAAGCTTTCATATATTGATAAATCTTATGCTGCCCACAATTCTTTTCTTCCTTGCAATTTTGCAAAAGGTTTTAATATCCTGCTTATTTTCCAGTAATAAAAGATTTGATCCTACATTTTTTCTTTTTGTTCCAAACAGATGGTAGTTAGGCCTTTGAGGTTCAAAATGGAAGCAATGGCTTTCAAAACTAGTTACTCAAACAATAAAAATGTGGCGGGTGAAAAACTGACCACAAAAAGTTCTTTCAATTAATTTGTAACATCTCTAAGGTTTTGGATAGTCAACCTGAAAAATTCAATGCCATGTCGGGATTTGAACCACAGATCTCCTGGTTTCTGTCCAGTCGCTCTTATCCATTGAGCTACCATGGCCAACATGCCGTCCAGATATTAAATTCTCTGATTGAGTCATATTTTCCCGGTAAAACTTCAGGGGCTCTCGTATTCAAGATACACTGCTTGTGGCAACTCACTATTTAAATCCCAGGCTTCACCATTAAACTCTTTATTATTTAAGGTAATTGGTGGAAATTCATTTCTTCACACTAACCGCATTTAGGCTAAGGTTTTAGATAGATAAGATCAACCATAAGATAGTGAGATTGGTTGACTTATCTATCCAAAAGCTTAGCCTATATGCAGCTAGTGTGAAGAAATGACTTATTTCCACCAATTAACTTAAATTGTAACATCACTGTTACTAAATTCCTCCAAACTTGCATAATAGTTTTTTTTTTTTTTTGTCATATAGTATTCTTGCCTTTGCTTGGATTGTGTCTGATTTATGTTATAACCTACAATGCTCATCATTTGCTTAAACCAATAACTAAAAAATTTAAAGTATAAGCAGTGGTATACAAAATGTTCAAATGTTAATGATCCCCAAAGTTGGAATAGGTATACCACATTATTGTGCTACCTGTAGCAATTTCTTCTCATGGTTACTTAGCTCCTGCTATTGTGCACATCCCAACCTGATGCTCCAATCTGCTCAGCTGAGTGATACACTAAATTTTATTTATTTCTTTTTTGAACATGAAAGCAAAAAAGTTTGTTCTAATTAAAAAATATTCATTTTCATTAGACCTGGGATTAAGTATTTAAAACAGAGCATTTTACTTTTCTGTTTCCCCCTTTTTTTTTTAAAAAAAAAAAAATTCATCTTTACTTGCTGAATAGCATTTTATTTAAACTTATATCATTACAAACTAGAACTTATCACAATGTTCTTAACAGTACAATTTCAAAAAGGTCTTCTAAAGCTAATCTATCTAGAATAATAATTATAGAACATATAATGCATGTTTGAAAACTATTTTCTAAAATCAAATGTCAGTAACCAGATTCAACAGAACATTTAATGTGTATTTAAACTTCGGCCGGACCATCACTATCAGCTGCTTTTGATTCTCTATTCTCATATGTCCAGAATCCATTAAAATCAATAAGAATACTTACTACTGTTTCACCCTGTCCACAGTTAAGTAGATCTTGAAGTGTTATTTTACATGGATCAGCAGGTCTTACCATATCAAATATTTCATCTTTAACATCTTCAAAGGATACAGGATCCTGTGCATGGAGAGTAATTTGTTCCTGTATAGCTCTGAAAAAGTAATTAAAACAGAAGGTATCCAAATAACCCTTATTATTGATGTCCAGTATACGGAACATATACTGCAGGGACTGTGGTTCATGTCTATTTTCCATTGCAAGTACAAAATCTAAGTATGTCTTATAATCCATTTCACCATCGTAAGTTAAGCATTCCTGAAACACTCTCTCCATAAAAGCTTTTGTCAATGTACCTGTTCCATAACCTGCTAGTTCCTCTTTATTCAGCATTCCATTATGGTCTTTATCTAAATTTAAATACTGGCCATACACACGTAGTGCTGAAGGTGCTGAAAACCAATTAGAATCTTGTAGATCCTTAGGTAGTTCAATATCTCTTAATTCTAAAAGATCATCCAAAAAGCTGCAAGCTAAAATATCTTGGATTCGTACACGGCCTGTTCGCAAAGGGTCAAGGAAGAAGAGGAATTTGCGGACAGCAGTGCAAACGTAAAAGCTATGAAAGGATTTCTCTAAACCATCTAGCTGAGGCAACGTGGGTATCAACTCTAAGATATAATTTTCTAAATCCACTTCCCGTAGATACCCTTCACCTATAGCATCATAAAGTGAAAGTCCTATACGTGTTTGATGATACCATACTTTTCTCATTACGTAATTGAATAATGCCATAATACTAATGCGACCATAAGGATCTCCATGTTGAAGTTTAGCAAAAACTGCTGGTGTAAAATATGGAGTGCATTTTGCACCTCCCAATTTAGCAACCTCAAGGAAATCTTCATAATTAATTAACTGCTCCTCTTCTGAATGAGGAGGACTGTGGTGTTTGTCAAGAAGCACCCATAATGCCTTTAATTCATTGTTGTTTAGCAGCTGTTTTCCACGGCGTTGCAAGAACATAGCACGTGCTTCTTCTCTTAGCTTCTGGGAAAGGATTTCATCTTCCCTTGGCAATTTGAAGAAAAATTTTGGTATTTTGTCATAAGATGGTCCAGGTAATTTTTCATTCTTCTTTACTTTTGTGTAGCATTCCAAAAACATTTCCTCCTCTGTTTTCTCTACACATTTTTCTTGTTTTGTTTGTTCAGCAACACAATTTTTTAAAACCTTTTTCAACATTACTAATACTTTTAGGAATAGCAACTAAACTAAAACACACTCAAGTAAAACCACTAAGTTGAAAATTAAATTTGTAGTTCACATAATTATTGATGTTAGCTATGAGAAGCGAATTTATAGCCTATATACAGCAATTTTTCCAAATACTTAAAATAAATATTTATACAGTGTCTTAGGAGTTTGTATTCAGAACAAGTCCCAGGTCCAAAGAAGAATTAGTTAACTCCTGTAGAACCAAAACCACCTTTCCCACGTTCTGTATCATCAAGATCCTGAAACAAAATTGTTATTATTAATGGTTGCAAATCTGCATTTATTTATTAACTTTCTGCTTTCAATGCAACACAAGAAAAATTAATTCTTCGGGAAATTACCACTACCAGCTTTTACAGGGAATGTAATTCACACTATTCGCAGTCATATCTTGTTGACAATCAGTTAAATTACCCATCAAAAACCATTGTATTAAATTTATTTTAACAGTTCATACAATATAGTAAATATAATTAAGGCTCTATCTTATATCAGTCACTTATTACCCCTAATTTTTCCATTTATACCTTGCTACATCAATGCTAATTATCAGCTAGCTTTCCTTTGGAACTGATTGCCTATAGGCAGTGGTGTTGACTCCTATACAGTGGGTTTTTAGAGCACGCAACATATAATGAAATCGAAATGCATTATATGAGGAAAATTATTTATTTCAAAATCTCACCTGGAATCTTGTTTAAGGTTGGATTATTATCTGATGACATCAGCGAAAATAGTTGTTGCTGCCAATGATTCAGATTAATCTTTTTGTTTCCTGTTGCCTTTGCGTCCGTCTTCTTTTTTACTACAGCTTTCATATTACTGATTTTCTTTGTGATTTGTTTTGACTCCATTCTTTTACCACACAGTTGCTCAATTTCCGTAATTGTCTGTCCAATCGCTATCTCCTTTTCTTGTTTTATTTTGGGAACTTGAGATTTGTTTAAAAACACTTTCTTGTTTTTAATTACACTAACAAACACGTCATTAAACTCGTCTGCTTCCGTATCAGAACTATCTGAGGACATATTGCAGATTATAACAAAACAAGTAACTGATTCAAAAGCACACACCAATAGGCACAATACGTGTATACAAACTGATAAAAACTATGTAAAGTTCGTCTGCTTTCATGACGTAGCAAAATATGCGCATGCGTGCTAAGAGATTTATCACTTGCAGTGGTCTGGTAGGCAGGAAGCAATTGCTAGGTATGGGTAGTAAATGCTTTCAAGCAAAACACGTGCTTTATGCATACAATTTATAGCAATTGCTTTTGCTTCGATCATTTGCTAGAGTACAAGCAAAAGCAATTGCTGAGTTTTATGCATACCACCCATTGAACTTGGGAACCCTCGCACAGCAGGCACGTGATGTACCATCTGAGCTATAGAGCCAGCCTTTCACCATCTTCATTTAAAACCTAATGGAGCACATGGCATTTCGCCTCTCCCATAACCTTGCTGGATTCCCTCACTACCGGCTGCCATTGTGTACGGGGACTAGCAGTGTGCACTCTGCTCAGCAGTACTGCACCAGCCACCAACATGAACAGACAATTGACTCTAGAGCAGTTGTGTAAAAGTTATAAATGGGTATCATCAAGCCGTGTCTACATGAGTATATTCATGCTCACTTGTGAACTGCTTCCTTCCAGATTTACAATTCACAATATTGTGAAGATATCTGAAACACTGGTTCTGTGGCAAACAAAAAATGAAAGCATGAACTCTGCATATGCCAAGATAGCCCTGTGGTAGAGCAGCCACGCATAGTGTAAGATCCATTATTCAAATCCAGGCTGTCAATGAATTTTTCAGTTCTGAATCTAACCTAGTGTTAACTATCGTAAGTACTTGAGTCCCAGGCTTCATCATTTAACTCTTATTATTTTAGTTAATTGATGGAAATTAATCATTTCTCCACACTAGCCATATATAGGCTAAGGTTTTTAATAGAGTCAACATGAAAAATTCAATGCCATGGCTGGGATTTGAACCAGGAGATCATGTTGACTATCTATTAAAAACCTTAGCCTATATATGGCTAGTGTGGAGAAATGATTAATTTCCATCAATGAACTAAAATTCTTAACCATTTTCAAGGATATGCTATGTTATGGCTTTTTTGACCTGGCAGTGCATATAGACTGACAAGTGCCTATAGGGTACCTCTATTTTATTTTCAGATGACTTGATAGTTGGTTCTATTACAGTAAGTCGTTTAAAATTATCTTTGCAAGAAATAGCTTATGTTGCCAAATACACAGTTGAAGCTGATTATGCATATATCAAGGGGAAGAGGGAACATTTGTTATTTCAAGATTTGAATTGTCACCTCTACTATTCTTAGTGTTGCTTGAAACTGGTCTGTTTTCACCATACTTTAGGCACACATGTAATAATCTCATTTGTAGTTCCCCACACACAGCTAAATTTTCATCAAAATGCACAAATGTATTGAAATTTGCACCTTGTGGTAGAACTCGCTCATTTATTACAACTCCATCACTATCAGTATCATCACCATCAGACAGCTTCTTCCTGTAAGATAGCAGATTTAAAGAATCACTATTTGATTGTGGAGGATGATACCTGCTTCCAGGCAGCTGAAATAAATTCCATGGCTTGTAGGTTAAGGGAGAGATTTTCATTTTCTGCATCAGTCAGTGTTGTTAAATGTTGAACCAGCATTTTTCTATGATGAACTTTAAAATTTGCAATGATGCCCAAATCAAATGTCTGTAGACAACTGCTTCAGTTAGGAGGAAAAATTCTACTTCAATGTTTTCCAAAATTGTTTGAGGTGGATATGCCGCACATCAATCCATAAAAAGAATCTTCTATTTCTTTTTCTTTCTAATGTCCAGTTTCTTTAACCATTGCTCCATTAAAATTGGTTATCCAAGATATTATATTGGATTCATATTCCCCTTAAAATGCCTCGTATTCTTGAATTTTCTTATCACAAAGGGGAGAAGTTCATCTGATCTATCTGCATTGCTGGCAACAACTGTTACGCAAATTTTACTTTTCTTCCCTTCATGTCATGGTTCATCCTTTACAGCTAATGGTTTGCTGGGAAGGAGATTGTAGAGCTCAATATCTTGTTGGGGAATGCAGTTTTTCTCTAGTTAAGATTATTTCCTATTATCTCCAGATTCTGGAAGTATGTGTGATATAAATACAAAAAATCCAAAGACCCAAAACTCACTCTGTAGGAGTTAACACCATTGCCTGTAGGCAATATGTTCCAAAGGAAAGCTAACTGATACGGCCATTGATGTTGCAAGGTATAAATGGAATAAACAGAAAACACAAACCTACCTGAACTTATTAAATTTTAGATGAGTTGCGTTTTTTACACATCTGCTTCACTTTCATACCTATTTTGAGGACATGTTTCGCAAATCTTCGCTTGCATCTACGGCTCTTGTCGCACAAGAGCCGTAGATGCAAGCGAAGATTTGCGAAACATGTCCTCAAAATAGGTACGAAAGTGAAGCAGATGTGTAAAAAACGCGACTCATCTAAAATTTAATAATTTTTCGCTTCACTGTGGTGTTCCAATACAGTTGAATCTCGCTACCTGAACTTGTTCCAACTCAGGATAGCAGATCCTTTCACAGATGAGTTGTGCTATGCGATCTCCTCTTGAAATACTGAATGGTTCATCAGCATGATTGAACAGAACTACACCAACATTGCCACGATAATCCTCATCTATCACACCAGCTACAACAAATAAAATGCATTTCACAACCATTTGTAATTGAGAGGGCTAAAATAAATTTATTCACTTTTTAAAGAAATGTCAACACAGAAACCTAGTTTTGTTGGATATTGGATCCTAAATCATAGAACATTCTTTAGTTATCCAATTTGATCTGTTAGCTAAAGGTTATTAAGATAAACTCCTTCCCCCATAAAAAGAACTCTTCTCATATTTTGCAATATTTTGACTTGTAAAATGGCAACACTTTTCAATATGTTATTAGCTTATTAGCAAGTAAAGTGCCAATGTCCCCAGTGTTGCTGCATTTACTGTTTTGTACGCATTTGAAATTCCATTCTTTTTGCATGCCCAGAAAAGAAAAGAAAAAATTACTCCTATATAAGAAAAGTGTAAGTATTTTAAAATGCAAACCAAGTATAACAATATTATAAAAAAATTACATAACTGTGCTTTAAAAACATTACATTTTCTGTGTGGTAATATTTTGTCTACTTCTTAACGTTTTATCAGTTATGCAAGTGCATGTCATTCAGTATGAATGGCTTTTCCCCCCACAAAATTCATAAGATATGCACTTCATTTGTCATAAAATATATAAATATTTTAAAAAATTGTAGTGTCATTCCTGGAAAAAAAAATCTTGAAAAAATGTTTTATGTAAAGAGTGGTTAGGGAAGATCTTTTGTCTCCTCCTGGAAGATACTTTCTCTACTTAGCATATATAGTTAAAAATCTGAGTAATTACCTTTAACCTTTCTTTACAATGTAATTTCTACTATGAGTACAGCTGGTCATAGCACTTGAAGCACTTATGAATATTATGTATTACAGCACAATATCTACCAGTTAAATATTGGATTATGCCCAGAAATATGTAAAGTAGCAACAATATTTCTGTGCCGGTGACCTACTTTCTATGCACACTGGAGAGAGTGTATGCCCAAGTGTCACTTGCACCTTCTGCTAGCACTAGAAGATGGTTTATAATGCAGTACAGCCACGTTTCACAAACTTGTCTTTACTAAAACACATACCTTAAAGATATATGAGCACTTGCTCATCTTACCTACTAAGAAACAACAGATCTTTACCGTTTTACTACTTTGCTTTCGCAAATGTTTTAATTTACAGGAAAATAAAAATCTGGGGTGATGCCTTTGTGGCTTGTGGTGCCTGGAAGTGAGTTGGCCGGTTCTTGTATGAAGATATGTTCCATCTTCATAGATAATCGGTCTTCCTATGTCTCTAAACTTTCTTATGGCACATAAATATTGTCACCCAATCAGCGGAAAGCACGACCAACTGACAGCTGAGTAGGGGACCGGAGGCATTTAGGCCATGCCTACCCATTTATCTCATTCACTAACTGAGGGAATGATTAGGGAAGTGTCACTGGTCACTGGCCGCCTCTTTCCCCTCCCCCCTGGCGTCTGAAACATTCAGGATTATTTTCTGAACCGCGAGACGTCTAGAAACAGAGATCTCCCTAAATGAGGCCTGCAGTGGGCAAGTCAGTTGAGTTCTTGGCGAGCAGCCGTGAAGAGCGCCGTATTAAGAATGGACTGGAAGACGGTCTACGTGTATCAGAGGAGTTGTACGTAATTGTGAGTGTGGAATGGATCTGTGACAGACGAACTGGTGGAATGTAATTGTGTGCGCTACATAATTCTATGTAATTGGCAAGTGTTCCAACTGTAATTCGGTGGAAATAAAGAACATTTTGAGTTTGTGCAAATTGGACTTTTAATTTCACGAACCCGCAAAGTCACAATATGGCATGCGCTAATTTCTCATATACCTTTCCTATAAAAAGACCTTGTTCCTTGTTTTCTTCCAATTGAAACCTATGCCACATAAGATAGTCTTTAAACTAGTGCTTTTTCCTTTAAAGTTAATGGAATCTTGATGTTTCAGGACTTTTGACAGTGGGTACAGTTTTCTCCTGAATATTCAAATTATAAATTGTTTGTTGAATTACACATCTATCAAAGTCATCAATGACAGTGATTCTTTCTGGTACACAATATATACTTTCCAGATGTTTCAAAGGAGGTCCCTTGTTCCTCATATTTCTTCCCTTCTTTAATTATTTCAGGAAATGTTCTTAGATACTTTTGTTGCTGCAATCACGCCCTTTTGCACTTTATTAGCATATCGCCAGAAGCTGCTTCCTATTTCAGAAGAGATGGATATAATTAATAACTTCACGTGTTTTATTTCACAAAATTTTCTCAGATACTTTTGTTGCTGCAAACACCCTCTTTTGAACTTCATTAGCTTATCGCCAGAAGCTGCTTCCCATTTCAGAAGAGATGGATATAATTAATAACTTCACATGTTGGCTGTGAAGTGTTTGTCCACCAAGTTTACTCTGAATTGGAGGCATTTTAGTCTAAGAAAATATATACATGCACACACATATCCACACACAAAATGCTTATCACTAGTGCCATTAATAATCACAAATTCTAAAATCTTAATATGGCAGCACCGAAGCGTTAGAAGATGGATGTTACCCGCTCAAACCTCTTCATGATACTGACCATTTCAGTGTACTGCACATGACGGAGTGTAGGTTCGGCAACTGGATTCCAAACGACTGCGCACATGGCCTTCACTGGCACAGAACCATCGTACTTACTGTACTCCCCTGCCATCTAGTGTCTAACTTGCATACTTTCCTCTCTTTCTTTGTGAGAAAGGAATAAGGATTAAGGCTAAGGACTAACATAGGAGAAGGAAAAAACAATATAGAAAGGAAATAGGGTAGAGGAATAATGCAAAAGTAGATGCTCTCAACCAAAAGGCAGTTTTTAAAATGCAACACTGAAAAACAAGTTTACCTTTCTACTAATCCTTGTTTCACACAAGCTTGCCTCGTATCTCTTAACGGTCACGTGACCTAGTCACCTCTCATTGGCTGCTGTTGTGGTAATGACTGTCGTGCGGTAAAAATTAGTTCGTTATTTAACATGGTGATATATTAAATTTAAAAGGAGTCAACTACACCAATGAGAACCAGTCAATGGCCGGCTGAGGATAGAGGCAAAGTCTCTGAAATATGTTCCAGAAAAATTTAAAAGTGTTGTTTAGTCATTATTTGACTCCCTTTAAATTTAATTTATCATAACACTGTTTTCAACACTTCCAAGAAAGGAATGGTAATATATCTTTATATGCTTATATTATTATTATTGTTGTTAGCGTGTATGGATTTATTAAAGCAAGTTAGTATTCCATTTATATCACACAACCTATATAGCTGTGTTCTTAAACTGTATAAATTCATATGACGTGGTTCTTTTGTGTATTTAACACTATACTGAACTGATAATAAATAATTAAATGTTGGAAGAGAATTGTCAAATTTATATTTTCTTAACTATTTGAATTAAAGATATTATGCAACAGTTGATTTATCTGAAATGCATGTTAATTCATAAACAAAGTAAAGAGGAGGTTCCTTTGCTCTCAAGCACATGGCACGATAGCACGTGATTTAGTGGTAGTGATGACATATTTGTTTATATGACTTTTATCACTGACCTTGTTTTGAACTGGATTAGTCATATATCGCCGTTCGACGGTGTGTTGTGCCCAGTGCGAGAGCTAAATTATTTTATTGATCGTTTATTGCGAGTGTACTTATTATATGTATAATGGCAGAGTCTACCACCAGTTTTTCGCTGAAGCATCGCAAGGATAATTCTTTACAAACAGGTGAAAAAGAATTGTGCATGTATTTAATGCACTCACAGAGAAGAATCCGTCTTTATCAGTGAGAGAAGTCGAACAGCTGTGCTCTGAATTTACAGGTGTAAGTATTAGATCCGTAGGAACATCGCGATGCGAAATTGAGAAAACAGGAAAACTTACCACTCCAAACAAAAGCAGGAATAAACAAAAGTGCGTGCTCGGAGAAAATACGTGAAAAGTGTTGTGCGTTGTCATGTGCATAGTTTTTTCTTTAGAAACGAACTCCCTAATATCAGTAAAATTTTGTCTGCTGTAAATGAGGATGCAGATTTACCAAACTTCAGCAGATTGCTTATACAGCTGGGATTTGTGAAAGAAAAAAGAGGCAAGAAAAATTTGCTAAAAGACAGAGGAGATATTGCTGTGTGGCGAAGACTTTATTTAAGGACAATCAGATTGTACCGAGATACAAACGGCAAAATATACACGAACACACGAAAAGTAAGGTATGGCGTGACACGACTTTTAAGACTGAAAGACAAGCATTTTTGAAAGGTATGTGTGCTGGTTTAAAAAATCCCAGTGGAAAAGGCCAAAGGCCTTTCATTATAAACTTGTTTCAGTTTCATTGCTCAGTCATTCAGTTTGAACTTGCTCAGTTCATCATAAACTTGTATTTTTGCATGCCTTCATATCCTTATTTATATGATTTTATTCATCTTCCCGGCAATTATTATGACGTTTACTGCAGGTTTAAATGTGATGGGAAGGCACCGCCTATGGCCTATGGCACGAAAGCATTAGCCCATTAGGGTGAGGGGGAAGGTAGTTAAACGCGGAGTGATACATTTCAGCAGGGCAAGGTTATATGAAACAGAGATAAGGGATTTTGTCTTTTTTTAAATTAACGTCTTTCAAGGTAAGTCATATCAGATGAGTGAAATGATGCTCAAATGAGCCCTAGGTCCATAGAGCTTAAGAATTACCAAACTTCCATCTTTCAGAATAAGAGAAAACCCTGGAAAAGTCTATCCAGATAACTCCCTTGATCAAGGTTTGCATTCAGGACCTCTTGAATGTAAGGCAGACACACTACCTCCACACTACAGAGGCAGGTTACTACTGGAGGGCCCTTATACTTTCAGAATGATTTTTGCTGAAACACAAATTTAATGCAATTAAAGTTGTTTCACATAACTGTCACTATATACCAAAACTTACCTCCCACGTCAATGTGATGTTTCAAAGCCAATCCTGATCTTGGAGCAATCCGACCATAACACCCGGAAGGAACTTTAACTTTTAAATCTGTTTTAACCAAACCCTTCCCTCTAGCTGGTATTACAGCATCATATGCACTGTAAAAAAGAGACACACACTCAAGACTTTATAATACATACCATCATGCTCACAAACATAAAATTTAAATGAAACACTTCCTGAGAGTTTGTATAAACAGAATGTCTGTATACGTGTATATTGGGATGTCTGAAATTCAAACTACACAAATGCTAGAAACCAAGTGACATCTTTATAGCACTTTCAATGTAGATGCAATTCAAAGCACAAAAATCCTATGTACAGTTGAAACTCGTTTACATGTTATTCACTTCTATATTTTTCGCATATATATGCTAAATTTTTAGGAACCAGTCGTTCTCCATTGTTCTCCAAAAAATTTTGCTCAATTATATATTTTTCGATTGTACGTTTTCTCTGTAATGCATCACTTTTTCTGATCCCCATACACAATAAGTATCCATTTATGTAATAATAATAAAAAAGGAAAAAAAAAAAAAAAAAAACAAACAAACAAGAAAATATATGGTGGGATGCTTGCTGTGTATAGCCTTCGAACTACCCGATTTGCTGTTTTTCTTGTCGCTTATCATTTCATTGTCATATCATTCCAACAATCTATTAACCTTGGTTCCAACAGTCACTTCTCTGCTTTAAGCCAAGTATTGTTAGCGTGCTGTTTTCATTGTAATTTATCCTTTCATTGTCGTCATACTGTTCCAACAGTCATTTATCTATTTTAAGTGGAGTTTTGAGTTACAAACAGAAGAAACATGTATGAATATCAAACAGCAAGGAAGAAAACAATAAAATACTTAACTCTTTGTGATAAATTAAAAATTCTGGATGATGTTAAAAATAGTCCTAAAGAAACAAAGAATATTGCTGTTTGGGCCTACCTTACTCCACTGGCAACCATAATAAAAATGAAGAGAATATACAGAACGTATCACAGTCTGAATGCAGTTATCAAAATGTAAAGAGAATACAAACAGGACGTTTTGCTGATTTAGAAAAATGTCTTATAGTCTGGTTCAATCAACATCGCGAGAAAAACGTTTCCAATCAATGGAAAAATGTTACAAAAGAAAGCAATAGATTTTGTGAAGCAGCTTAACTTAAGAGCTTCTGTGGAGAGGCCAATAGTGTCAATGAGGAAGTTGTGCGTCGCTGGAAAGATGAAGTTCCTAAAATTGTGGAAAATTTCCACATTTCCAACATCTACAGTTGCGATGAGATAGGACTATTTTTTAAGCTCCTACTGCAGACAACTCTCTCAGTAAAGGGCAATCCTTGTCATGGGAGCAGAACAAGCAATAAGCGATTAACTGTATTGCTTACAACAAATGCAGATGGAACAGAAAAGCTTACGCCATTGGTCATTGGGAAATCAGCAAAACCTTGCTGTTTGAAGGATGTCCAATCACTTCCAGTCCAAAATGGCATAGATGACCGGCGCCATTTTTGCTACTTCCCTTGAAAAACTGAATGCTTGAATGTGTCGTGAAAAATACTGAAGATTTTGAACTGCCCTACACATCCCAGCTAGTTGAGCTTTAGTAATATAAACCTTACCTTTCTACCACCAAAGTGTACCAGACGCTCGCAGCCACCTGATTTGTGTGTAATAGCAGCCATGAATGTCCAGCATAGGAAGCTGCTGGTACATGTGGTTGCTGATATTGATGCAGGGAAGGATATGCCGAAGATAAATGTACTTCAGCTTTGTACTGTTTTTCTTTTTCCTCCATAAACTATGGAATGCAGTCTTAAATTTAACCTCTATATTTCACATGCATTACAATATGATTTATACTTCTGTTTATTTGCAGTCTATAAATTTCATTTAGTGTGCCTGGGATAGGGTCAAATCTGAATCCATCTGCAAGCGTTTCACTAAAGCTGGGATCCTAAAAAGAACAGCGGAGAAGACAGGCAAAGAAGATTAAGAGGGGGAATTGGAAAAGGAAAATGACCCCAGTGCTTCCACTTTTTGTGAATGTTCCTAGTGCGCATGAGGCAATTCAAGCCCTAAAAATAACATGATTTCAAAAGTATTAATGAAGATATCGAAATTTAACTGTATTGGAACACCACAGTGAAACGAAATAATTATTAAATTATAGATGAGTCGTGTTTATTACACATCGGCTTCACTTATGTACTATATTGAGGACATGTTTTGCGAACCATCGTTCACATCGTCAGCTCTTATGCAACTCCTAAGAGCTGACAATGCGAACAATGGTTCGCGAAACATGTCAATATAGGTACGTAAGTGAAGCCGATCTGTAATAAACACGATTCATCTATAATTTAATACTTAATGAAGATGTTAAGATGATTAGTGCTTATAATCAACTAGTGTATGATTGTACAAAAAATCCAAGTAGCAGACAAAAATTGAAGATATTTTAAAGCCATGTAATGTGGACATGTATACACTAATTTTATTTCAATGTAATTAATATGTATTTCCATATCAGAAAGAGAAAATCAGTTACACATTTTCTCATTTATACAGCATTTTAATAGTTTCACTTGAAAAACGTATAAGTTAGGCTCCACTGTACTTAGATTTCAGTGATGGTATCTAGGAGTTGTAATTTTGCAGAACCCTACTTAAAAATACATTGGCAAAAGCCGTATTCAACTTGACCATGCTATTGATCCAAATAAGCCCAAGTTTATCATGCAATTATTCTGAATGTCTGATTAATAAACTACATTTACTTTCTACCCTCTTGGCCAATCAGGTCACTTATTTTTGTAGTTGAGCTATAAAACTCCACCTCTTGAGGATTCCATGTGGGGGAAAATACATTTTGTTTCGATTGTTATTTATCGTATTAATATAGTGCTAAAGAAAGCATATTCATAAACTATTAGCTCCTAAGACACACTTTGCTTCAGAATCTTGTATCAAATTTTATTTTGCAGATGGAAGTAATTTATTAAAGCAACAAATAATTATTTTTATAATATTCACAAAATGCTATTATATACCAGAGATCGACAATTCTTGCATCACTCACGCCAGTGCTCAGATGCAACTGCAGGGCGAGTCACTCCATAGGGAAGGGTAATTGCCATGCCAAGCGCAACCATGACTCATTCACCTGTTCAGTTGTCTGCGGAAGTTGAAAATGGAAACAGAGTCTGCTGACAGCATTAAACCAAGGTGAGCAGTGGTGTATATATTACCAGAGAAAGGACAGGTACGAGTTCAGCATGGGAGACAAAGAAATTTACACAGCGGATGGAAAAAATTAAACTGAGATTTGCACAGTGCAAAACATGCAATAAAGTACTTTCTCACAACTCAGGAACATCAAGTCTGATTGGCACAAATGTTCGGTTCCCCGTTCCATTTCTGCTACAGTCAGTGTTAGTAAACAAGACCGGGAGACTATCACAAGGAGCTGTATACTAATGTGCGCGAGCGACATTGATCCATTCGAAAAAGTTGCAGGTAAAGGATTTCTACTATGGCACACAATCTTGCACAAATCGGGGCTAAATACAGAAACATAGCAATTGATGAAGTACTACCAGATCCACACACTGTGTACCGTAATATACATGAAATTGCTGATTGAATATGACAAGACACACTTTCTTATGTTCTCGAGGCAGCAGGAAAATGTTTGCTAGCATACACTACAGATATGTGACCCGATGAATACAAGAAAATCAGCTACACAACTATCACAGGCCATTACATTTCAGAAAACTGGAAATTCCAATCTGTAGTTATGACAGCAAAATTTCCTGATCAGAACAAATCAGGTGATAATCTAAGAAAAGAAATCAAGAACAGAATGTCGATCGGTTTACTTTTAGACTTGATTAAAATTCAAGTTTGTATCAGATCAAGGTAGTAATATCAAGAAAGCCCTGAAAAATTACCAATGCCTTCCTTGTGCAGCCCATATATTGAGCACTGTTCTTTGCAATACATCCAAAGAAGATTTCCTGAAACATTTACCAAGGGTCTGGTCCTCCATATCAGCATGTAAGGAAACTACAGCTTACATGAAACGCACCAGACTTGTAAACAAACTTACCAAATCCCTGCAACAAGAAAGCAACATCCGTTGGAATTACCGTCTCCTAAATTTGAAGTCAGTGCATTCTCAAGAAGAGGGAATTATATATCAATTACTCCAGCACAATGCTGAGGGTAAAATGGAGAACGACAGAAGTAGTAGGGGAACTGATTGAACTTTTAGATCCCTTCAAAGAGGGTTCCTCACTTACATCTGCTTCAACCAAATTTAAACATAATTGTTCTTTTATTTCAGGAAATAAACTGAGAATACATGCTGCACAATTCATTGAAGAAAAATTTGAGCTACAACCTCTGCATAATATGGCAACATTTTTATGGTCTGCATTCAAACACCTAGCAATGGTAAATGAAACAGAGAGAGAAATTATTAATTTATAGATGAGTCGTATTTATTACACATCTGCTTCACTTATGTACCTATTTTGAGGACATGTTTCGCAAATCATCGTTTGCATCTTCGGCTCTTATGCAACTAAAGCTTGATCCAGTGGTGTGGGTAATTCTGGAGTTGCTGCTGCCATCTGTTGATTTAGTGATGAACTCCAGCAGCAACTCCAGAATTACCCACACCACTGGATCAAGCTTTAGTCGCATAAGAGCCGAAGATGCAAACGATGATTTGCAAAACATGTCCTCAAAATAGGTACGTAAGTGAAGCAGATGTGTAATAAATACGACTCATCTATAAATTAATAATTATTTCGCTTCACTGTGGTGTTCCAATACAATTAAATCTCGATATAGAGAAAGTTTATGCAGACGCCTGAATGAGATGTACCGTTTATCGAGAATTGTCTGCACAAGGAATTCAGAAAGCTTTCCCACCGAAGTGTGGAAGATTTTCTAAATAGAGAAAAGGAGGTTCTTCCCTGGACAAGGTAACACTATATCTTGTGACAGGTGATTCAAAGTGTGACAACATTCTGAAATGGTTGAAAGATCACTCAGAAACATTTCCACTACTCTCCTCAAATCACCAAGGAAGTCTGTACCTGCGACAAGTAGCGCCTACGAGAGAAATTTCAGTTTAGCAGGACTTGTCATAATAAACGGACGAACAAACATTTCGCCTGAAAATGTGAATTATTTATTGGTCATAATTACATGGGACATGGAGAAGTTGAACTCTTTTAATTAAATGTTCGTCTTTGCAATGTTAATTCTTAAAATACTGGTTTTCTCCTATATAAAGAATGACTAAAAACCTGTGCAAGCTTTCTTTTACAGAAAGTTCTGCTATTTACAAATGTAATGTTTCACAGATTCCCAAGGTTTAAATTTTTGTTGTACGGTATGTAATTTTTAATACTTTTTCATTATTATATATTGCCAGCTTCCTTGTGCATTACAGTATCGCTAGTTTAAAAATAATAATAATCTTACTACACAGTAAGCAATATTACAGTATTGCTACTTTATAATAAGAAAAACAAAATGTGCTAGCAATGTTTGGCTGTATTCACTTATTTCAGAACTCCACAGTTGGTAACAACTTGTTTCCGTTATGTCATTCCATACCAACAAAACTCAATGCCACTAGTGAGCACTTCAACCCACTTTTGTTTGCCCTCATTCAGTATTTCGAATTTTCTCACACCTACTTCTTGCTCTAGGTATACTCATCTACTGTTCCAATCATACTTCAATCCCTTTTTGTCTATTTTTGATCTCAAAGCAGAGCCACAGCTTGCATTGAGACATGACTCTACAAACTGCCAGCTCCTGCATCATACACAGTTGTTGCTACACTGCTTCCCTTGGTCTACTGATCTGGCAGACTGGTCTATTCCTGGTTGGTTTTCACAATCTTGATGTGAAAACAGCAAAACATGTCATATTGTGATGCAAATAGTAATTAAAACAAAATTTAGGCAAATACTGAGTGCAGCAAGTTGAAAAGCTTATATGAGTTGCACACTCATCCAACATTTAAAATTTGAATTCAAATTTGTTAAAGCTAAGGACAGTTTAAATTCAGTCCAGTAAACGGAATAATTCTCATAATGTTCATAATAATCAGAGTAAATTAATTCTGCAACATAAATATATATACACAAGTTTTTTAAAGCTTATTGTAACAATTTATAATTCTACACCAGTTACACAAAAAATGATAGTATTATCACAACTCCAAATGCTTCCAGGATGGCATCCCTGATAGTAGCAGTTGATGTGATAGGCACATTGGTGTTGACACACAAAAGAATGGAAGTTGGATCTGACACCTCTCACTTTATGGGAAAGTATTTCTCAACGATGATTGCCAATTGTTATAAACACTAGAAATTGTCACTGCAAAACTTTGATTTGATGAAGATCTTGCTTATACCAAGTGCAGTTGAACGGCATACTCAGCGTCTGCATTCATTTTATCTGAAACCGCTTAAAATGTGTCTATGGGGTTATCGGTGTAGTATTTAACTTAAATATCCTCTGTTATCAATTAGTTACTACATAAGTGCTGAAAGATTAATAAACGACATTCAAATACAGGGCATGTACCACGCTTAACATTGTAACGACACATCAAACAGTTGGAGCTTAAATTAACATGAGCATTTTTTTTTTTACTAAAAACCCGTTATAGGTTTCGTTACGCACTAACACAAAAGATACATTAATTCATACACTGCAATTATACCTTCGTAAATCAAATCCAGCTGCCCTTGCTGATCCTTTAACGGGAGACATAGCCTTTTCAGTTATCTTTGCAAAATGCAAAACAGCAGCCTTTTCTCCTGGCATTTTGGATAAGTTTGTTTAAAATATACTAACACAGAAAGAAAAGTCGAATTTGTTCTTAATGCAGTTCAATATAACAGATAATCTTCGAATACCTGCGAACTAATCACCAACCTCTTTCGCGCCTTTAAGTCTTCTGATACGAATACACAAGCCGCTTGCCTTACCTATTATCTTCTTCTTTTGGCGCTGGCGGTAAACTGTGCGGTAAACATTCTCAAATTTTTCAACAGCTGTTTTCGAATCACCTTGTTCGGTGCAATCAGCATGCTCCGGCATTTTACCAACTGCTAACGATATTTTACGTTCGCAAATTTGAAATTTAATTCCAACTCCTGAAGATGAATGCGAAAATTTTTGCAAGTTAAATAAATTTTTAATTGATGTTCGTTTAACCATGCCATAATTTTCTATTAAATGCATATTATTCAACCAATTAATTTATCATACCGTTGGCTATTTGACATCACAGAACACCAATCCAATGTATTCTACACTGCTTCCGCTTCCGCTCCCGCCATATGTTCGTTACAATTTAAAAAAGGCAACAACAAAAAAAGCATATATTCCATAATTATTTTTTCAGCGTCCAATTCCCACCATTTTAATTTAAAAGTACTAGTACTTTTTATAATCTTCCTAAGAGCGAAAATCTAGGATAGATTATACAAATGTGTTTTCTTCGATTACTTACTTGCCAATAGCAAGTAGAGAAGGTTCATTTAAAAAAAAAAAAAAAAAAAAAAAAAAAAAAAAAAAAAAAAACTTCCATACCGTGATTTCATAAGTAACAGAGAATTTGAGGTCCTCTGAATTAAGAGGCAATTTAGAAAAAAATTCTAATCGGATAAATCAAAAATGAAAAGTCGCTATAAATGGCATAAGTTCAGCATCTTTCAAGGCTATGAGATGAAGATATCCCTGAAAATTTCCCTAAACCAACTACTCTTTGCATTGAAAAATTGTCATGTCATTTTCTCACAAAATGGGTAACTGCTTTAATTAAAATAACATCTTTAAGATATCCTTATGAAATATAAAATATCTATCTTAAATCTTCTGTAAACATACACGTCTTTATTCTAAATGAATGTGGTGTATTTTGTATATACAGCAATTCTGTTATATTGTAAAGAAATATAAAAGCTTATTACTGAAAAAAATGTAGATTTAGTTGAAGCGCAAAATTTATGTGTAATAAATTTTTCTGTGGAATTAATCATTTTCAAGATGCTCATTGTTACTATGTAGTTTGAATTTTGAAATGCCTACTTATACATTTTTGGGGAGAGGCCTTGAAGTTTGAAGTCCTTTAATCTGGTGGTCATATCAGATTATGAGTAAAGTGAGTGCAATGAAGGTCAAATGAGTCTCAGGTCCATAGCGCTTAGTTACCAGATACTTACCTTAGGAAAATCCTTGAATAAACCTTACCTGAGAAACTCAAATGGCCAAGATTCAAACTTGGGTCCTTTTGAATGAGGTAGATGTACTACCCTCCAACAAGAAGCAGGCAAAACACCCATACTATGTAAATGATACAAGTTTTCTAGGATACGTGGTGAGGTTTTACAAGTTTACTGTGAACTAAGTATTATGTATAATGGATTGAAAACACTTTTAATTAATCTAATAACTTCAACAGTTTACTTACACATATTCTGTTTTCTGTCATTGTTTCCATCATAATGAACTCATCTAACAACATTTCAGATCTTTTAATTACATATAATTACATACACTGTCCATACAAATGATTTGTCTAAACCTTATCCAAATTATTATTAATAATTAATAATTATTTCGCTTCACTGTGGTGTTCCAATACAATTAAATCTTGTATCCAAATTGTTTTATTTATGTTAAAATGTCATTTGAAACGTTTATAGTGTTATAGAAGTATGCTTTGCTTTCTTCAAACCGTTTTCTTTGTATTTTTGTGAAAAACCTATTATAAAAGAGAAAGCTGCATGTTCCTTATAGCTGGCAGAACACAAATCTCTGATTGTAATACAACAGCAATTCAGCATGGGTAAAACAAAGATCCTCCACATGAAAATATCACATGATGGCACAAACAGTTTAAGGGGCCACACAGTATATAAAAAGGAAAATCAATAGGAAAGCCAGAACATCAGAAGTTGTTAAAATAATCCATCCTGTGTTCATAGTCACCAAAAGTCTGTCCTTGCCGTAGTCTACAGCAGTGGCGGCTCATACCGAAACATAACAGCGTGCTGCGGGAAAAAGTTTTGAAAAATGAGGTCAATGCGCCGATGTTTCTTCTTGATATAAACAGAATTTCTACTTCCTTTCACTTTTTGCTCAATTCTTAGATTGGGTATTGGTCGCCCTAACATTTTTATACAAAACCCTTTCTTCTAGTGCTTGCCTTGAAAAGGCAGTTTTCAGAAGTTCATTAACCATGTTCATTATTTATTCGTTAAAGTTTTCGTAATATTAAGTTACTCAAACACTGAATAAAGTGAATTTATAACAAGTTTCACACTCACACACAAAATAAAGAAACTGATATCAGCCACCAAATAACGTTACACAAGGGAATACTTGAACATAGTGCGAGCAAGCGAACAACATGCACTTGTTACGGAGGATTCCCGTTATGGTCGCGGGTATGGAGTAATCATGCTACCATGGTGCATCACAATCTGCCCTGCAGTTTAATAGCTGTTAGGTGTTGGATCTGTTTGCGTAAGAAGGATGGAATTAGTTTCTAGAACTAAAATATAAAGCAAGGCAGCACACATTTGTGCAAAAATCTAGGGAACTTAGGACATCAGGGAGGCAAGAGGGGAAGGTTGTACACATGCGCAATAACTGATTGCCGAGCTTGCTGGCTCTCAGCACGTTGACGTCACGGATGCATTCCATTAGTTACGTGTTTTCCATGCATCAAGTGGTCATTATTAGTTGTACTCGATTTCTTATACTTACAATAATGCATTGTTATTTACATGGTCTTTTAAAATTTCTGCAATGTGATTTACAAAACAGAAAAGAGCATACTGCAGCATGTAAGGATGAGCTGGCCCTGGTCTACAGTCAGGTCTTTCAAAGTCAACAGTGCATGATGTCATGTGGAAGAGACTGAAACTGCATAGTAATGAAATTCAAATCTTGCATGCAATAAAACCACAGGACAAATTGCTTATGGCTGAATTCACTGCTACCTGCTACAAAGAACTGACAATGAACCACAATTTTTTGAGGATATCATCTTCTCAGATGAGGTCATACTCCAAGTAAATTTTTGTGTTAATCAGCACAATTACCAAATTTGGGCATAAGATTCATGAATACATTCGAGATTCTCCTAAGATGTATATTTGGTGTAGCCTTACGCAGAACAAGACTTTTGGTTCATTTTGTATTTGTTAAAATAAAAAAATCAACTCCATTATATAGATGGGTCAGTTTCAGAAAAAGTCAAGTGTGGTATCTTCTAGGCTCCACGATTGGGGTCAGCAGGCTGTGGAACTGGCAGGAGGCTGTTCACGGTTCAGTATGAGTGGCTCCAGGTAAGGGATCACCAACAGTAAGACTGGCAGTGAAGCAGTTTATATGTGGATATTGGAGTTGTGTTCAGAACTGGCTCTGTGTAAGAGATGGACCTGTGTATAGGCCAGAAAGATTATAAAGCACAAAGGGTGCATGCTGCAGACTCTTAAAGGAAGTTGTAGAGATGTTTTGAAGTGTTGCATTTGTGAAAGAAAGGTTGACTGTGTTAGCATTCAGCTAAAGAATTTAGAAGAAAATAAAAAAGTTTAAGGTGAATTGCTGCATCTTTGTCACAATAGATATAAAAGGACGTGCAAAAGTATGCTCAGAAAGAGAAGTTGCTAACATTTATAATGAGTCTATACTTTAAACTGATAGTCTAAAGTATAGACCTTTTGCCTCTAAAGATTTTCTGGAAATGAAATTTACAAATTCATAAGGGAATATGTAGAGCTCTTTTGATAGCACTATGTGAAACTTCACTGGCATAATGGACATCTTGATGCCAGATATTAAAACTCTGTTATGCCTGTTTAATAAGAAGCCTTACTGAAATGTCGTTGGATGTCTCGTCTCTGGATAATTATCATCAGTGGGAGCACCAAAATTCCAGTCATACAACTTCTTGATTATGCTTTCAAGTGGAGGTAAAACATATTGAAAGAAAAATGAGGTATATGAACTGCTGAGTGTCTCAGCTGACTGATATAATTTTTAACATAGTTCAGAACTGAACTAGAAGGAGACATAATACTATACAGGCATGTCTGAAACATGCATGCTCTTTCTACCAAGTTTCCACTATTCAAATTCAAATTTATTCATCCTTTAAAATCAAATCTGTACATAGTACCTTGATATAGGATACATCAGTAAATTTATACACTATATAGGTATTACACAGTTAAACATCAAATATAACCTACATTCAATTATAAACTCTAACAATAAAACAAAGGCCCTTTGGACATTAGTTAACCAAGAAACTGGAAAATCTGCCCCAAAAATCAATATTAATGAATTAAATATCAATAATAATAATATCACAAATCCAGAGGATATTGCAGAGTCTTTTAATGCTTATTTCACAGACATTGCAGAAAACTTAGTAGCTCAAAATATTAACCATATAGGGCGTCAGGAGAATGGTGACAACATAAAGCAATGCAGTCAATCAAATTTTATATTGCCTGTTACGGAATTGGAATTAGAAGGTGTAGTCCAGGGTATGACGGCCAAATATTCATCTGGAGTTGATGAAGTACCAGATGTTATCATTAAAAAGTTATACATCAAACAGCTAAGCCACTAGTCAGTCTCTATAATGCATTATTGCAATTGGGTGTATTTCCAGGTAAGTTAAAAGTATCAAAAATTAAGCCACTTTATAAAAAAGGGGAGAAGAATAAAAGAGAAAGTTACAGACCAATATCAATTGTATCATCATTTTCTAAAATATTTGAAAAACTGGTTCATAATAGAATGATATCATTCATCTCAAAATACAATATTCTTTCAGAGGCCCAAAACAGATTTAGAAAAAACAGATCTACCATAACAGCCATGGACAGTTTAATAAATAAAATTCAAGAAGCTATGGATAAAAAATTAGTAGTTGTGGGTTTATTTTTAGACTTAACGAAAGCATATGATGTTTTAGATCATGAAATACTACTCAGGAAATTAAATAACTATGGTTTTAGGGATATTATGAATAATTGGGTTAAATCCTATTTAAGCGATAGAAAATAGTTTGTAGAACTTCAGTTTGAAAATAAAGGAAAATTAAATACAGTTCAGTCCAAAGTGAGAGAAGTTCCACATGGATCAGTCCTGGGCCCCTTGTTATTTTCATTGTACCTAAATGATTTGCCAATTGCCATTAATTCCAAAGATGTTATTTTATTTGCAGATGACACTACCATCCTAATAAAAGGAAACAATCAAGAAAGCGTACAGACCAAACGCAATGATACTCTATGTAAACTGCACACATGGTTTCAGACGAATGAATTATAAATAAGGATAAGACTATTGCCATTTCATTTCATACTTGCCAAAATAGAAATGTGGTCAAATCTCCAATAGTATTTGATAAAACAGCCATTAGCTACAATAATGAAACAAAATTTTTGGGATTACATATGAATGAGAACATGAAATGGACCACATATATTCAACATTTAATAAATAAACTGAGTTCCATTTTATAGAATAAAAAGAAGTATTTCAGAAAGTGGAGTGCCATTGTTACTAAAATTAGACAAGTGAGTCAACCTTGTATATACTTTTCTCCACTTACAAGTTTTTTATGAAGACTAGTTTCTGGGGACTTCTCCCCTATCGTCAGCTCTGTGGTAGACTCTACCACTGAGTTCCATTTGTTATTTGCTTAAACATTTGAAAAGCTTAATAAATTTAGCAGCATTGAGAAATATATATTATGGTTACTTTCACAGTCAGTTACAATATGGGACAGTGTTCTGGGGGGAAAAGGCAGATAGAGTCTTTAAACTTCAAAAAAGAGCGATAAGGATACTAAGTGGGGTGGATAACAGAACATCTTGCAGGCCATTATTAAAAAAACATCAAATATTACCTCTAGCATGTATGTATATTTTGGAATTAGTGATCCATGTAAAACAAAATAAACTAAAATACAAAATTACAAAAATGCTGATATTCACAAATACAATACACGTCAGAAACATGACTTTCACATTCAAAGTTGTAGAACGGAAATCTTCAGGTTTAGTGCTATCAATAAAGGTATAAGATTATACAACAGGCTACCAGAAAATATTAAACAAATGAACAGCCTTATACATTTTAAAAAGGGAGTAAAACTCTTTTTACTGCAACATTAATTTTATTCTGTAAATGAGTTTTTAAATGTTAATTAGTTTTAAGTGATTGTAAATAATAACAGTGGCCATTAATGTAATTTTTATACTATGACATGTCTGATATCAATCAAAAGGACAAAATAAATTAAATTGAATTAAATTATGAAGTAAACTCCACATTTGTGAACAATTACTTTTATATAGCATTTCCCTATGGTCTTTATATAGTTTATATTTATTCGCTTTTTCTATTTTAGACTTTTGTTGGATCCTGTATCTGTTACAGTTTTTAGTCTTATGTACCTTTTTATATTTATCTTTGTATCTTGAACTGACATGTCCTATAACATATGTGACTTTGTGGGTTTGTGAAATAACAAAACGAGGTTACAAAACACAAAAACTACACTTTATTTTCCTAGCAATACACCGTTTACCATTACAAAATTGCTAGATCACCTCAAAACTGTTTATTTTCTCTCTCTCTCCCCTCAACTGTCTCTTACTTCCGGTAACGATCGGCCATCATTTTTCATCGGCTTCGTGAGCCTACCACCAGGGTGACACTGCTCCCTCCTCAAGGCTGGTCGTCCCGAACAGCGCCTTCGTAGCGGGCCAGGCGATCCAGTTGTACCACCAACATCTTTCCTCGCGATGTTCTGAGGTGAAGTCGTACTCCTGCTGCCTCTGAACCCCACCTGCTGTCTGGCCTTCCGGTCGCGCCGTCACTATCACTTCGCTCCTCGCAGGGACAACCACGTCTTCGCTCAAGACAACCCTGCCAATTCCAAGGCGCTCTTCTGGTTGACGGAGTATAACCTCTTCTCCGTTGAGCCTCAGGACCTTCCTGCCGACGTCGACCGTCGCCTCGTGGCTCCTGAGGGCATCCAGTCCCAGAATCACCTCCTCAGCCACCTTCGCGACGAACACCCACAGATGCACGGCACTCCGTCCCAAGTTCAGCTCCAGCAGGGCCTCCTTCTGCACAGGCATGGTGTCGCCCGATGCCGTCACAAGCTGGTATGGTCGGCTCGGTTTCCTCGTCGGCAAACCCTTCGCCACGTCAGGTCTGATGATGGTCACGGCCGCCCCGGTGTCCACCAGCACGTAGCACGGCTTTCCTCTTACCCAACCGTCCGCGATGAGGTTGTCATCCATCCGCCGGCTGACGGCGCAGATATTCACTCGAGGGGATGGTGGTAATGGCGCCGACGTGCCCCTCTCCACGACGGCCCTTACTCGTTTTCCGGCTGCTCTTCCTGGTGTGGGCAGTCTTTCCGCAGGTGTCCGGGCTGTCCACACCCCCAACACAGGCCACTAGGTGTTCGCCGGCGTCCCTCAACTGGTCTTCTGTCTCCGGCGTAGCGGACACTCCTCGTTCTCGACGTCGGGATAGATGCTACCTTGGCCGCCTACATCTTTAATGCCGCTGTCAGCGCCTCGTGGATGGTTTTATAATCGCCGAGCATTAGGCGCTGACGAATCTCCGTGTCCCGTACCCCGTCGACAAAGTTGTAAGCGGCTTCCCGGGATACGAACTCCAGTGGCAGGTCAACCAAGGCCTTGCCAGCTAGCTGCTCAATCGCTATGGCGAACTCCTGCAGCGTCTCCCCCGGCTGCTGTGACCTTGCCTTTAGTTGGCTGCGGTACGCTGCGGCTAAGCGGTGGTTCCCGAAACGATTCTCCAGGGCCTCCCAGATGTCCTTGGGCACCGCCGTTATCTGCACCGCGTTTAGGACTTCCGCGGCCCGTCCCTGGAGGCTGGCTATTAGCTGTGTGGCCTCCTCCTCCGGTGACCATCTGTTGTACTTGGCCACTGTGTCGAACTGGCGGCGGAAGGCCTCAAATGTTGACGCGCCGTCATATTTCGGCGGTTTGACGCGCGCAGATGTTGTGTCGCGTCCCGGCGCGTCGGCCTTCAAATCCTTCAGTTTCCTGCCGACGACGTCCTCTACTATGGCGTTCAGGGACTTGACGCTGGTGTCGGCCTTTCCCTCCAGGTCGTCAACGCGGCTCGCCAGGTCCTCGACGCGCTCGTTCACTTGGCCCACCCGCTCGCCCAGCTCCGTCACGTTATCCCTCACGCCGGCCAACTGTTCTTCAAACTTCACGCCAAGGGCCTCGTTTCCCGCTTTCATCTCCGTGGCAAGGCTGTCGTTCGCTGCCCTCATTTCTGTGGTCAGTTCGGTCTTTATTTGTTTCAACTCCGCGGCCAGGTTGTTATTTGCCACTTCTGTTTTTGCAGCGAGGTTTTCATTTGCCGTCTTCATTTCTTCCATCTTCTCTAAAATCTTTGCCAATGCAGCTTCCATTGTCGTATGTTCCACTTCTGACACCAGTTGTGACTTTGTGGTTTCGTGAAATAACAAAACGAGGTTACAAAACACAAAAACTACACTTTATTTTCCTAGCAATACACCGTTTACCATTACAAAATTGCTAGATCACCTCAAAACTGTTTATTTTCTCTCTCTCTCCCCTCAACTGTCTCTCACTTCCGGTAACGATCGGCCATCATTTTTCATCGGCTTCGTGAGCCTACCACCAGGGTGACAGTATTATGTTCCAAAGGATGAAATAAGTACAATATAATACAATAATGTACCAAAAATTGGATGTAATTATAAATGAGAGAAATGAACAAGCTAAGTAAATTCATGTCTTATGAGTATTTGGATTTGTTAAGTTGCAGATATTCCTTTACTGTGTAAAAGCAGTGCTCCTGCAAGAAAGCCTTTGTTCTAGTTTTAAGCGTGTTGCAGTTATCTATGCTTTTGATGTCATTAGGAAGGGCATTGTAAACTAAGCACAAAAGTGAATCTAGAAGATATTGACACACTGCTTCACTCACACTGTTTTTTCACAGGACATGTTTCAAGAGCTTTTGCTCTTATCATCAGCTGGTAATCGACTAGTACAAATTGTAGTGGTTTCCTCTTTCTCCGTATCGTTGATAGATGGCATGATGTACTTGTTGATAGTGTTATTTTTATACCATTCAATCCTTTCAAGATTATACTTTGAATTATAAACTGTTGTAAAGGAATGCAGTACTCCTTTCTTAAACATAGTAGTTCTATTTGAGGTTAAGTGTATATCCTTATTATGCCTCGTGTAGTGCATATGAACACTTCTCTTGTTTTGAAAGTTAAATCTATTATCTATCAACTGTTTAAAATTGGCAGCTGCATATTCGTATATGGCTTCCTAATAATGTCAACTGCACCAGTGAAGAATTAGTAAGTTTTCCATATGAATAATATTATCATTCCATTATCAGTGAACAACTGATAATATTAATTTCAAAAATGCTAATATGCTTAGTAATACACAATTTCCAATTTCAATTTATTTATTGCTTTCAATTTACTTACTGCTTTTAATTATATTTACATATTGCTTTAATTCCATTTTATTTTACACAGATGACTGCTTAAATAATTAATTCATTGAAACTAGTAAAATATATAAACATTTCTCAAAAGTATATCAACATCAGAATAAAATCGCCTTTCACACTTTTCTTTATGTATTTCATAGATGAATGTGAATCCATTTAAATGTCTTCATCCAAAGTAAGAGATTCAGGCGAATCCTTATCGCCTAAGATATGCATGCTACGAAAATGTTTCTGCAGTGCATGTTTCTGACGGAATCCTTTACCACAGACTTCACAAGTAAAAGGACGCTGATCAGAATGGATGGCTTTATGATTTTTCAGGGCATAAGAGCGACGAAATGAGGCTCCACATACATCACAAGGAAATGGTCGCTCATCTCTGTGAATTCTGTAAAAATAGACAGTTTGTATTATAATTCGGACAAAATTTGCATAGTTAACATTATTTTCGTTAAATATTTTTTATTTGTTTTTTCATTTTTTTAATTCTTCATTGCCTATGTACATGTACTTAAAAGCTATAACCATGGTCAGGTCACTATTTACAATTACATTATAGTGCAAACATTACAATACAGTTTAATTACAGTTACATTATAGTGCAATTATTACAATAGTTATTGTTTACAAATTATTGCACACACACACCCCCACGCACATGCACACGCACACACGCGGATGCCCGCACGCACGCACGCCCGTCCGCACCCACCCACCCACCCCCACCCCCACCCCCACACACCCACACCCACACCCCCACACACCCACACACCCACCCACACACACACACACACACACACACACACACACACACACACACCTACCTTTGTTAAGAATTCTTCCAGTCTATACAGAGGCTTATTTACAAGGTATTTCTTTAGCTTGGCTTTAAAGAAGTTAATCTGTAAAGTTTTAAATTGTGTTGGCAGTTTATTATATAAAGTTGCTCCTATATTTAATGGGTCTTTGTCAGAAAACTTTTTTGTGTGTATTGATCTATATACATTACTCTGACTTGTTCTAGTATTGTGCTTGTGCACCTCACAATATTTCATCAAAATGAAGTTCACAGTCAACTTTAACTTTTTTAATATGATTATAACAATATGGAAAATGTTCTGCTTCAGACAAATAGTCTAAGAAAGCATTTCAGAACCTTGAATGAGTATGTTTTTATATTATTTGTAGGATTTTGGTAGCTATACCACTTCTTATAATTTGGTAATCTTATTAATTTCTCATAAGTTAAAAGTGCTCAAATTAAAAGGTTTATTATGATGGGTTTGTTCATTGTAACAGTTAATAAAGCTTCAATTGGAGTCAATTTAATGGCACCAGTTAGGTTTTTGCTTTGTAATTGCTTTATTTTGAGTTTGTGACTTTTGAAAACCTAATTCAAAATATTGGGAAGCAAAAAGGAGATTAATTTCATTATTAGCTCATGAGCATTAAACATGCACTCATATTTGCAAAATAGATATATTATGAGTACTATTTTCAACTAATCAAGTAATACTAAGGCTATATTGATAATGAGATTATATTATCACTCACAAGCTCAGCTGTTAAAGAATTCAATATCATCTATAATCCAGCCATAAATGACTTTAAACTCTAGTTTTGTGAAATGATTAACCAGTGAGATGATGAGCCCTCCAGTAGTTGACTGGCACTTTGCATTTGTTAAAAGATAATTTCTCTTTTATTTATGAACGATCATTTAACAATTGCCATAATTTTTTGCTGGCATTATGCATTATTAATAGGAGAAAAATTGAATAATCTCACAATTTTAAAAAACTCTTTGGTGTTACACTTACATCACTTCTTCTATTTTTGTATAAATTATTTTTACAAATAGATACAGTCAACATGAAAAATTCAATGCCATGGCCGGGATTTGAACCACGGATCTACTGGTTTCCGTTCAGTCGCTCTAACCCATTGAGTTACCATTGCCAATGTGCCATCCTGACACTAAATTCTCCATTTGACTCATATATTTCCCTGGTAGATCACTAGGGGCTCTCGCATCCGAGATACACCTTTTGTGGCGACTTACTATCGTAAGTACTTGAGTCCCAGGCGTCATCATTTAATTCTTATTATTTTGGTTAATTGATGGAAATTAATCATTTCTTCACACTAGCGATATATAGGCTAAGGTTTTTGATAGATAGAGTCAACATGAAAAATTCAATGCCATGGCAAATACACAAATGGTGTATCTCGGATGCGAGAGCCCCTAGTGATCTACCAGGGAAATATATGAGTCAAATGGAGAATTTAGTGTCAGGACGGCACGTTGGCCATGGTAGCTCAATGGGTTAGAGCGACTGGATGGAAATCAGTAGATCCGTGGTTCAAATCCCAGCCATGGCATTGAATTTTTCATGTTGACTCTATCTATCAAAAACCTTAGCCTATATACAGCTAGTGTGAAGAAATGATTAATTTCCATCAATTAACTAAAATATTTTTACAAATGCTTGCTTTTCTATCTGCTTCACGTTAACTGAGATAAAGGATTGCAGTAATTATTTTATTGCTAATTTTCTTGTATGTGGATGAGGAATATGGGAACACAGTGTTGTTGTCTGCTCTCTTCTCTCTTGCGGTGAAACTAGGAAATTTTTCGTCAAATTACCTACTGGTGTTCAAAGTTCATTACAATAACAACAGACGCTAGCTGGAGAGAGGTTGAGGATGGAAGTGAGGCTTCCAAAACTAGTACCTTGATAATATAAAAATGTAAGTGACAAAGTGTCAATAAACTGACTACAAATAGTTTTTTCGATTAATTTTGTCATCACTGTTACTAGATTCCTCCAAACATGCATAATGCATGACAAATTTTGAGACCTAAAAAGTTTGAAAAAATGACATAATAACAAAAAGGGTCTAAAACTGAGATTTATTTAATTTAATAAAAGTAATATACAGAGAGTTAAAAGTATAAAAATTGAAAGAAGTGTAGAGACAGTGAAGCACAAGTTAAAATAAAAGTGAATCAAGAAGTTATTGACACATTGCTTCACACAATGTGTAACCGCAGTATCAGACAGCGATTAGGAGGTGGCGAATTAATTGAAATCACGAGAATTAAAAAAGAAGATAAATTAATGAAAATGCTTTGCTAAACTAATATAAAATATTGTTATATTAATATGAAATTAGAGTAATGATTAAAATAGCGGTTTAATTAAGAATAAGATGGGAAGAATATAATTTAAGACAACTAACATGCTAGAATCCATGTAAGGGAGAGAAAATATTTCTGTAAAATCTGAACACAAGTCGGGGAGACAGGAAGAGGTGACCGTTAGCCTCTTTGTTTAAGGAAAGGTTCAATGTCTGAGAACTATAACAAAGAATGTGTAGGAACAATAAGGTTTTCAAAATGCGGTCAAGCGTAAGACCTAAAAGGATTTACTTTGCTGAGGTGATAACGATGTATACCGTTACAAAGAGCCCAGGGTAGGCGTGACCCAACTCACGGTGGGATGTAACGTCAATGAGTTCGATGAGTTTTGCTAACCAATAAAGAAAAATCGAAAAAAAAATGAGAAACCAATAATAATGTAAGATTTGAGAAATGGGGAGATGGGTGAGTTATTTTGGTCATGTGATAAGAGTTAGGGTGGGGATCAGAATAAAGTACGAACTGAATCGCAGAGTAGACGAAACATCACTTCAACAGTCATACTACGAGGGGAAAGATGTGTTAGTGCGCGCGAAGAAGAAGTAGTAAAGATTTCTAAGTCCGAAATGTAAAAAAATCACTTCAACAGTCATACTACGAGGGGAAAGATGTGTTAGTGCGCGCGAAGAAGAAGTAGTAAAGATTTCTAAGTCCGAAATGTAAAAAAATCACTTCAACAGTCATACTACGAGGGGAAAGACGTGTTAGTGCGCGTGAAGAAGAGGTAGTAAAGATTTCTAAGTCCGAAATGTAGGGAAGTCAAGAATAACGCAACCAGCGTGAGAGAAGCAGCAGAAGAAGTTTATAATAGCAAAGTATTCGCCGTATAAAGAATTAAGAGAATTCTGTTAGGAAGTTTAGTAACAGGTGGTCACCGCTACAAATCAATCTGAATCAACGAACTTAGTGAGAATTAAATTAAATCATTTTTGCAACGAACCAGTGTATTATTGAGACAACTGAGCAGCCAACAAACAACAAATCCATTTCCTACAACCATTCACCTGAGGACAAGAGATCTCATAGCTCCAATTAGAACCCAAATCAAAAGTAAACACCAACCAATTGAAATCTGACATGCGGGTAAGCCGCATAATGGCGCCGACACGTTGGGGCTTCGAATTGTAGGAAATGGGTGAAATGTAACGACGACAACGACGAGGAGAAGTGAGAAGAACGACGACGAAGGACGACTACGAGCAGAAGTGAGAAGAACGACGACGAAGGACGACTACGAGGAGAAGTGAGAAGATCGACGACGACAACTACTATGAGGACAGCAGAGACTACGAAGAAGACGGCAAAAACAACTACATAGAATTTTCCCCCAACCAAGAGAGAAGTTCAAGTTCTTTCGACATCAACTGAGCCTACTAGACGACGAGCAGCACGACAAAAATTGGTAAAGACATCACATAAACACCACAGCCGTACAACAGAACTGTGAGTTACACATACTCAATTTATATTTCTTGTAAATGTAATATCATTCATTGAGATCAATATCTATGTAATGTCTTAGTAATAAGTATTTTGGAAGGGAAATTAGAAAATTTAAAGGGGAAGTTCAATGCTTTTGAGAAATAAGAAGATCGTACAGAATAAATTTAAAATGGAAAATTCTGGGGAACAAATAATTATGGAGACAGAGAAAGAGTTAGAAGGTCTTAATGAAGAGATAATGGAAAGCAGTGTTATAGGATCAGTAGATGAGGGTGTAAATGGTGTAAGTAGCTTAAATGTAAATAGGAGAAATGACAATCCTGGGGTAATGGAAAATCTACAAGAGATGTTCCAGAAACTCATGGCGCAAATTACTATTCAGAGTCAATCACTAGAGACTAAATTAGTAGAACAGAACCAATCACTAGAGGCTAAATTAGTAGAACAGAACCAATCACTAGAGGCTAAATTCGTAGAACAGAACCAATCACTAGAGGCTAAATTACTAGATCAGAGCAAAGCTATGGACAAAAAATTAAGTCAAATTACAAGCCAAGGGAAAGAAACAGAAGCTAGAATCACTGTCAAAATTCAAGGAATAACAGGGGAAATCCAGACCGTAAAAGAGGCCCTGCAGCGAGAAGTAGGTACTATAAGAAGTGACCTAGAAGCTACCAAATCTCTCGTTGCAGGAGTAGAAAATAGAATAGGGGAGGAAATTAATAAGGAAAGAATAAGATTAGATGAACTGACCACGACACAGGTAACGTTTGTACAAGTGATAAATGACCGGTTTGACACTGTAAACAATAGTATAGCAGCTGACATGGAGAAGTTAAAAGAAAAGGTAGCACGTATAACAAATATTCAATCAGAAAATACACAAATGTTGAGGGAAACAGTAAGCGAGATATCTCAAATCAGAGATACTGTAACTGGTTTACAGCTGGGACAGCAAGGGCAGGTACCTGAGAGTTCCAATTGTTCTATACATACACACAATGGAGAGAGGCAGAACGAACAGGTTAGCGCCCCTTCTGTCTCTCCTCAAAGCAGCAATAATAGCGAAGTAAATATGCAAAACGTAAATATGTATCCACCAGTGCACATGAATTTTCTAAGCGAATTGCCCCTCCCGAAATTTAATTGTCGCAATGACAACGCAGTACAATTTTTGGCCGACTTAGAAAAGTATTTTGCCATCAGAGGCGTACCCGAGCAATATAAGATGATAATAGTTCAAAGGGCGTTAGAATCTGCCGAACTTAATTGGCTACAAGTAACTGTGGGAGAAGGATGCAGCTACGAGTTGTTCAAAACAGCTTTCCTAGAAAAGTATTGGAACGCCAATGTCCAATACCAAGTAAGGAATCAGATAACAAATGGCCGATACCAAGGTAGTAATGGAAAGTCTATTACTGATTATTTCCTGAGATATTCGCAAATAAGTAAATATCTACAACCTCCATTACAGGAAGCCGAACTGATTTCTCTTCTCACGCCCCACCTTCCTGAGAACATTAGAAATCACATGGTGGTAGCAAGACCTCAGACATTGAGAGAGGCAATTACATTATTAACAGCTTTACAAAGCGTTGGGACGCAAAATTCACAAAATAGACATGAGAATCGAATGCCAGTGAGAAATCCACACAGACCGTGGAATAATAATAATCATGACGGGGAAAGGGCACACAATCCCCGAAATTTTAACACAAACCATATGGCTACTCGTCAAAGATACGATGCCCACGTCCCGAGGGAATTCCCTAACAACAATAGAGGGAGACAGGGACCACCAAATTCAAATTCATATAATTTCCCTATGAGATATGTACATGTAACTAGGAATGGAAATAGGGGTCACCCCCCCATTTCTTCGAAGAGGGAATGCAAGACCGACGTTCCGACTACCAGAAGCTAATAGACAGTATCAACCACATGACGCTGGTAGAGAGAACAATACAGACAGACCTGAAGTAAGACAGAGTAATCAACTTCTCTCAAGAGAATGGGTGCGTTCTCCTCCACCCACACCGAGGGACGCGGCACCCGAGGTGGATGAAAGGCCAGATACGACACAGCAGACGGGAAACGACTCCAGGGTGCGATAGAAAACGTCCCGCATCGGACCCGGATGAACACGCTAGTTCTTAATTTGAACAGGGACACAGCTCTAAGTAGGGTGGTACAGAATAAAACAGAAACAGAAATAGAAAACGGTACTCAAATAAACAATCACTTAACAGAATTGCAAGAAGTGAGAGATGCTCCACGTATTGCTGCAATAATAAACAAAGAAAAATGGCACATTACCATAGATTCAGGATCCTCAGTTTCAGCTATAAGTCAAGCATTCTTTTATCACTTAAAAAACAATGGAATGAAATTGCAAACATTGCCCGTGAAAAGTGCATATTGTACTCTGGCGGTAGGTCGCGCCAAACAAAAGATTAATACACAAATGCTTTTGAAAGTCACCATTGGGGAGGATACAATAGAATTTGTATGTTTTGTTATTAATAGGCTATCTGTAGACATTATTATGGGTAATGACGTGTTGTATGCGCTTCAAGCTAAGTTGAATTATCAAATGGAAGCCTTGGAAATCAAAATTAAAGACGTCATAGTTAAAGTTCCGTTTAGCTCAAGGGAAGCAGAAAATGAGATAAGATTGACAGATGAAGAAAAAGAAATAGATGGAGAAACATTTTTTGTAGAATTTATACGAATAGGAGGGATGGAGCTAGTTAAGATGAATCCATTAGAAGCAGAAGAGATGAGAAACTATGATAAGGATGAGTATATAGCTGGAGAAGAACGGCTTTTAGAGATGACGTCATACGGACTTGGGCAGGCAGAAGCAGGTGAACAGGAGATAATTACCCTACCAGATGATTTCCAGGTAGTCGAAAATAACGTAAACATGACCTATAGAATAAGAGAAACAGTGGCAAACTCGAACCTACTTAACGACCACCAAAAAGAGATTTTTTATAACATTTTATGTAAACATAGAAATGTATTTTCGGAACACACTGGGACCTGTAGTGATTTTGAGTATGAATTCGAGATACATGATGTTCCCCCATTCAAATATAAGTGCAGACCTATTCCATTGGATTTACAGGAGGCAGTGAACCTTAAAATACAGGAAATGTTGGAAGATGGAATTCTGGAGATATCTACATCAAAATTTATAAGTCCCCTATGTATAGTCAGAAAAGCAAATGGAACAGTACGACTGACGATAGATGGACGTCATATAAACCAATATATTGTTCCGGATAATTTTCGAACCCCAGCAATAGAGCAAATTTTGGCCGGTATTGGGGCACAAAGGTATTTTACTTCACTAGATGTGACCAACTCATTTTTGCAAATTAAGTTGAAACCTGAGTTAAGGCAATATACCTCATTTTTGCACGGAGGATATCAGTACCAGTTTACAAGAAATTGCTTTGGACTAATTAATTCTGGAAGCGCATTCCTACGGGCGATGCAGAAAATACTCAACACGCAAAGGGAAACATATGTGTCACAGTATGTAGATGATTTATTGATATACAGTAGAACAGTGGAAGATCACCTTACATATTTGGATTTAGTGCTCGGAAGGCTAGCAAATGCTGGATTAACACTGAATTGGGCCAAATGTAAATTTTTCCAGGAATCAGTTAAATATTTAGGATATATCATAACAGGCGAAAATATAGCTCCTGATCCAGAAAGAGTGGAAGCCATTTTGAAAATACCACGACCTAAGACACCAAAACAAGTAAAACGTTATCTGGGTGTACTTGGGTACCAATCAAGGTTCCTGATAAACTATGCAAAGGAAGCCGCACCGTTGCGAGCACTACTGAAAAAAAATCGAAAATGGCGATGGACTATGGTAGAAGAAAATGCTTTTAAAAGATTACAAGAACTCTTCAGTGAATCCGTATTATTGACATGGCCTGATCCAGATTTACCTTATCTAATATACACGGATGCCTCCATGGTGGCGTTAGGAACTATTTTAGCCCAAGAGACACCGACTGGAGAACTAAAGGTCATAGCCACAGCCTCCCGAGGGTTAACGAAAACAGAAAAAATTGCTTGCATAACAGAACAGGAAATTACGGCTATTTACTATGCCATTTGTAAATTTAGACAATATATATATAATAAAAGGATTGTGATATTCACCGATCATATCAGCCTATCATTTATACGAAATTGCAAATTGACCAGTACAAAAATTGCGAGATATAACCACGAGATCATGGCTTATAACCCAGAGATTAAACATATACAGGGAAGTCTTAACATCTTTAGTGACATGCTTTCACGTATAAAGCCACAGGGGAATCTTCCAGAAAATATCAGTAGTAATGGTACAGAATTACCATTGTTAAAGATGGATGTAACCTTCAGTATAAAATTAACAAAGGAGATGAGAAGATTGTCGGAATTACAACGCCAGGATTGGAAATTAAAACAAATTATGGAAAAGGCATTGCCCATAGATCAAGCAAATTCACAGAAATACGGAGTGCTAAATAACGTATTGTATAAGTTACAGGGTGTTTCCAAACCTGCTTGGAAAGCATATATACCCGCAGCGCTGGAAGAGTTAGTGATTTCTGCTTACCACACAGCTCTTATACATGCTGGCGTTGAGAAGACAATGATTTCCATAAGCAACCATTTATACATATTTAGATTAGGCAAGAAAGTTAGGACCTTTATATCTACATGTGACATCTGCCAGAGGGCAAAATCATTAAATTATAAGATAGATCGACCCCCTGTATCCATCACCAGGAAGGAACCATTAGAATTAGTTGCAGCGGATGCATACGGTCCACTCCCTGCAGGAAGAGGAGGATTAAAATATTTATTTGTACTTATCGACGTGATGTCGAAATTTGTGAAAATATACCCTCTCAAGAAATTAACAAGTGCAGCATGCGCGAATAAAATAGTGAAAGACTATATAGTCAAATACGGGAAGATGAAAGCACTATTAGTAGATAACGCGTCCATACACCATGGAAGACGATTCGTGCACACCATTCAGGATGCCGGAATTCGCATCTATAACACAACGTCGTACCATCCATGCTCTAATCCAAGCGAGCGCGTACTGAAAGACCTAGGTGTTCATCTCCGAGTCCTTTGTTCATTGAAACAGACTACCTGGCCAGACCACATCAACTATATTGAGTTTGTATTCAATAATTCAGTCAATCTAACCACAGGATATGCTCCTATCCAATTGCATAGGAATTTAACACCGGAACCACTAATAGAGGGTGTTCCGGAAAGTATACAAGTGACGACCGAGACAGATCGAGAACGGATCCAGAATGCTGTTAAAAGAATAATGGAAAAAGTAGAGAAAAGAAACGCAAAGAAACTGCGGTATAAGAAGAATTGGGAACCAAAGGTCGGCGACTTAGTTCTAGTGAAATCGTTCGACAAGTCAGATTTGTTAGGCAAAAAGACTAAAAAGCTATATATGCTATGGAAAGGCCCATACCGGATTGAGAAAATATTTGGTGACAGAGCGTATGCTCTAATACACCCAAGAAATGGTAAACCGATAGGCAGGTATAACATCTCCCTAATAAGGCCATATCGTCAAAAAAAAAAACGTTGTAAACAGTACAGAGCAGACCCAAGAATCACCTGTGTGAATGTGATTGAAATTATATATACGAAGATGTAAAGAATACCAAGTAAAAGTTATATAATTAGTACGGGTAACGTTTTCGTTTGAAATTCAAACACTGCGTGGGAGTTGCAAGTTCCAAAATTCCTGTGCACAAACAAAATGATAATGTAATAAGACTAACAACAGCTAATGAACATGTTAGAAAGATCTTTAAAAATAATTTGTGAAATGTAAATATAGTATAAGTACTGATGTATTCATGTGCCAAAAGGCTATATTGTTATTGTAAAGGTCACAGACTTAGGCGTGACAAAGTGAAAGAAAGTTTAGAGTGAAAAGTGAAGTGGAAAGACAGGACAATGAACTGCCAATGTTTACTGTCAGGTAAACGAAACACCTGATTACAGGTAGACAACTGAGTGCAGGTAGAGGTAACCATATTTGGACATCATTACGCAAACTATAATAATGTGAGGACGAATGTTCTTACGGTGAAGGACTGAAAGATAAAGAAACGTCCCAATAAGTTAATATAATAATATTAAAAAAATCATTGAATGTAAAATGTAATATTGTAAACTGTAATATAGTAACATTAATGTAGTACTTAAGGAATGTAATAAGGTAAAATCAAGTTGATGTCAAGTGAGACAAGGATAATTCAGTGAAGTGTATATATATAGCTGAGGTATCACGAATGTTATTTGTATATAGGGTAATAACCACATATACGACAGTGTACTTGTCTATGTACGTAATGTATCATATCTATAATTCTATGTATATGATGTACCATATTGACCATTCTATGTGTATAAAGTAACACACTGATGAAGATGAGGGAAACGGTGACCACCGAAAAATGTTTCGAGTAGGGAATGAGAAATTATAAGATATATAAGGAGGAAATGTCATGACGGGGGTTTGACAAAATTTAAATAATGGGTATTTCATTTTTGTCAAACGGGCATTATGTAACCGCAGTATCAGACAGCGATTAGGAGGTGGCGAATTAATTGAAATCACGAGAATTAAAAAAGAAGATAAATTAATGAAAATGCTTTGCTAAACTAATATAAAATATTGTTATATTAATATGAAATTAGAGTAATGATTAAAATAGCGGTTTAATTAAGAATAAGATGGGAAGAATATAATTTAAGACAACTAACATGCTAGAATCCATGTAAGGGAGAGAAAATATTTCTGTAAAATCTGAACACAAGTCGGGGAGACAGGAAGAGGTGACCGTTAGCCTCTTTGTTTAAGGAAAGGTTCAATGTCTGAGAACTATAACAAAGAATGTGTAGGAACAATAAGGTTTTCAAAATGCGGTCAAGCGTAAGACCTAAAAGGATTTACTTTGCTGAGGTGATAACGATGTATACCGTTACAAAGAGCCCAGGGTAGGCGTGACCCAACTCACGGTGGGATGTAACGTCAATGAGTTCGATGAGTTTTGCTAACCAATAAAGAAAAATCGAAATAAAATGAGAAACCAATAATAATGTAAGATTTGAGAAATGGGGAGATGGGTGAGTTATTTTGGTCATGTGATAAGAGTTAGGGTGGGGATCAGAATAAAGTACGAACTGAATCGCAGAGTAGACGAAACATCACTTCAACAGTCATACTACGAGGGGAAAGATGTGTTAGTGCGCGCGAAGAAGAAGTAGTAAAGATTTCTAAGTCCGAAATGTAAAAAAATCACTTCAACAGTCATACTACGAGGGGAAAGATGTGTTAGTGCGCGCGAAGAAGAAGTAGTAAAGATTTCTAAGTCCGAAATGTAAAAAAATCACTTCAACAGTCATACTACGAGGGGAAAGACGTGTTAGTGCGCGTGAAGAAGAGGTAGTAAAGATTTCTAAGTCCGAAATGTAGGGAAGTCAAGAATAACGCAACCAGCGTGAGAGAAGCAGCAGAAGAAGTTTATAATAGCAAAGTATTCGCCGTATAAAGAATTAAGAGAATTCTGTTAGGAAGTTTAGTAACAGGTGGTCACCGCTACAAATCAATCTGAATCAACGAACTTAGTGAGAATTAAATTAAATCATTTTTGCAACGAACCAGTGTATTATTGAGACAACTGAGCAGCCAACAAACAACAAATCCATTTCCTACAACCATTCACCTGAGGACAAGAGATCTCATAGCTCCAATTAGAACCCAAATCAAAAGTAAACACCAACCAATTGAAATCTGACATGCGGGTATGCCGCAAATGTGTCAATTATCTTCTCAATTCACTTCTATTTTATACAGAGACTTATTAATTCAATCATGGACGTAACTGTTGTTCAAGTTGAACAATTAGGTATAAGAATAATGATCAAATAATTAAGAAAAGTAATTCAAAATATATGTTTAAAATTCTTGTTTGAAGCTTCTGAAAGAAAATTAGGAAAACCATTTTTGAAACTGAGCTTAATAAACTGTAATATTAATTCTTTTTGAGTCCTGAATTTATAAAAATGTATTATAAGTAACAAGGATTCCAAAGCTTATGACATGACACAAGAACACAGCAACCTTATTGTACTCATGTTAACAAAAGAAAAAACAGACTTCTTATCCTTAGTTGAGATATGAAGTCATAACTCTAATTATACCTGTTCCTCTGACAATAATGACACCTACGCCCATGAGCACCATTTCTAGACATTATTATCAAACAGGAATTATTATTTTTAAGATTAATGTCCTTAACCTGTTAAGTCATATCACATTAAGTAAATGAAATGAATGAAATGATGTTCAAATAAGCCTAGAGTTCATAGAGCTTAAAGTTACTGATATTCCCCTTTAAAGAACAAGGGAAGACCACAGAAAAAGCCTCATCCAGATAACTCATCCTTATCAAGATTTGAGCTCAAGACCTCTTGAAGACTTTGCAGACTTTCTGCAAAAGTGGGAAATTTTATTCTTATTTCTCACTGAATAGTGACGTTTCTAAAGTTTGAGAAGTTATCCTTAAGTAAAGTGTCAGTAATATAAATTTCTTTATATACTAAGTGTAAATACAAGAAAAGCATTAAATAATTATGCAAAGGGAAAGAAAATGACAAAATAATGATGTAACACTGAGAAAAAAAAAAGACAGTAAATATCCATGTTCATAATCTGGGACCCATGATAAGGACTTACCTGAACATTAGAAATCCTATGATCAACAATTAAAAGATGATATCATCACAGTCTAGGTCCTGATGATTACACTCTTTGTTATATTTGTGTGATATATGCTATATATTTGTGTTATATTTGTGCCTAGGGATGCTTTTCTCTCATTTTTAAATGGACCAACAGAGACAACTCAGGACCACAGCTACACAACCAACGTCACAGAAAGTATATTCTATTATCTCTCTTGAAACTCTATCCTTTCACTCACCTTCCCACTAACCTTCTTATACAATTAAGTGTCTTATCCAATGAACTCTTGCCTAAGAACCTGTACAACCTGTGTTACAGAAACTGTAAAGTGAAATAGTGATTTACTTTCTTTTGGTGATCACATTTATAACAGTCTGGTGGCATATATGTACATAAAACATTGTTTCTTACATGTAAGTCAAAATTTAAACTATTGTAGACTTATTACGTAAAAACTGAAGCTAATAGCAGTGAAGTAATACAAATATTACAATAAAACATAATTTGTTACAAACTTCATTTATCTTTTCAAGAAATTATAAAAACCTCAATAAGAAGCAAATTATATACTTGCAAAACTAGTCCTACTGCAAGGAATAATTTCTTGAAAAGATAAGTGAAGTTTTTACCAAATTATTACAAATTAAATTTTTTTGTGTATTTTACTAATGGTAAAAGGTATCATCCTGCACTCTTGGTGATCATATGGGGCATTGTCCATTGGGCTATGTAACTTTATATAAAGAGAAAATAAGAAGTAATTATTTGCCGCTAGTGGAAAGATATATCAGTATATGCTTTTATTATTCTCAGTGGGTCTTTAGAGGACAAAATGAGTGCAAGAGAGGCATAATTACAGCAATGCAATTTTTATCATTAAAAGTTATTTTGCATCAATAAAACTTATGCCCATTACATATTAAGGGTTGAGGAATGTAAAACTGTTTAATTCATGCATATGTTTCACTGAATGCAAGAAATACTCAAACCCTAAACACAACAATTTCCCAATAACACTGAAGATGAGACTTATATAAGTGTATGACAACATTCATTTACTTTTCATTTCAAAAAGTAATATTTTTCATTCAAACATTCTCATTTATTTTATATAAGAGTTGAAATTCTAATTACCTTGAATGTTCAAACCACATAGCTCTAGTGCGAAATGATTTTGGACAGTCTTCACACACATAAGGCCTTTCCCCTGTGTGCTTACGAACATGATCATCTCTATCACCGCGCTGTAAGAATGTCTTACCACAGTAATTACAAGCATGTGGTTTGTCTCCTCGATGAAGCCTCATATGTGTTGAAAGTCCGGAGCTATGAACAAACGTCTTGTTGCAGATATGACAGATATGTGGCTTATCGTTGGTGTGAACTTTTTTGTGAGATTCTAAAGAAAACTGGAACAGTTAAAGTTCTGTGTTAAATACCACTCAAAGCTTAAAGATTACCTTAGGTCTTAAAAAAAAATTATTTAGTAATGCAAATGAGTTCACAATTACTCTGTTTTATGAGTTTTATTGTCAATTAGTCATGTTGTTGACATCATTTTTTTCTGCCTATAACATTTCAAAGCCATTCTACAACATACTAGAGCTTTATCTAGTCATTTTTATTAATCATCATGTATTAAAAAGAAATGTTCTGAATCAGAAAATGCCACAATGGTAATACATACTTTACTTGTGAGCATGCATTATTTTAGTATATAATTTTCCTCTAATAGATGTTGTCCTCTATGGTCTGTGAGTAATATACTATCTCTGGTTGTCGAGGTCACAGGTTCAAAACTGGAGAGCAATGCATTTTTTTCAGGTGTAAAAATCTTTAGTTTGGCTTCCTTTGGAAGGGAAGTAAAGCCGGTGGTCATGTATCATAGATTGTCATGTAAAAGAACCTCAAGATTGATAAAGAGATCTTTGGGCAAACTTAAGCCCTATTTCATGCCCAATGCAATGGAACCACTGCAGCTAAAGAGCATCCATAAATAAAAACAACATTTTTCAGTTTCCTCTGATAGTTAATAAACATTTTGTAGTCAGTTTTTTTCAGACTGTTCACTTACTTATAAATCTTTTAGGACTATTTTCAGGAGCCTTTGCTTCCATTTTCAACCAAAGGGTTTGCCTGTCATTATTTGTAATTGCCTGCAGTTCTCTCTGCTGGTGGAACAATGAACTTCTTTACTAAATTGTTGACTGGTGGATTTTGAAATTTATTAATTAGTCTTTGTTTTTCCATATTAAAGTGTTCCTGACAAGGGATGTTCTGTAACTTACTGAATAATGTGGAAACTCCAATTAATCTGTCTCTGTATTTCCATATTAAGATATTCTCCAATGTTGTCCGTTGTATTTCCATATTAAGATGATCTCTCACTTGTGAGTAACGTGCCAACTACAACAAACCTTTCAGGATGAAAATGGAAGCAAAGGCTCCCAAACTAGTCTTTCAAAAACTAAAATATAAGCGGCATAACGTTAAAAACAACCAGCTACAAAATGTTTATTAATTGATATGAGCATAATTGCTACAAAATTCCTCCAAACATCAGTTAATTTCTCTAATAGATTTACTCTGAACCAGTAATTTGACTCTTTTTACTCGATTAGTAATTACTGTTGCACAACAAAATAATACTTGTCCTTAAATAAAACATAAAATGTATCCCCACTCTCCCTAGTTCTGCTTGTGCTTGGTGAATTTCTTGGTAACTCTAGAGTTATTTAGAACTTCCTGTAATGTATCTACATTTTCCCAGTCTTTCTCCAGCCCACCTTACTTCTAGTTAAAATGGTTAAAAGAAATATGAAGAAAAGCAGAGAAAATATGGAAAACATCTGAAAATCAGTATATATATATATACCCACAAAGAAAGCTAAATGTAAGGGGAAGAAGACGAAAAAAGCAATTTCAAGAGGGAGTAATAAATTGTGTAAATGTTATGCAAAGTTTAAAGATAATAATAAGTCATTCATTCATACTTCCGTACTAAGTAACATTTAACATGAGCTCTTATTATATACAGCACCACTGGTAGATGACACTAACATAAAATGAAATAATAGGTTATACAATAGACAAGAGAGGGAAACACCCAGGAGACATCCAGGAAGAAGGGATAGAGTGAAGGAACCACAGCTACACGCCAACAGGCCACAGAAACACAGGAAATCCACAGTTCCAGGCTTGAAAACATGTCCAACTGCTGGAGCTGCCTAGAAAGGGCAATGAATGACCCATCAATAAAACAGCCCAGTAGTATCTACAGTTGGTCTCTTACCCTTGAGCAAGCACCTATCTGTCCAGCAATGATTAAAAAGACATCTAAAAGAAGGCAATAGAGTGAAAGAAAAGCAATGAAAAGAAAATTGGGAGAAACTTTCATGTGTGACGCGAGAATATTTTCTGTATCAGATTGGTTCGGCTACTGCCGTGAAGTGTGCATGATGTCAAATGACACCAAGTATACTGCAAGGGGGAAAATTGGCGGTCCCGGCCACGTCGTTCAAATCGACGAATGCAAAATAGTACAATGCAAGTTTCATCGTGGGTGCATTGTAGAGGGCAACTGGATCTTGGGAATGATCGACGTGGAAACAAATGAGGTGCAGATGATGATATGCCCCAACAACAGGAGGGATGCAAATACGCTCTACAGTCTAATTGCAGCGCAGATGAGAATCAATCTCAGTATTCCTCTCCTCAAAGAAAAGACCACACACACACAAAAGACAAAATCAGCATGTGTGTTTGATGACTGGCAGAAATCAAAACAGAATCTCATGATGCAAGTCAATATAGCCATCTCACTTTGTGAAAATGAATTAATAATTGGGAAGGAAAGCATAAGTTTAAGATATGTCCACCATATTTTCTGGGTATGTGATATGAAGTCTGAGGAAAATCTAGAGAAAACTTCAGTCAGGGTGGACAGTCCTACCTAATATTTAAGTGTTTTTACTTAAAATCTAAATTCAATTCCAATTAGTATAAAACAGAATTTACCTTGTCCAATCATTCAGATCTAGAAACATACTCCTATTCATAAGTACACACGTTAATGACTTTGGTTACCCATGTTGATATACATAGGTTAACATACAGAGGAGGCTCAACAATGATAAACCGCTGAGTACTATAAACTCAACATGTTTAACATGTAGAAACATTTGAAAGTAATGAGTTGGCATTTCAAACACAAACATCACTCAATATACTTATTTGGACATGTTTTGGAGAGCAGTTTGTCCCCATCATCAGCAGTTATCCGACTCATTTTTTGTCATACTACCTATATATTTCTAATATTATTTGTCATACTAATTTGAGTGATGTTTGCATTTGAAATGCAGACTCGTTGCTTTTAAATGATAAATGCATCACTGTTTCTAATCATCTGCTTCATAACAATATGTAGAAACATTTGAATACGGAGAAGTAAAATGGTTAATATCACTAATATTTTTGGTATAAATCGTAAATTTAATAAGATCTGCAGTTTTTCTATAGTAGGTTTTGGTCTGTTTTCTCAGTTATAAATTACTGTATAACAATGAAGGATTTTCCATAAATATTTATAAAAAATTTGAAATAATTATACATTTTATTTGTCATACTAATATCTTAAATTTTCCTTACTGAGCTTTCTGTTTTCTCCATCCAGATTGAACATATTTTGTATTATTGTGCTATTTTTATAATGTCTCATACCTTACATTATAAGGATCTCTTGATTTACAATAAATATGTAGCATACAGTGCTATGGTAATCTTTTTACTTATATTTAAACTCGTTTTTAATATTTGAAACCAAATTTTGTTTTAACTTTTAAAATGGTGTGTTAAACATTTATTCATACAATGCATTACTTATTGCACACAATGATCATTTTTCTATGATGCTTTTCTTGAGTAAAATTGCAAATTACAGTGTGCACCAAAATATACAGTACTCATTTTTGCGCAATGCACATGTGCACGTCTGAGCATCTGCATGTTGTTATATTGCCATGATGTATAGTCAGTTGTGTAAAGAACATTGTGCTCTGGGACTAGAAGTGACAATGGATCTCGCGACAGAGGAAAAAGTTCCTTTCTTGGAAGTGTTGAAAACAGTGTTGTTATGATAAATTAACTTTAAAGAGAGTCGATTAAAGACACTAGACAACACTTACTTTTAAATTTTTCCGGAACATGTTTCTGAGGCTTTACCTCTATCATTGGCATGTCGAGAGCCGGCCGATGATAGAGGTAAAGCCTCAGAAACATGTTCCGGAAAAATTTGAAAGTAAGTGTTGTCTAGTGTCTTTAATCGACTCTCTTTAAAGTTAATTAAAGAGGAAAAAGTGTTTATAATGGAGTACTTTTTTCGCTTGTATGGAAACTGTTATCAAGGCAGGCCGAGCTTAAAGTTGGTGGTGGAACAATATCGTAAACACTTCAATAAGACAGCACTTAGCAACACAGTTATGCTACCTGTTGTTATAAAATGTCATCGTACGGGTAGTGTGATGGGGCAACCTGCCACACCACTCGGCAATCTATGGCTATGCTGCAAGAAACCTTTCCAGGATGAGTAATTTCCCTCGTTCTGTCATCTACTTCTCTCAATTCTCTCGGGCATCAGGCTGATCATCCATCCTGGGCACTCTTATCTGATCCAGAGTTTCTGCTCCTCAAACCTTACACTTAAAGGCATAAAGGATAGAGAAAGAAGGAGAAGAAAATGATGAAGGAAAAGAAGTTAGTGAAGTGTTTGGCTTCGGTTCTGTAATATTTGTCTGGCAGATGTTAACCTTAATTTTATTGCTGTTCCTCTATTTTCATCCTACAATATATCTACTTTTACTTACTTTACTATTGGGCATTACAGCCCTATGTGGGACTTGGCCTCCTTTACAATCAGCCATCATGCTTTCCTATCCTTAATTTTTTCTCTCCATACTTTCAGCTTCATAGTGTTCAACATCGTCAATCACTCCATCAATCCATCTCATCCTAAGTCTCCCTTTCTTCCTTTTAAGTATAGTCTTGCTTTAAGCACTCTTAAAGTTATTCTATTCGTCTCCATTCATTCCAGATGTCCCATCCATTGTAGCCTTAGTGCTTTAATAAAGCGTAGTATATCTTCTCCTTTTATAAGTTGGTTAATTTCCTCATTATAGTGTATCCTCCACACACCTTGTTCTACTACAGGGCCATATATTCTCCTTATTATCTTACATTCAAATTTTCTTAATTTCTCTTGGTCAGAACCTGTTAGGGTTCAGGTCTCTGGCCCCATATGTAATTACTGGTCTTATCAATGTTTTATGTATCAGGATTTTATCTTTCCTAGTTATTATTTTATTTTATAACAATTTTAAATTTGCAAAGTATGCTTTATTCCCTGCTTGTATGCAGTCTTTTATTGTAGTGCTCATTTTGGCTTCATTATCTATTATATTCCAGGTAGCAATTCATAGTCAACCATATTAATCTGACTAATTTATTTAGTATGCCCATTACCTTCATAGCCTCATACAATTTCCTCCTATTGACACTATCGAATGCCTGTTCGAAGTCCACGAACAGTATATGAAGATCTATTCCATGTCCATAATGCTTCTCCAAAATTTGTTTCATGGTAAAACGTTGGTCTATAGTTTCTTTGTTAGGTCGAAATCCACACTGGTATTCTCCTATTATTGTCTCTGTGATTTGCTTGTTCTTTCATTATTTATTGTTGATAATATTTTATACACTATATTCAGCAAAGTTATACCTCTATAGTTATTACATTCCAATTTGTCCCCTTTCTTAAAAATTGGACAAATTATCCCATTGTTCCAGTTTAGTGGCATTTCCTCCTACCAGATCTTTGTAATTATGCCGTATAATACATGTCTTAGGGGCTCCCCACCATATTTGAACAGCTCTACCGATATGTTATCTTCTCCTGGTGCTTTATTGTTTTTCATTCTTTCCCCAATTACTCCAATTTCCTCTAATGTGGATGGATCTATTCCTTTCTTCTACCCTATCTCTGTTCTCATTCCTTCCCATTTGCTCTATTTCTTCTCTGTCCTCTTCAATCATGTCATTTAACAATTCTTTAAAGTGTTCTGCCCATCTTCCTACTACCTTCCTCTCTTCTCCTAAAAATTTTCCATCCTTGCTTCTGCATCCATTGATTCTGGGCTGAAACCCTCTTTTCGTTCAATCTACTGCTCTGTAAAATTTTCTAGTTTCATTTTGTGTGCTTAATTCCCCTATTGGTTCCATTTGACTTCGTATCCACCTTCTCTTTTTCCTCTTAATTATATTATTTGCTTTCCTTCTTAATTCTTGGCACTTCTCACAATTTGCTCTGGTTTCTCATTGCATCATTCTTTCCCTAGCTTTATTTTTCTCATTTAATACATTTGCACATTCGTCATCGTACCAATCTACATTCCTTGCTTTTTCCTTTTCTCCAATGATTACCCTAGCTGTTTCCACTATTAACTCCTCTATGGCCTTCCATTCTTCATCCACATTATCAATCTTCTTACAATTCAACTCTTCTATCCTTTCTCTTAAGGTACCCTGGTACCTTTTCACTTCTTTCAGATTCTCCTTAAGTTTATCTATATTCCAGACTATCCTATTCATTCTAGGTATTCTTTGTACATTAGCAATATCTCCTTAAGTTTATCTATATTCCAGACTATCCTATTCATTCTAGGTATTCTTTTTACATTAGCAATTTGTTCTGTAACTTTAGCTTTTACTAGATACTGGTCTGAGTCACAGTTTAGACCTCTACAGGTTCTTACATCAATCACTGATGTAAAGTGTCGTATTGTCACCAAAGCATGATCGATTTGGTTCACTTCTGTGCTACCTGGGATCTTGCAGGTACCTAAAACTATTTGTTTATGAGAAAATGCTGTACTTTTAATAAACATCTTACTACTATTTGCAAATTGAACAAGCAGATCCCCATTCTCATTATATTCATGCAGGGTGAATGGATCAGCCACTCCTCTCTGCACTTCCTATTTTAGCACTGAAGTCACCAAGAATCATTATCATGTCGTGTGTGCTTATTTTATTGCATACTCCTTCGAAATTGTTGTAGAACCTTTCCTTTTCTATCTCCTCCTTATTTTCTGTTGGTGTATGTACTGAAACTGTGGTTATGTTTCTAAATTTTCCTTTAATTCTAATTTTACATATTCTATCATTAATAATTTCGTATTCCATCATAGCTTTCCTGATTTTCTTAGATATAATAAATCCCGTTCCCAACTGTTCTGTTCTTTCCTTCAGCCCACTATATACCATTGTGTATTTGGGTTTATCTATCCTTTCTTCTCCTTGCCATCTTATTACTTGCAGTGCTAGCAAGTCTATTTTATATTTCAACATCTCATTTGCTATCTCCTTCATTTTTCCTGCTTGTTTCATTGTTCTGATATTCCACGTGGCCATATTCATGTCCTTTTTCTGCTTAATGTCATCAACTAGGGTATCTCCAATCCGAGACTGATTATAAGGTTTCTTAACATTATTGTTTTACAGGGTGGGTCGTCAACCCAACGCGCAACCCCCAACATGGAGAACCAGATCCCACATTTATATCCCCTGGGATTAGGTGACCCGGCTATACCCCCAGGCACTGGGTACCCATTTTAGTCGCCTTTTACGACATGCATGAGCTACATTGGCGCTATTCTTTACACCCGGCAACCACACGGATGGCAATATATTTACTGCTATAGACAAATAGTTTTCATCACTGTACTGAAGAGCTGTGTCAAATACCTGATTACCCTCTGCATGTGATATGCATCAGGAAACTCGTTTGTGTTTGCATTTTGTTGTTCTATACCAATATTGCATATACTGTGTTACATATAATTGTAAACAGTACTGAAAACAATTTTTCAAAATACACAGATATCAACACACAACCATAAACCATTTGTAAACTATTATTATGAGGGTCATTCAATATATAATGCCTCATTTTTTTTCTCTGAACATACTTACTATTAAGAATTTTGTGACAGTATACATCTATATGTCTTGTCCATGTCCTATTTTTCTACCTAGTTTTCATCACATTCTATGGACTTACGCCAATGTTGTATGAGGTATGTATTCCTGCTTGTAAAAGCTCTTGTCCTATTGGCGTAGCCATGTTTTCACTGCATGAATGACACACTCGTCATCTTCAAAGGTGTTCCACAAAGAGAATCTTTAAGTGGCCCAAAGAGATGGAAGTCCAAGGGTGCCAGATCTGAACTGTAGGATGGTTGAGGCAATGATGTAAGACTTATCTTTGGTTTACAAGACCAATGTTTTATTTTAAACTATTAAAACATAATGTTAATAATATTTTATTTTATATTTTTTTGTGGTTTATGGGTTTTGGCAATGTGTTCCTGGGTTCTCAGAGTTGTGTGTGGGTGTACATTATCATGTTGGAGCAAGATTTCTGCTGAATTCTTGTCAGATTGAACACATCGGGAATGGTTCTTGAGTTTATTCAGTCTTCATGTATGCCTCTGAATTAATGGTTGACCCTCTTGGCACCACATCCTCATCAAAATCCCAGAAAACTGTTACCATGACTTTACCAGCAGAGAGGTTTATCTTGAATTTCTTCCTTTGTGGTGAACGAGGATGATGCCACTCAAAGGACTGCCTTTTTGTTTCCAACGCAAAGTGGTGTACCCAGCATTCATCCTCCATAATGATCTGTGACAGAAAGGTCACTCTATCGGTCTCAAAATGCTCCAACAATTCAGATGAAATGGCCTTTCTTTGAATCTTGTAGTCTACTGTGAGCACTTGTGGAACCCATCGTGAGCATGCCTTTGAATATCCGAGAGTCTTGATCATTGCAGACACACTTCCAATGCTGACCAAAGCCAATTGTCAAGTTGTGATGCACCGGTAGGCATGAATGATGGCATCCGCATGAATCAGCATGTCAGAAGCAGTGGCTGTGACAGGACGTCCCGAGTGTGGCTGAACATGGAACTCTGTTTCTGCATTTCCAGACTTTAACTTTCTTTACCCATTGCCCAACTGTAGTCCTATCAACTGCAGCATTGCCATACACTGCACACAAATGTTTAATGGCTTTTCAAAAAAATGGCCATTATGTCTTGAAGAACCCTTGTATTATAACAAAGCAATCCAGATAGCACATGGTTGACATTCAAAAACCAACTGACTTACTGTGCAGGAAATTAAGCACCAGCAGATATAGATACAATTAGAATAAAATGTAAAATTTACGACAGCAGCATGGTTAGAAGTTAGACTACCAGGATTCTGTGGCAAGGATGGTTTTATGAAGTTGAATCAGTACTGTTAAAATATGCAAAAAAAAAAAAAAAAAAAAAAAAAAAAAAAAAAAACATTAATTCAAATCTTTCACTCAAGAGTTTATGGACACAATTGATACTATATGAAGTGAGGTATATGTTACCTTTCTGGCAAAGCATTTTCCACATTCATCACACTGAAATGTAGGTCCTGGATTATTCTTATCATGCATAAGCTGGATGTGTGCATCTAAGGCCTGTTGACTTGTGTAACGTTTGGGACATGCCTCACATTTAAATGCCTTGCGTTCATTCAAGTTGCCATCTTGTCTTGATGTTAGACGGTCACTGTGGCGTGTTCTTCTGTGGTAAGCAAGACCCCAAGAGTTCACAAATTGTTCTGGACATTGCTGCAATGATAAACAATGTACACAAACACAATTCTTAAATACTTTTCATTATTATAATAAATGTTACACAGTATACAAATTGTCTCTTATCACTATCCTGATCATCCGCTTGAAGAGGTTAGTAAAGAATGTTTCCACAAAAAAAGTGAATTGGATATAAGAGGGTTATAATAATGGAAGTAGATGAATGAGAAATATACTATAAAAATAAGAGCAAAAAATGTTAACGTGTGCTACAGTTATATGATTCATCTACCACCCTTCTACAAGCTGTTCTTAATCTCTTTCTTCTATTTACTTCTTATCAAATCAATCAAGATAAATGTTAACAAGGTTAATAGACAAGTGTTATTACATATTTTGTTGTAGGTAGATGAGGGATACAGTAAGTTGAAATAATAGTTATATTTTTAAAAAGTGGCCTAATATGCGATCACTTTAAAATATAACTTTTTTTATGATTAAGTATAAGGTATAAATATTATAAGCAGAAGCATTATTATCAGTGAGGTATTCTTCATTTTTGAGTTTGATTTATGAGTCACTATATTTACACTAAACTTCACAAACAGCTGAGGATGAGATCGAACGATCTTGAAAACGTTTCAATTATAGAACAACATAGCGACTCATAAGTCAACCCCCCCCCCCCCCCCCCAAAAAAGTATTAGGTACTTGAAAATTCAGATCAATAAGGGTTAGAAATAATCTGCATGTTTAGCTCTACATTTCTTATTAATTAAGTTTTGTCTATGACTTTTGTTTTGCCAATTTGTTTTTTGTACAGAATATAGAAAATTCCTTAACAATGCCGATTTCATAAATTATTCATAAAAAGATTAAAGATATCCATTTTATTTGTGATGCAATTATCTTAAATACAGGGCGAGTAAAAAAAACACAGACAACGCTTAGTATGTTACGCAGGGCAGCACACTGATAATTTTTTAAGGACCCCATGTCTGGAAATGCACAGTTTGGATACTGTAGAAAGTCAAAGTTAGAGCACTGATCGTCTTAAGTGCATGTTTGAGCAGACAAAAGTCCATATGTGCAGGCCGTTCAAAGTCACCAATAGGATAAGATAAGATATCTTATTCACCTTTTGATTTATACATAAATCATGGCTTCGTCACATAATTATATAACATAATACTATATACAATAATATGTACAATATGAAGTAGCTTATACAAGAAGTAATATTTACAAACTTATTACAAAGTTATGTCTTTAAATTCCTGGATGCTATAAGGTACATGTTTTAAGAGTGCTTTTGTTAATGAACATTTAAACTTGCTATAGACCTGATCTTTGAAATGTCCAGGTAATGTATTGTATAGGCTAGTCCCATGGTGAGTAATGCTACTGCGACTCTTATTGGCGTGACAGAATGTGGTATGTATGTGATTTAATGATCTGGTGTTGTGTGTGTGTGTGTGTGTGTGTGTGTGTGTGTGTGTGTGTGTGTGTGTGTGTGTGTGTGTGTGTGTGTGTGTGTGTGTCATACATGTAATTTGTTTTGAAGAGATTTCTATTTTTATGGATGGTGTTCCAGATAGCCAGAGTCAAACCAAAAAATTCAATGCCATGGCCGGGATTTGAACCACGGATCTCCTGGTTTCCGTCCAGTTGCTCTTACCCAATAAGCTACCATGGCCAACGTGCTGTCAATACTGAGAATTGTCAGTGTTTTTTTTACTCACCTGTATATGATATTTTAACAAAAAAGTTTAGAAAATAAAATTTTGAGGAGATAAAACATAGCATTATTTGAAGCAAAAGGTTAGAAACAGTGATGTATATAACAATTGAAGTAATGAGTTGGTATTCAAACAAGTGATGTTGTGTTTGAATACCAACTCATTACTTCAAACATAGCATTATTCTTTTGAAATTCTTCCTGTCACAAAGCCAGAAGCTGAACTTGCACACCAAATTTGATATTTATCTCCTTTATTTGATGTTATTTCCTTTTTAAATTGTGCTGTTCTCTCTGTCTCTCATACACAGCATGCACTTGAGTACACTTCTTCCTTTCTTGCTTTCTTTATCTTTTTAAACAGGAACCCAAAAAAGTGTATTTCCTGTAAAATTTTGATAGAAAATTTGTGGATGAAATATAGAATACTCTTTCTGTGTAGTTCATTGGTACACAAAGTAACAATTTGATGTATAACACTCACATGACTTTATTTACACACAACTATTTCTTTTTATAAGTTCTACAAATTATTCTCATAATAGCTTTTTCAATTTTAACTACTTCGTAATGATCAAGCTGAATCTTGGTAGAAATATATCTTTCTGTAGATACAAGTACAGTGGTGGTGGTGCTGCTGCCTACCAAGGAGATGATCCACATTCAATTCTGGTACCTACGATGGGATTTTCTTCTGTTGGGAGAGCTGGTACAGGCTGCATTCAACCTCGTGAGGTCCCTGAGGAACCAACTGAGGTGCTACTTGATTGAGAAGTAGCAGCCCCTGGTTATGAAAATTGCCAACACTGATCAGAAGGGACTGGGCCACTAACTATGTCCCACCCTCCAATACTGGATCCCACTCATATCTTCTATATGCGCACAATTTCTTGAGTATTTAGGTCCCTAGTCCTCATTTGGCAGGTTTCGCCTAACTCTGTCAACACATGACAACTTTGAAACATAAAATGCACTATAGCGGCTGATATCTAGCAGCTAATATGCCAAGCTTTCACATGTGCACCATTTCATTTTGAGGTTAATTATTAGCTGACCAATTTACAACAAATCTAAGAGCAAGACATGTATGTTGTGTAGTTATGGCTCTCAAAAGGGAACACATTATTATTCGTCTACCTCCGTATAACTGTGATCTGAATGTAACTGAACTGGTGTGGGCAAAGATAAAGAATGTCTTTAGAGGATGCAATATTACTGGTGATAAGCCAGCCAAAAATCTGCGGAAACTTGCTATAGAAGCGATGAATTGAGAAGGATACCCCAAGAAGGTCCAATAGAATGCATAGGGTCAACACATCAGAGGGTATCATTGATGAAAGCGATGCACTGGACTCAGAAATCAAAGAATCACAAAGTAAATGAGTGAGTATTTATAGCTGTCAACATATTTGTTTTCTACTTTTATGTGTTTCATGAATAGTAAGTATATAAACATACAGCTTATTGGATCCAGTTCAATGTACTGTTTGTTCACATATCTTGCGCATATCTTCGCTTATCTTACACAATATTTTACTGAATTGTGTTTTTCTTGGCTCACCACACTGCAGAACAAAAGCACGTAGCTCTCACTTCTTCCCACCTGCCCACACTGTACCGTAAAACCAGTGCTCAAGAAAGCATGCACATATACTATAGTGGCAGAGTGGGATATGCAGCAGCCAGGCAGCAGACCTTGGCATGGAAAGGACTGTTGCACCACAGAATAATGAGCTTTAGATACAATTGGGATACAGAAAGCTGAAGAAAATCTTTATAAAGCAAATCACTTTATGACATCACAAAAAACAAAAGAATGGTGGCTTATCATTTAACTACGATGAAGTATCATAAAATTTAAACCAACAGCTATATGCATCTCACAAATAGTTACTGTCACAAAAACATGGACATACATTTTTAATAATATCTAAATTTTTTCTTGTACTTAATCTGTTTCTCCCTCATCCTTGCTCTTCATTTTTTCCTCAAAAATCAATTTTTATTTGGGGTCTTGTAACATTTCCAGTGAAATAAATTATTAGCAGAATATTTGAGTGTATGTTTACTTAAATAACTGCCAATGTGTCGCCAACATAAATTCAATACTATTTTGCCATAAAATTTATAGATTTATATAATTACCATTAATTGTGTAATTGTTATCGATTATATGTGTTAAGAATATTTTTGTGTCGGTACCATATTAGGGAAGTAGCTCAACTTACCAACACACAAGGCTATGTGAATACTATAATTTTTCTAAGTACAGCTTCATATTTGCAAGTCTAATATGTATATAAAATTACCTTTTAATGTAATGTGATGCTGCAGAACATTTTCATAATTTTAAGGCTCATAATTCATCATTTATTTACACACTACGCATATCCATATTGTAGGATTCAGTGAAGCCAAATTCTTGCTTTCACTTTACTTAAAACAATTCATCCCTAAATTACACTGACCAGCTAAATGTACATCATTTGTCCTAATTATATTGGCTAATTCATTATGTATAGTCAGAGGCTTCCATGATGGCATCTAGATTACTAAACACACTATTCAAGCTTGTAGTCCATAGTCTAGTGGGTTTGCAGCTTCCTAGTTTTTTGCCCAAGACTATACCTGGCATCTTCACAGGCAATCCAGTGGCTTGCCAGAGCTCCACAGCCTTGTCAGGACTTTCCAGAAATTACCAGCTACAATTGGTTCTACATATTACCTATTATGCAATTCATGTGCACATGTCTGAAGAGTTTTTGCAAAAGTTGGCTATGGTTATTAAAAATATTGTCCATGTCAGCTGCAATACCAAAAGCAAAAAGGTCAGTCAACATCTGGCATCTCAGTCTACTTGCATATGAGCTCTGGAGATCCTTCAGACTTATAAAAAAATTTCATCAAAGTTTTTCCTAAGAAAACTACGTTGGATTTAAGTTGTACTTTATTTAAATTAAATTAACATGGCCATCTTTGACATACCAACAATAGTATATGGAATGTGGGTAGTGTCACAAGCCGTTATTTACAATCGTGCGGCTAGTGTACACAAAGGAACTGATAGGCGGCTAGCAATCACAAAGCGCCGACAATTAACGATAGCGCCAATACACAAGACACAGATAGTTTATCACAGAGGTGAAAGACTTGCCGGCCCAGATAGGGTTTCACGTTTCTGGAAGGTGATAGAATATTCGGATTACATCATTACATGCCTTGTTTATTCCAGAAACATCTAGTGATTGTACAGAACAGTATGGAATTCATGAATGGGTGTATAAAAAGAAGCCATGGCTAGTGATGAGTCAGTTGTGCAACAAGAGTGTTGTAACGAGCTGATCAGAACGTTGTTTGTTATTGTCATCGACCTTGGTAGACTGTGTGTATGTGACGTAATTTTGTTACATGAGAATTGAACAGTGTATTCCTACGCAAATTGGACTTTTAATTCTACGAACCCACAAAGTTACAATTGCTGTCAGGAGTGGGATGACATGGAGGCTGCATTGGAGAAGATTCTACAGAAAATGGACAACATCACCGCCGAAATGAAAGAAATGAAGGTGGCTAACAACATCACCGACAGGATGGAACAAATGACCGAATTAACGACGAAGACGGAGGCGGCAAACAACAACCTGGCCGCGGAACTGAAAGCGGCAAACGAGGCCCTCTCCGCAAAGTTTGAAGAGCAGTTGACCAGCGTAAAGAATGACGTCGTGGAGCTGGGCAAGCGGGTGGGTCAAGTGGACGAGCACCTTAACGATTTAGAGGAAAAGACCGACAGCAACACAAAGTCCCTGAACGCCATGGTGGAGGACGTCGTCGGAAGGAGGTTGAAGGATTTAAAGGTCGACGCGCCGGTACGCGACACAACATCTGCGAGCGTCAAACCTCCTAAATACGACAGCGCGACAACTTTGGAAGTCTTTCGCCGTCAATTCGACACGGTGGGCAGACACAACAAGTGGTCATCATATGAAGACGCCGCACAGCTAATACCCAGTCTCCAGGGACGGGCCGCGGAAGTTCTGAACGCGGTCCAGACAGCGGCGGCGACCAAGGACATCTGGGAGGCCCTGGAGAATCGCGTTGGAAACCACCGCTTAGCCGCAGCGTACTGCAGTCAGCTGAAGGCAAGATCACAGCAGCCAGGGCAGACGATGCAGGAGTTCGCCCTGGCAATTGAGCAACTGGCCTGCAAAGCCTTAGTCGACCTTCCACCAGAGTTCGTATCCCGGGAACTCGCCTACAACTTTGTCGACGGGGTACGAGACACGGAGATTCGTCAGCGCCTAATGCTCGGCGACTACAAAACCATCCACGAGACGCTAATGGCAGCACTGAGGATGGAGGCGGCAAAGTTATCCCGACGTCGAGAACGAGGAGTGTCCGCTAAACCGGAGAGAGAAGACCAGCCGAGGGACGCCGCCGAAGACCTAGTGGCGTGTGCTGTGGGTGCGGCCAGCCGGGACACCTGGAGAGAGACAGCCGACACCAGGAAGAGCAGCCGGAAGAACGACTAAGGCCCGGCGTGGCGAGGGGCACGTCGGCGTCTACATCACCATCCTCTCGAGAGACAATGCACGTCGTCAGCCGGCGTATGGATGACAGCCTCATTGCGGACGATTGGGTGAGGGGGAAGCCGTGCCGCGTGCTCGTAGACACATGGGCAGCCGTGACCATCATCACACCTGACGTGGCCAAGAGTTTGCCGACGAGAAAGCCGACCCGACCATACCAGCTTGTGACGGCATCGGGTGACAGCTTGCCTGTGGAGAAGGAGGCCCTGCTGAAGTTGCCCTTGGGAAGGAGTGCCGCACGTCTGTGGGTGTTCGTCGCGAATGTGGCTGAGGTGATACTGGGATTGGATGTCCTCAGGAGCCACGAGGCGACGGTCGACGTCGGCAGGAAGGTCCTGTGGCTCAATGAAGAAGAGGTGATGCTCCGGCAACCCGAAGAGCACCTTGGAATCTGCATGGTCACCTTGAAGGAAGACGTGGTGGTCCCCGCGAGAAGGGAGGTGGTGGTGACGGTGCGACTGGAAGGCCAGCGGACGAAGAACATGATCCTGGACCAGATGACGCGCGTGCACGGACTCTGTGTAGCCAGGACATTATTGCCGTGCCGAGAGGAGGTGCCAGTGAGGCTGCTCAACCTGGCAGACACCGATCACGACGTCCAGGTCGGAACGGAGCTGGGGATGTGCGAGCCCGCCGTGGTCAGCGTAACCGCAATCGACAAGAAACAGAAGCCGGTGCCGACGCAACACCTGGGGCCCCGACTGGAAGGCTTACTGGAGAGGACGGTCAACCACCTGACCGCAGAACAACTGGAGAAAGTTCGACAACTGCTGAGACAATACCAGCGCGTCTTCAGCCAGGGCGACAGTGACTACGGCCGTACGGACAAAGTGCTTCACCGCATCGACACCGGAGACGCCCGGCCAATTCGGCAGCCACCTAGACACGTTCCGCAGGCGAAAGAAGTGGCGGTACGGGATATGGTAGATGACATGAAATCCAGGGGAGTGATTGAAGAGTCTGACAGCCCTTGGTGTTCCCCCGTAGTCCTGGTGACGAAGAAGAGCGGCGAGCTACGCTTCTGCGTGGACTACAGGAAGTTGAACGCTGTCACCCGAAAGGATTGCTTTCCCCTACCCCGGATTGACAACATTCTGGACACGCTTGCTGGTGCGCAGTGGTTCTCGACCCTGGACCTGAAGTCGGGTTACTAGAAGGTGGCTCTAGGCCCGAGAGACAAGGAGAAGACCGCATTCTCGACAGCCATTAATGGATGGAAGAAGCCAAACCCAAAACTAATATACAAAGGGGATCTTTGAAATCGCCAAGAAGCGATGATAGAGGGAAAAAAGAAATAGGGAAGGTAGGTGAAGGCAAAGATGTGGAGAAGAAGAAGAAAGAAGATAAAAAGAGCAAAGATGATGATGTTTTAGAGAGGAAGAAAGAAGAAAAGGATTTAAAAAAGAAGAAAGAGGAAACAAATGCAGTAAATATGGATTCAACAAATAAAACGGAAAATATTGTTGGAGAAAGTCCGGAGCAGGTGATGTTGAATTTTGAAGATTTAAGTAACGAAGCAAATTATATTTTAACAAATGATCAAAGGATGGGGACAAGATCAAAGGAGAGATTGTTATTTTTAATAGAAGGCATGAGGAAGGAATTTTTTAGGGTTAATCTAGAAAAAGAAAGAGCTTTTGCAGAAGTCAAAGTATGGAAAGAGGTTAAAGCAACAATGATGGAGACACCGAAAACTTTTGCTCAGGTTACTGCCACTCCGGCGCAAACTGGCAAGCAACAACAAGTAAGGAAAGCGTTACATAATAAAAAACATGTTGTTTTCATCTCAGCCAAAAATGACATGAATATTAAAGATCTACAAGAAACAGTTACTAAGAATTTGAATCCTGTTAAGAATAAAATAAGAATTTGTAGTTTGAGAGCAGCGGGCAAAAATGTACTAATTGAAACAGAAACAAAAGAAGATATTGAGAAAGTTATAAACTGTAAAGAGTTATTGGAAAAAGAATTGAAGATTGAAGAGCCGAAGAAAAGAAATCCACAAGTTATCTTGTATAATGTTTTGAAAGGTGTATCAGATGAGGAGTTACAAGAAAATATTTATGAACAAAACTTCATAGACGAGATGACGAAAGAAGAGTTCAGTGAACAGTTTGTTTTAAGATTTAAGACTGGTCCGAGAAATAGAGCTACAGTTCATCATGTGGCCGAAGTTTCTCCAATATTGTGGAAAAATCTCATTCAATCAGGAAGAATATATGCAGGTTTTCAAGCGGTAGCAGTAAAGAATTTCATCTCTGTACCGAAATGTTTGAATTGCTATAATTATGGTCATGTCAAGAAATCCTGTAGGGAAAATAATAAAGTGTGTGGAAAATGCGGAGAAATTGGACATCTGAGGAATGAATGTGAGAAAAGAGAAGAACGTTGTATTCCTTGCAAGAGGAGAGGCAAGATTTGCGGAGGCAAGGGGAATTGTTCAACTTATAATATGATGTTAGAAAGATTTGTTTCCCGAATTGATTATGGTCAACAGTGAAGAAAATATTAACTTACCAATAAAGAAGAATAAGAAGAGGAATACAAGAAGGAATGTTGAAATAAATTATGATGAAATAATATATGAAAAAGTAGGCGAAGAAGAGGAAAGAAAGGAGAATGTTCAAGTTGTAGACGAAGTTGAAGAAGTTGAGTTTGTGTTTGAGAAGGATAGAGAACAGGGAGAATGGTCGTTAATAAATCAAAAGGATACGAAAGAAAAGACCGAAGAGTTTAATATTAAGGAAATTTATAATGATTTTGAAAAAACGTTGAAGTTAAGTAGATTAGAAGAACCCAAGACACTAATTGCGGCATTAAGATATATTACAAGAAGAGCTCATGAAAATGGCGATAAAATGATGATTCCAGTTCCAAATGCAGTTGAAAGGATGGATTCAAGAACAAAAAATCTACCAACAGATCTAGAAGAATTAATGTTGTTGTTAAATATTGTTTCTGAGAGAAGGGGAGAGGTATTAGATCTAGAAGAATTATATAATAATCTTGTTCTATGTTATGGTCGAGTTGTATTTGATTCAGCAGCAAGCTGGCCACATTGTTATGCACAAATTAGACATTCAGGATTAAATAGATCGGAGATTGTTAAAAAAGATGTCGTAAAGGATAATGTAGTAAAAACTGCCAATTTTAATCCTAGCTTTAAGCCAGAAACAACGTTTTATAAGACCAATGCACAAAAAATTCCAAATAAATCTAATAAATCGGAAAATATTATAGCAACATGTTTATCAGCTGTAAACACAAATAAATCTATAACTTCTAAACAAAATAAATATAAAATAGCCCAAGTAAATAAATTTAAGGACAATATAAGAAGTTTCAATCATAATATGGCAAAGGAAGTAAATGAAAATAGAGAGAATTTCGCAAAAGTAAGAAGAGATGTATTTGGTGGATTAAATTTAGGAAGTAACTCATGGAGGAAAGCTTAAGAATTGCACAGATAAATGGGCAAAGAAGTAAATTGGTTATGGCGGAAATAAGAAAAATTGCAGAAGAATTAAAATTAGATATTATCTGTATTCAAGAACCGTATGTGGTAAATTCCAAAATTCCATATATGCCGTTAAGATCCCGACAAATCTTATCTCAGGAAAAGGCAATGGCAGCAATAGTAATTTTCAAGCAAGATTTGCAAATAGTAAACATAGCGCAATTTCTGGATACGCATGTTAATTGCATTGAAGTTATAACAAAGTATGGAAGTCTTATATTGGCAAATTATTATTTTCAATATAGTTTGGATATTGAACCCTTTCTATATAAATTACAAAATATTCATAATAAATTCAGAAATAAAGAAATCATGCATGTATGTGATTGTAATGCAAAATCAACTTGGTGGTTCAGTAAAAGACCAGATGAAAGAGGGGAAAAACTGGAAGAACATATCTCGGAATTAAATTTATATGTAATAAATAAAGATGGTAATCCACCAACTTTTCAAAATAGAGCAGGTGCTGAAGAAAATATAGATATTACTTTAGCGTCAGCAACAGCGGAGAAGAAGATTAGAAATTGGTGGGTCACACAGGGTCAGACCACAAGTGATCATAATTTGATTTATTTTGATTATATATTGAATGGGGAAGAAATTCAAGAAGAACATGAAATAGAATTACGTTATAATTATAAAAGAGCAAATTGGGATAAGATGAAGCAAGTATTTAAGGATTTAAATTTACAGTATACGGGAATATCAGTGGATTTGGATGCAATAAATTTAACACAAGCAATAAAAGTAGCAGTATCAAAATCCGTTCCAAAGATAACAATTTCTAATAATAAGGATAAAATAAAATGGACAGATAGATTGCAGAAGCTGAGATCGTTAGCAAGGAAATTAAGAAGAATATATCAAAAATCAAACATACATACGGAAAGAGAAGAGAACTTAAAGAATTATAGGGAGGCCAAACAAAAGTATAAACAATTATTAGAAGACACCAGAAAACAACATTGGGAACAGTTCGTTGAAAATAATTTAAAACAAGATGTCTGGGGACAACCGTATAAAATTATTATGGATAAAATTAAGAAGCCAGAAATCTTAACCACATTAGATAAGGGTAATGGAGAGATGACAGAAAGTGGGAAAGAATCGGTGGAATTGTTATTACATACGTTATTGCCAGATGATAAAGAGGAAGAAGATGATGATATTCATGTTGAAAAAAGAAACCAGATGATGTTGCAGTATACAGGAAATCCTGTTTATCCCTTTGATATTACAGAAATAAAATTAATTCTGCAGAAGTTAAAAAAGAAGAAGGCACCTGGTCCAGATGGTATTATAAATGAAGTCTTGTATAATCTACGAGAAGAAATTGTCTTGTTTTTGTGTTTCTTGTTTAATGATTGTTTGGCAAGAGGGAGATTTCCAAACTTGTGGAAGGAGGCAAAGGTTGTAATTTTGTGCAAAGGAGCAGATAAGGACAGAACACAACCAAAATCTTTCAGACCAGTATGTTTATTAAATGCTATTGGCAAGATCTTTGAACAGTTAATATATAAAAGAACAATGGAAAATAGGTTGATGCTGGGTATGAATAATAAACAATTTGGTTTCAGAAAGGGATATTCAACTGAGGATGCAATATTAAAAATTCAAGAAACAGTGTCAAAAAGCCAAAAGAATTATGTAATTGGATTATTTGTGGACATATCGGGCGCTTTTGATAATTTATGGTGGCCGTATTTTTTCGGCATTTTAAAAGACAAGAAATATTCAAGTACTATTTATAATTTATTAAAGGATTATTGTTCCAATAGAGAAGTATTCATTGGTGGATCAAATTTTGAAACTAGGAAGAAGATAACCAAGGGTTGCCCTCTTGGGGCCCCTTTTTTGGGATATTTTATCAGAAGATTTATTAGAACTACTGGAAAGAGATCATAAGGTTTTGGATGTAATAGCATATGCTGATGACATAGTCATAATGATGGACGGACAGAGCAGACTAGAGCTAGAAAATAAAGCAAGAGAAGTTACAAATACATTATCAAATTGGTGTTTCAGAACAAAACTAAAAATTGCACCAAACAAGTCAAATTATGTGCTTTTTAAGGGAAAAGCGGGATCCTACAGTGAAGATAAATAATCAGAACATTAAACGGGAAAAAGAGATGAGATATTTGGGTATCATGATAGATGAAAAATTTCATTTCAGAAAACACACGGAGTATATTAGGCAGAAAACAGAGAAAATAATGCTAAAGCTAGCAAGAATAACCAATTTAAATTTTGTACTTCCATTGCGTAACATACAGATATAACATAACACCATTTTTGCTTCAATTATGACGTATGCGGCAGCAGTTTGGGCAGAAAGGATGGATGATGTGCAAATAAGAAGATTGTTGAGAAGAACGCAAAGAAAAGTATTATTACGTCTGACAGAAGCTGTAAAAACAACACCAGCTATGGCATTGCTAGTAACAACGGCCATTTGGCCGATTGATTTATTAATAAGATTGAAGGGCGCAAAATTTTGGGCGAAAAAAGGAAACTTAGAAAAAGTTTATAATATAACTGGAGTCAGAACAAACAAATCTTGGGTGATTAAAAATAGTTTAAAAGACAAATGGCAAAAAGAATGGACAGAAAGCCTAGAAGGTAGAAGAGTGTTTGAAATTTTTCAGAACGTCAAAGAGAGACTAAAATTGAATTTTATTCAACCAACAAAGGGATTTATACATTATATAACAGGACACGAACCTTATAAGACCTATTGGAAGAAAATCAATAAAACTGAAAATGATATATGTGAATTATGTAACAAACAAGATAATCCTGAACATGTAGTATTTGAATGTGGAAGATATGCAATTCACCAACAAGAAGAGAGGCATGCGCTAGCAGGATATATCGTATATGACATAATTCGAGATCAACAATTGGTAAATAAATTACAAGTTTTGACTAACTTTGTAAGTAAGAAAGCATGGGAGGTAAAAATATTCAAAGGAGAAAGAGTTGATAATAGGCGAAGAATAGTACAAGATCCAAGAAGGAGTTCTAGAATACAAAATAGGATAAGACGGGAAGAATTATTGAATAATCTAACAATGGAGTTGACTGCATGGGCGGCGGAGGGAGAGAGTGATGGCAGAGGCCATGGTGGACTACAGAATTAGTAGATTTAGATATAGATTTAGGAAATAAGGATTTTGTAATTTTTATAGTTGTTTTCTTTTGTTTTTTGCTTTTTTTTGTGTTTATTTCTGTTATTTTATTTAATTTTATTTTTGTAGAGTAGTTTTCTGAGAGATTTGTATAATTATAACATTTGTAAGGATTTTATGGAAAAATAAAGAGAAAATTTGGATATATGCCCCGGTATAGTTGTCTAGGTGCCGGGGTAGAATATTCAGATTTTATTTATTTATTTATTTATTAGGCCAATGGCTTTGCACTTCACAGTTATGCCCTTTGGCCTTTGCAACGCAACAGCCACCTTCCAACGCCTAATGGAATTAGTGATGAGAGGATTGACATATGACGCACGGCTGCTATACTTCGACGACATCATCGTCGACAAGATGTTCGAAGACCATCTTGACAACCTGAGCAAGATGTTACAGAGACTGCAGGCAACCAACTTGAAGCTGAATACGATGAAGTGCCAGCTCTTCCGCAAGGAAGTTAATTACTTGGGCCACATATTCTCACCAACCAGAGTGGCCACAGACCCGAAGAAAACCCAGGCTGTGAGAGTTTGTCCTCGGCCAAAGGATAAGAGAGAATTGCGCAGTTTCCTGGCACTGTGCAGTTACTACCGCCGTTTTATCAACGGGTTCTCCAACATCGCCAAGCCCCTCACCCGCCTGACAGAAGAACACCGGCCCTATGTGTGGACGGAGGACGCTGAAGACGCTTTCCAGCACCTGAAGAAGACACTGTGCAGTGCTCCTATTCTAGGATTCCCACAACTAGGTGGCGCCTTCCTTGTGGACACCGACGCCAGCGACGATTGCATTGGAGGTGTCCTATTGCAAGTTCAGGACGGCCACGAGCGGGTGATTAGCCTACTACAGCAAGACGCTATCCAAGGCAGAGAACTACTGCGTCACCCGGCGACAATTACTGGTGGTAGTAAAGACCTTGGTGCACTTCCACAAATACCTGTATGGTCAGCCATTCCACCTGAGGACTGACCACTCCGCCCTAACCTGGCTATTGAGCATTAAGAACCTGGAAGGCCAGACCGCACGTTGGGTACAGTGGTTGCAGGAGTACGACTTCACGTCAGAACATCGTAGAGGGAAGAGCCCCGGCAACGCAGACGCTATGTCCCGAAGACCTTGCCCAGAGGAGTGCGGTCAATGCACAAGAGTGGAAGAGAAGGAGCGTGCCGCAGCAGTCCGAGTAGTCACGGCAGTGCCTGCGAATGGCTGGGATAATGCAGGCCTGAGGAGAGAGCAGCTGGCGGACGCATACTTGGAGCCACTCTTGAGAGAACTGGAGGCAGGGACAAGACCAACTTGGGAGGACATCGCACCAAGGAGCGCCACATACAAGTCGTACTGGGCCCAATGGAACTCACTGAAGACAAGAGAGGGCGTGCTGTTCCGGGTATGGGAATCGCCTGATGGGAAGACGCAGAGAGAACAGTTGGTACTTCCCCGAAGCAAGGTCCGGGAGCCTAGGAGGAAGTGCACGCTGGTACATCAGGACACCTCAGAGGAAACCGAATGGTCGACAAACTCCGACAGCGCTACTACTGGCTGAGGCTCCGAGCAGACGCTGGGAGTTGGTGCCATCAATGTCATGTGTGCGCGGCGATTTGCGGCCCCCAGACTAGGAGCTGGGGTCGCATGCTACAGTACAACGTCGAAAGGATCGCCGTCGACATAGCTGGACCATTCCCAGTGTCCAGCCAAGGCAACAAGTACCTGATGGTGGTCGTGGACTACTTCAGCAAGTGGCCGGAGGTGTATGCCATTCCGAACCAGGAGGCGAAGACAATCAGGACTGCCTCGTGGAGCAAGTGTTCTGCCTATTTGGGGTGCCGTTAGAGCTCCATAGCGACCAGGGCACCAATTTTGAATCCAATCTGATGAAGGAGGCACTAGAAAGAATTGGGGTGAACAGGACTCGCACCACACCCCTACATCCATAGTCGGACGGCATGGAGGAGAGATACATCAAGACCTTAGAAGAACATCTAAGGAAGGTCGTGGCCAGCCATCAGCGAGACTGGGACGTCATGGTGCCACTGTTCTTGCTGGCCTACCGCTCGTCAACACACGACACCACTAGGATGACGCCAGGCAGCTTAATGTTCGGCCGAGAGTTATGCCTCCCCTGTGATCTGGCTTTTGGAAGCCCCCCTGACGCCAAACAGCCAGCAACCGAATATGTGGAGAACCTGGTGGACCGCCTCCACGACGCGCATGAGATGGCTCGTCAGGCTCGTCAGAACATCCAGTCAGAACATGCGACCGCATGAAGACCCGATACGACAGACAAGTCAACAGCCAAGGGTTCCAGCAAGGTAACCTGGTCTGGTTGTACCGCCCTACCTGGACCAAGGGACGGTGCCCGAAGCTCCAGCAACCATGGCAAGAACTGTACCAAGTGGTGAAGAGGATTAACGACGTCGTCTACCGCATCTAGAAGGTGCCCAGAGGGAAGATGTTGGTAGTAAACCTGGATCGCCTGGTCCGCTACAATGGTGCTGTTCGAGAAAACCATCCTTTAGGACGGAGCAGTGTCGCGATCCGTTATTTACGATCGCGCGGTTAGTGTACACAAAGGAACTGATAGGCGGCTAGCATTCACAAAGCGCCGACAATTAACGATAGCGCTGATACACAAGAAATGGATAGTTTATCACAGAGGTGAAAGACTTGCCGGCCCAGATAGGGTTTCACGTTTCTGGAAGGTGATAGAATATTCGGATTACGTCATTACATGCCTTGTTTATTCCAGAAACATCTAATGATTGTACAGAACAGTCTGGAATTCATGAATGGGTGTATAAAAAGAAGCCATGGCTCGTAATGGGTCAATTGTGTAACAAGAGTCTTGTTGTAACGAGAGCTGATCAGAACGTTGTTTGTTATTGTCATCGACCTTGGTAGACTGTGTGTATGTGACATAATGTTGTTACGTGAGAATTGAGCAGTGTATTCCTACGCAAATAAAGAACGATTTTTATTTTCTGCAAATTGGACTTTTAATTCTACGAACCCACAAAGTTACAGAATATTTTGTTATTAATCCATAAAGAATAAAAATATAACAAATTGACCTACTCGGCTCTATGATGATGTAATAAAACATCAATAGTAACCATACATTTTTACCCTTCTCTCTAGAACTTTTCTGGGTTAAAGTTTTCATTGGAGAGGAAAAGCTGACTATAGATGCATCAGCAATAATAAAGCAACACATTAGAAAAATTCCTAATTGAATTTTATTATATATGCTCAATATGCAAATTATTGGAGTTTCCATGAATTGATCAATTAATTATTTTTACCATACATCATGAAATACAATTTTATTTGCTTTTTTCTACCATTCCTAGAGCAAATGACTTATTCCTCATGCACATACAATTAATTTGTTTTAATACTATGCTGGTTGCTACATTTAATTTAATCTAAAAGCTGCTGCCAAATACGATATATATGATAATATATATATGGTAAAAAAGTAATAATAATAATAATAATAATAATAATAATAATAATAATAATAATAATAATAATAATAATAATAATAACAATAACAATAACAATAATAATAATAATAATAATAATAATAATAATAATAATAATAATAATAATAATAATAATAATAATAATAATAATAATAATAATAATAATAATAATAATAACAATAACAATAACAATAACAATAACAATAACAATAACAATAACAATAACAATAACAATAACAATAACAATAACAATAACAATAATAATAATAATAATAATAATAATAATAATAATAATAATAATAATAATAATAATAATAATAATAATAATAATAATAATAATAATAATAATAATAATAATAATAATAATAATAATAATAATAATAATAATAATAATAATAATAATAATAATAATAATAATAATAATAATAATAATAATAATAATAATAATAATAATAATAATAATAAAAAAATGCATGGGCAATGACTTGCTACAACTAAACAGTTCATAATAATTATACAAATCATTCAGACTAATATAGGCTGAAAATTTGAATATCAGTCACTGATCATTTCAATTTAAAATGTTCCATCAATCTTTATCGCAGGAGTTTGCATCATTATGTATACTTCATTGTATAGAAACCTTACTTAAATCACTTTCATTATATTTTCTATGCCACTCATGTACTCGCCAATTTCATGGAAATAAATTGTACATGCTTACTTTTCTTATATTTTGTCTTCTCTTATTTTTCTCAATTGTGTTATTAGAACATTGAAATACTATAGGAAAAATTCATACCTTGCATTTGTACATATATTTCACTTCTGCATGCCTCATTTTCCAATGAACTGAGAGATATGTCCAATGGACATATGACTTATCACATGTGTCACAAAGAAACATTTTGGGAATGGTGAAATCATCATTCTTGTCATACACTCCATGTGTCACCTTATGTGTAGCAACACGAGCAAATGTGGCAAATGCTGTAGCACATAGATGACATTTAAATGGCAGTTGGTCATTAGCATGGCAAGTTCGATGAGTATTTAGAGCATCAGGACGTGCAAAGCATTTTTCACAATATTCACATCGGTATACCTAGAACAAACGTGATTATTTTAATATGGTGCACTTCTTCAGCCACTTGTGTGAATCTGAAATGAAAAGCTATACAAAGAAAGACACTAATCGAAACTTAAACCAAGTCTACCTTCTTCTCAAAGACTACATTTGTTAAGTTAATTGGGAGTCGATTAATAACACAAAACAACACTCACTTTTAAATTTTCCCGGAACCGGTTTCTGAGGCCTTCCCTCTATCTTCAGCCGGACATCGACTAGTTCTCATTGGTGTAGCTGGCAATATTGCCAGCTACACCAATGAGAACTAGTCGATGTCCGGCTGAAGATAGAGGGAAGGCCTCAGAAACCGGTTCCGGGAAAATTTAAAAGTGAGTGTTGTTTTGTGTTATTAATCGACTCCCAATTAACTTAATTTATACAACAACACTGTTTTCAACACTTCCATGAAAGGATTTACTACATTTGTTACTAACAATTAACATTAAATACACATGAAAATGCAAAGAATGTACAACTTTCTCTGCTCATTATCATTTATATTCTACAAATTTATCATGCATAAGCTTATTTCCTGTTAACTATGTCAACCCTTTCAGGCCCAGTGGTTTCAAATGGAAATCAAATTTCTATTACTTTCTTTTCCCTTGCTACCACAGCAGAGGTTCCAAATGTATCCTCTTAGAACAACACCATAACAGCTGCCATTCGTACTATGTTTTTTAAACTTTCAGAACCTGCATTTGAAGATGTCATGCCGTGGTTCATTACAAGATAAAGCAAATTTGCCATTGATAAAGCAACATTAGTAAAACAGCAAGTGAAAATATGTTTAGAAAATTTACAAAACAAATATCACACTCAGTTATTAATGATTCCCTTATAAATGGGACACATATGCCAATGTTAATAACTTTTTGAAATGAAGAAACCATCTTATTTGATACATTAGGTGTATACTGAAATCTAAAAATAAAATTTAAAATCTTTAATATTTTTTAAAGATATGTTAACAAATAGGAACATGTACATACTCTTCTAAAGCATTAAACTTTTGAACACTTGTAAAAGTCTAGTTATGTTTATTTGGTACCCAGGGATGGATAACACACAGATTGAACTGTCTTCAGACAATGGAAATACTTTAACAGTTTTGCAGATTTCATTGGTTGTACCTGTGAAGATGTATGGAGAGGTAATGTCTACAAAGCAACATCTGCACAGCAAATTGTGGACCACAGATGTGAAGTCAGAGCTGAATGCAACAACAAACATTGGAGTACCCTTGGATAGAATTGCCATTGAATGCCAGGTACTTTCCGAGGAACAGGTATGGAAAATTGATACCTATTTATGGACACTATTTCACCCAGTGATCAGAAATTTATACAATTCCTAATAAAAAAAAAAAAGCTTAGACTGTGACTGATGAACAACTTTAGTGAAAAAACTTTTGCCAGTTAGGAATGCTCAAGGTGCCAATCCAACATTATTCTAGAGCTACTCTAATGACTTGGGAGACAAAACACCCAGTACAGAATCCCAGGACCCAGTACAGAGATTAGGGCAGCAGTTATAATTTATTTATCAACTGCATCAACAATGTGGTATTACTTGACAGAGCATTGAGGCATATTACCTTCAGGTGACCAGCACGACGATCGTTGCTTATCAGGTCTTATCTGGTCGATTAGAAGAGTGAAATATTAGTAAGTTGACATACAATAAGTTACAAAACACAAATAGAGTGATTGGAAGCTGCATGTGTCTATATATGTTTTCTTGCGCCTGCCGATGTATGACACGTTGCTGTCCAGAGGACATGATTAAATCTGAACAGAGCATACATACACTGGCCTCACCGTGTATCTGCAATAAGCTGAGGTAAACATATATGTTTTTTTTTAATGTAAATTTATATTGAGGAATTATTCCTTTTAAATACATTACTCCAGTATATGGGTGTTTTTAATTAATTAGAGCCAACTGAAAAATTCAATGCCACCACCGGACTTTGAACCACGGATCTCCTGGTTTCCATCCAGTCCTCTAACCCCTGGACTGGATGGAAACCAACAGATCTGTGGTTCAAATCCTGACCATGACATTAAATTTTTCAGTTGGCTCTAATTAATTAAACATATATGTGTTGCAAACTTTTTCCAATATCCCTTCTCGCTTTGCCATGTAGTATAGTGTATTCAGTATCAAGCAAAAGCAAAAGCAAAAGTCATGGTGGTAAACCTCATATCATGGAGCTGTTTGGGTCAGCAAGCTCTGAGAAACAAGCTATTGATAAGACTTTTTTCAAATCTGCTGAACCAGGTATTTTCTTTAATACCAGCCAGTGTTTGATTGGTTGGTAAGAAGGAAGAGAAATGCTCTTAGTATGGTCCAGAATGCTTATTAAGATACTGGTAGAAGTGTTCTACCTCTCGTTTTGTTAGTCTTTAAACCTCCTCAAAGTTTTGTGTGAAGGTAAAGGAAACTTGATTGCCAAAAAGACAAGGATATTGACAAGTTCAGTGTTGTCTACTGTTAATTCAGCAGTTCTGTCTTCATGAGACTGGCAATGTTCAACACATGACTGAGTATAAAATCACATTACATAGACCAGAATGCTGACGAGTAATAATAGCCACAAAGTACTGCATTCTATAGATTTATAAACTGCCTCAAGTATATAAAATAATAATTATCATCAGCATCATCATCTGTGGTCAAACAGCCCTTTTAGTTTAGCCTTGACCTCCTTCAGAATTGCTGCCCAATTTTTTCTATTTAGGGCTCTCCGTCTCCATCTCCATCTCTTAATCCCTGCTTTAAGAAGGTCATCCTGGACATCATCTAACCATAGTAATTTGGATCTTCCTATTCTTCTTTAACCTCTTGGTATGGCATCTAGTAATTTTATAAGGATACTATTATTGTCCATTCTGATAATGTGGACCAGCCACTCCAGCCGTTTAATATTTATATCAGTGACAATACTTGCATCTGCATATAGTTCAAAACTGTATTGCAGTTCAAAACTGGTCCTAATTCTCCAGTTAGGAGAATTGTCATAAACAGGGCCATAAATTTCCGTTAAGATTTTCCTTTCCCAAGTGTTTAAGATGGTCATTGTTTCGTCCAGGCAGAGTCCAGGTTTCGCTTCCAAAAGTAACCGTGGATTTCATAATTTTATATAGATTCTCACTTTAATTTTCTTTGAGATATATCTGGATTAAAATAATATATTCCAATTAAAATAATATTAAAATATTAATAGAAGACTACTTACTTTATCTAGTGATACCAGTTGAAAGGCACACTCTATCATTTCAGTACCAACGGAATGTCCCGAATCTGCATGAACCAATGCAAGCTGCTCGGTTGGAAAAGTCTCACCACAAACTTCACATTGGTAACATTGCTGGGGTTTTACAGCTTTCTCTAGTTCATGAGATCGTAAGTGCTTTTTCAGTCGAGAATTACGATTTAAGTACTTTCCACATATATGACACTGAAATGGTTTCACATCCATATGTGTAACCTCATGCTCTTTGAGGGTCTGAAAATAAAAAATTCACTAATCATTAAGCTGAATTGCTGTGATCAAAAAATTTGGGCAAACCATTGCTGTGTCTACAATAAGGCTAAAATGCTAATTTTATGCAGCATACTAAAATAAAAAGGGATCATTAACTGTGAATCTTTTCTTGAGAATTCTAGAATTTTTAAAATTGATACTGCAGGAGTGTTGTTTCATATTTACTAATATACAGTGTTATTAAAAACAAATTAATATAGAAATATAGAAATTCCTTCTTTCTTCTACTTACTAAATTTTTTCAAATATACTTTACATGGATTAGCGCTGAAGTTTAATGATAAAAAATCAATATTTTATCTACCTGTTTGTCCTTGTATGCTTTTCCGCAGACTCCACATTTATGGCGACGCTCGCCAAAATGAGTTAAGCTATGACCTCTAAGAGCGCCTTGAGTGTTGAAAACTTTTGCACATTCAGTGCATTCAAACATCTTTTCTTTGTGTCTGAACCTGTACAAAAAACAAAAAATAGCATGTGCAAACATAGCCATTCTGAGTATAAATAAGCTTTCAAATACAATTTGGTAAAATTACACTAAATTAAAAATTATTTTACTTCACAATCTTAAAATTTTGATCATACTGCAGAATCACCTGAAGAATTCTAAGGAATGAGTTAGCAATTTCAATTTAACTTCCTCAGTGCTACATCTGTTATATTTAATTTTCATTGAGTTATACCAGTTACATTCCTTAAGTTTTTAATTCATATGTTTAAATTCCCTACTTAAATAGAATGAAAAGATAGTTTACTGAAGAATGAAGCACAAATATTGCTCTCATATGAATACCTAGTCTTACCATAAATACTGTCACAAACTTTTGAGGGTGGCTGTACCTCCAGCCGGAGGAGCCGGCACATTCCAGAGCGGTAGCAGGTAGCCTAAGTCATTGATGGAGCAGCTGTGGAAGTGTAAAGTTGTATTGTAAAATCTTCAAGATGGAATGGGGTGACTATGAAAATCGTGTGGCTATGATAGCGCTATATAGGGTAGGTAAATCACCAAGTGAGATTTTCAAAACTCTCCAGAAACTGAAAATCACAAAGAGGTTTGTCTATCGCACTATCCAGCGTTTCGATGAGACTGGAGATGTGAAAGATCGCCCGCGGGAAGGAAGACCACGCACAGTTCGGACTCCAAAATTAGTGAAAGCAGTGGCGGCTCGTGTGCAGAGAAATCCTGTAGGTCGGTGATGGCTCAAGAGCTAAACATTTCAAAAATGTCTATGTCTCGCACATTGAGGAGTGACTTGGGATCCATGCTTACAAACGACACAAGGGACACCTTCTTACAAATGAACTGAAGCGCCAGAGACTCCTAAAATCAAAGCGCTTGCTAAAGCGTTACGCTGCAAATGGGCACCGACGAATTCTTTTCATTGATGAAAAATTTTTCTATGTTGAGGAGACTTTCAATGCCCAAAATGACAGGGTATATGCTACGTCATCTAAAGAAGCTGGTGAAAAGGCTCCAAGAATCCAGAGGGGTCATCATCCTGCATCAGTCATGGTGTGGTGGGGTGTGAGCTACGAGGGCACAACGGAGCTCCATTTTTGTGAAAAAAATGTGAAAACAACTGCACAAGTGTATCAGAACACAGTGCTTCAACCAATAGTTAAGAAACTCAACAACACACTCTTCCGTGGACAGAGATGGACTTTCCAGCAGGATTCTGCCCCATCACACAAGGCTGGTTCAACCCAGGAGTGGCTGAGGTCAAATGTTCCAGACTTCATTTCTACTTCAGACTGGTCATCTGCTAGTCCGGACCTAAACCCTTTGGACTACAAATTGTGGTCCAAGCTTCAGGAGATGGCTTGCAAGAAGAGACATCCCAATATTGAAAGTTTGAAGCGCTCTCTTCTGAAGGCAGTTGCCGAGTTCCCTCTTGATGTGGTGCGTAATGCAATTGATGAGTGGCCACAAAGACTTAAGGACTGTGTGCGTGCTAATGGTGGCCATTTTGAATAATTATATGTGATTTCAATTCTCTATAAATCTATGTAGCTAGTGGTATAAGGATATTAAAATATCTCCAAGCATTTTGTGTCAGTTGAATTAGAATGTTGTGACAGTATTTATGGTAAGACTAGGTATATAAGAGATATATTATTTTGAACATAAAAGTATTAAATAATGAAGGAAAGGATATAGTAGCATTTTCATTCATCTAACAATTATGTATAAGAAATTAAGCAAGTTAGCTATTTTATTATTAATTAACTGTTCTGCGCACATGTTCTGTATAGGCTTACGTTAGAAAAATGAAATGGGCTGAAAAATTCAATGCTTTAGCCAAGTTTTGAACAATGGAGCTTTCACCTTTAGTGAATTATTGTTATTGTTATCGTTGTTGTTATTGTTATCATTATTGTTATCATTATTATTATCGTTATTATTATTATTATTATTATTATTATTATTATTATTATTATTATTATTATTATTATTATTATTATTATTATTATTATTATTATTATTATTATTATTATTATTATTATTATTATTATTATTATTGTCGTTATTGTTGTTGATCCACAGGAAATGATTTGCAGAAGGTTCATTCAATGCTGGACATGTTAAAATATACACAAACATTATTCTACATAATTATTAGATATTTGCATTACTTTATACCTATTTACCTATTCTGAGTTCTTATACTAACCTTTCTTTAAATTGAATAATTACCATATACATCTTCCATTTTAATTCAAACAGTATATTACTGTAATCATACATTTTCAGTCAGTGCTTTATGGCTGACACTCATTTTTGAGATAATCTTCAATGGAATAAAAGCAATAGCTAATTAGATGTACATTAAGACATTTATTTATTTAAATGTATTTATTTGTCAATAGACTGCAAAGCAGTTTCTGACATTGTCGATTACAATCTAAAAGTTTACAATTATAGGATATAGAGAAAAATATAAACAGTATAAAAAACATATTTACAGATCATCAACTTTGTACAAACATTTATCCATTAAAAAGTATTTTAATTTGTTTTGAAATTGCTTCGTACCATTTAATGCTTTAATTGATGTTGGCAGTCTATTAAATAAAATCTGTCCCATTATAAAAACATCTCTATCAGTATACTGTTTAGAAGTACAGTATTATAATTGTGTACATCAGCAGTCTTCAAATTTACCTAACTTACAACAAAAAGAATTGCTTTATATACATATAGTGAGTATAGTGTGAACATTTTGTTTTGTTTGAAAATATCTACAAAAGAATCAGTATTTTTTAAGTTAAAAATTATCCTAATACACCTTTTCTGTCCAGATGTACCCTTGGACAACTTCCCCATATTTCAATTCCATATGATAGGTATGGGAAGATAACACCATAATAAATATTTATTAGTAGTTTGGTATCACCTTTTGGCTTAAAATGCCTAATTAGAAATATTGATTTACTAATTTTTTTACATAGATAATCAATGTGACTACACCATGTCAATTTATTGTTCATATAAACCCCTAGGAATTTATGGCCACTTATATCCTTTACACTAGAGTTATCTATCTGTAGATTGATGTTAAAGTGAGTCTTATTTGTCAGGCTAATTTGCATTGATGTGGTTTTTTCCATGTTGCATTTGAGGTTGTTTTTGTCAAAATAATTTAACAAACGTTCTCCCAGAGATCTCATATCTTGAATTAAATTCTTGTTATTTACAGCAGAGCAGATGACAGTTGTATCATCTGCATAAGATATTATACTTGCATTGTCAGTAGTAGGTAAATCATTTATACACATAATGAACAGAATTGGTCCTAAAACACTACCCTGAGGAACCCCGTATTTTACAGTCTTACAAGTGGACTAATAGATGTTTTGATAGTTTGCATTTTGGTAATTAATTTGTGTGTATTGTGTTCTACCTTTCAAGTAAGAAGTAATTAAACTCTTGGTATTCCTCTTATACCATAATTGTCCAATTTTTTAATAAGAATATCATGATCGACACAATCAAATGCTTTTGATAAGTCAAAAAATAAGGCTCCGACCTTTTCATTATTCTCTAACTTCATAGCAGCCCGGTGTACAAACTCTGCAACAGCGGTAATTGTTGACAGACCTTTTCTGAAGCCATGCTGGAAACCTTGAATGATGTTTTTCTTCAGAAATGATAAAAGTCATGATTTGAAATGATTTACTGGTTTTATTGCTTTGATGTAACTTGGCAAGTTTTTATGCAATTTAATGTATGAGTGTAGAATGATTTTCTGATAGAGTGAGTTACTGTGATTAGTTACATACAGATGTGTATTTTTTCGGTGTTATGTTTGTATACTGTGGTATTCACTGTAAATGGTGTATCAGTAGTGTTTTTAAGTACAAGCATAAATGTTTTATGAATATGAATGCAGAGAATGGATTTTCTACACAGATGTTTGTAGGAAGATTTTGAGCTAACACCCTCCATGATTCTAATAATTTTTTTCTGTGCAATGAAGGCTGCCTTTCTCAGTGCAGACTTACCCCAAAAACTATGCTCTATAATGAATGGACATGAGCAAAGTATCCTGCCCTAACAGTTACTTTTCCTGTACAATCATGTAGTACTGAACTATGTTTTTGTTTATTACATTAATGTGAGCATCCCATTCCATATTACTTTGATGCCATGGAATTTGATGGATTTGGATTTTTTAAGTGCATGATTAAGAAATTGCATTTGAAAGGCAAGGTAACTTTTGTTCCTGCTTGTCTGTGTATCCATTGCTACAGTTTTATCTGTACTTATAAGGAGTTATTACATTATTCATGACTTCCAATTAAATGACCCATCTACAAAAACTATATTACATACTGATGATACAAATATTGTGATCAAAGGAATCCAGAAGAAACATTTCCAACTTCCATTCAGCTTACCACAGAAAATAATATTAAACATCATAGTTGTATAAAAAGTGCGAAGGACTTACGAAAAATCGCTGGCATCATACATTAGTAGGAAGAGCCAGAAAATTTGCTTCCAAATTAGTAATAATGTATTTTCAGTTAAGAACTTTCATGCAATGTCAGATTCACAATCCCAATGGAAAGTTGGACGCTACGGAACTATTCTCCTCAATCCATCAATATACTTTTGGTAGGCCTGTGCTGATAAATCTTAAGCTGCTTTGTAAGTACTTATATGGAGTATTTAATAATAATAATAATAATAATAATAATAATAATAATAATAATAATAATAATAATAATAATAATAATAATAATAATAATAATAATAATAATAATAATAATAATAATAATAATAATGATACTGAAAATGATAATGATAATAATAATAATGATAAGAATCATAATGATAACAATGATAACAATCATAATAATAATAATGATGATGATGATGATGATGATGATGATGATGATAATGATGATGATGATGATGATAATAATAATAATAATAATAATAATAATAATAATAATAATAATAATAATAATAATAATAATAATAATAATAATAATAATAATAATAATAATAATAATAATAATAATAATAATAATCGTTATTCAGGTTTGCCGACAATTGCAAAGGCCTGATTAGCATCACCTTTTTAGAGATCTTTGCGCTGAGAGCTTTTTTGCAAAAAGGTTTTTCTGTTGGTACGAAACCGTTGAGTTCAACCACATATAAATATAATGGAAATAATAATCTGTGGGCATGAAAGGTAATGTGCAAAATATTAAGCTCTGCTGACCGACAATGAATAATGAGTGCAAATAGACTCGTGCTATAGAAGATATGACAATATGATCATCGTTTTGTCTCGAAATAGATTTTTACAGGCGGTACACATTTTCAAAAGTATGAGATTAAGTAAACTACAGATCTTTAATTTTTAATAAGGAATTCATAGAATCCTGATTTTTTCAATGCACTATACAAACAAACGAAGAGTTGAAAAAATATATCTAATTTCGTTCTGCAGTATTTTGTGTCACATTAAATTTGGAAGTTTATTTTAGGGCATTAGTAATCTTGTTTTGATATCAAGGTATTTCTCGTGAAGATCTGAGTTTCAGACTTCAGCTATTACTTTGAACTTTTCAGTCTCGTTCTACCTTTCCAACGTTGTCCTAACACATAGACAGAGCACAGAAAAACATTTATTCCAATTAAGTGACCTAGCAGTTCTATATTATAATGCACTTATTCGTTCTTAAGGTGTATAATTTCATACGAATTTGAAATGTCGTATTGGTTTACCAGGAATCATGAGAATCGTTTGGAGAATTTAATGTCATACAAGCATGTTGCCATGGTAGTCCAGTGGTTAGAGTAAAGATGTAGAGCGAGAGATTCGTGTTTCAAATCCTAGCCAGATTCCTAAATTTTTCAGTTTGATTCTAATTTTCCATATTTTTTAAGATGGAACTTATGCAATTTGTACATAGTGATACATGTAGAACTGAAATATTTTCCTGTATTATTCGGCTGCAAATTCACTTAATGAGCAGTTTTTAATGTTAAATTAAACAGAATGTTCGGAAGTGTACATTCCATGTAAACGTAACCCTTGGTGTAAAAGCCCAAGAGGGCCTGAGCTGTCGACTTCACACCCACATACGCAAGGCAGAGGTGGGCGATCATCCAACCGATACGGAGAGAAGATGTGGCACCCTCAGCCGGAATGTTGACTTTCTAGACCAGAGTTCGCTACCTAGTGTAGCTCCTCAAGTTCCTCACATGCTAGCCTGCCTCGGTAGCGTAGATGGTAGCGTGTCTGCCTCATGTTCAAGAGGTCCCGAAATTACGTCCCAGAATTACGTGACATGCACAAATACAATCTTCCAAAGTTGTTGACCACAAACAAAAGCGTTCACTTTCAAAACACAATTGCAGGCACACGATACTCAGTTCCGATTACACTCTCATTTCGGCTCCATTTACAACTGTCCCTCGGCAAGTCGCGTCTTCCTTAAATACATTTACTCATATTACTAGACATTTCTGGAATATTCTGTAACAAACAAGAAATCGATACTTCCAGTCAGCTATCTGTTTCTTTATCTGTTTCGGCAAGCTTTTATCTCTGCATTGCACTATCTGTCCCTTATCTCTCTGCACCAAACCTTTTGTGCGCGTCGCCACCAGTTGCGACAGTATATACACATTCACTACTCTTCTAACTGCAGGGGAGTGTTTGATTTTGTATCACATATAATTATCCTTGCCTTGCTTTTCATACTACCTGTATATAGTGAGTGTATCTTTTGTGTTCAACATTCAAGCATATATGCCATTAACCTGTACTCTTCTTGGACAGGTTCAAATTGACATGTTCATGTTCAGTTGTGGCTACTAGTGAACTCACTGTATGCAAATCAATTTAATCTAATCTAATCTATACAATCATCTTACCTATTTAATAAGGCGATAATGGAAGTATTTTCATTTGAATAAGCATTCTTACTTGACATTGGAACTATGCACATCATTTCTCTGTCCTCTGGTTTCCACAATGGGTTACTGTGAATTTCTACAAAATTGTAGCAGGTAAAAATATTTGAGAAATAACATGTTAATTTCTAAAATTTTGTAGACTGTGAACCTACTGATCTAACATGTAATCACGACTACCTTCAAAGCCTACACAGCCAATAGAAAATATCCGCCACCCGAGTCACTGTCTACCCTTAACACCATACAGCCACGATGAATGTGTATTGTATGCAGAGTGATAAGAATAAACCTCTACCCATGGTGAGTGGTTTTAAATGTTCTAAATATTACATGTCTGTGAAGAACACAGATAAGAACTTGAATAGACAAGAAGTGAGAGCGTGTGTAAGAGAAAAGTTTTGGAAAATATTCTAAAAAGCCTTCAAAAATGGAAATGAAATAGCAAAACAAGAAAACAAAAGTGAACTCACAACTTCAGACATAGTACTTAAAAGACAATATATATTATCCCATACTACCTAAATCTATACAAGCAGTATAAAGAATATTGAATACAACAGACTTACAAAAGAACAAGGGCAAAAAGTTCTTTGTTGAAAATGATAAAGAATGCAAGATATAATTTTCTAATGTGTAGCAAATTTAATAAATCTAAAACCCTCAACTTTTTAAATATATGAAAGATTCCAATATTATGCCTGACTCTTTTACCAGTTTTATACCATCCATGTTCTCATAATTAATAATTATGTATGTTGATCTTCACATTTTTGCAAAGAGCAAGAAACTTATTCAAGACTTTAATATTAAAAAAAATAATTTGAATTACCCCTTCTAATTCTGTGATTGATTTTGAAATTGCTACAAAAGAGCAACTGTATCAGTATTTCCAGAGAGAAAGATACAAAATTGTATTTTTTATTTAGACTAGGTTTAGTACAGGAAAATGCAACAATTGGGGCTCGCCAAAAAATATGTTTCTGGTGAGAGTGAAATAAGAAATAGATTGATGTACTTCTTTGGAATACCATATCTTAATCAAGGGCACAAGTAAACACTTTTCTGAGAACATGAAGTGCACAAAGTCTCAGAACCAAACATTACATAAATTTGGTGATTATAATGTAGATACATATGTCAGTGCAAATAGTACTTTTAGCCCAGGGATGTGATGTTCCTTTTGTTCATGCTGCCTTCACACTGTCAGTAAATGGTAGCACCAAGTTATGCTAAACTCACGTTGTCTCTGAAACTGGTCCTACAGTGCTAACTTATAGATACTTACTTCACTTTTATTACTGCTCAGACTGGTCCCTAAAGATTTCTGCACCTTACTGCTTTCCTATGCCTCAGTTGCACACACCATACCAACTGACTCAAACTCACCACATATATGTTTTCTGTTATAGGTTGTTCCAGATTTTTCGAAATCGATAGATCTGAAACTTAAACCGTAGAATAAAAGACGATCTATTTCCCAGCTTGTGACATCAGTGACAAAACAGTGTGCGCTGTCTCCCTTCTCACCACCGGCCCCGGCTCTGTGAACGGCGTGACAATACTCCCTATTCAGGGAGGGACACTACACGCGACAGCCTCTGGACACTATAGACTTTATCGCTGAACTTCTTCTCCATGTAGTGCGGTCACTACTTTACTTGGAGTTTGGAGAATGGTGGTCAGAGTAGGAGAATGCATAACATTCCGTACGAAACCTCTAATCGTAGGCTCTCTGCTCATGCCAAGTCTTCCTTCGCTACCAGCTGTTGATGGGACACCTTGTGCATTTCGTGATAACCTCTATAGATTTTCAGGACTGTTGGCTCTCATGGTGCGATTCTGCAACCAACTTTTTTTTTTTTTTTTTTGGCAGCCCCAAACGTAACCTTCACAGGGATTACCCTGCTAATCCCAAGAAGCTCGTTGTGGTTTTGGAGCATTACCTCATCTTGTCCGATTCGCCGGACCCTACTGCCAACGCCGACTGTCGCTTCTCGGCCCCTGATGACGTCCTGTCCAAGTAGCACTCCCGAAGCAGTCCTTGCGAGAAAAGGCCAACTAAACCACCCAAAACACCCCAAGGCCAACTCCAGCAAGGTCTCTTTCTCCACAGTCAAGGCGCCGCCCAATGCCGTCAGTATTTAGAAGGGCCGATCCGGTTTCCTTGATGGCAAGCTATCCAGCCCGTCGGGTTTGATTAGTGTACCAAAGTCCACCAATAACTGGTACATCTTCTCTGAGCGATGAGGTTGTCCTTCACTATTCTATACAGGGCATACAGTGTCACTCGAGGAGATGGAGCCTGCCATAAGCCACAGCAGTCTTTACTGTTTCCTGTCGGCTCATCGATTGGGTCTTGAATCCTTTCCAACGTGTCCTGATTGGTCACATTTCCAGCATACACCGCTTGACGTAAAATGTAGAGTCTCTTACCAGATGTCCCGTGTGATCACGTCCCCAACACACATCTGTGGGAGATCTCCGACGTCCTTGAGTTGATCATCTGTCCCTAATGTACCGAATACCCTTGATCTCCATGATGAGGACAGTCTCACCTTGGTCGCTATATGCACCTTCCTCAACCAGTTCATCTGCAAGCATCGCCCGATCCTCGACTCCGTCTTCCGAGACCCAAAACGGTCCCACCAGGATTCTCCAGGGCGAACACGTTCATCAGGTTTTCCTCATTTCCGCCCAGCGCTTTCACACCCTTCTCCACGTCGGTAAGATGTTAATCGATTTTGGTCTCTATCTTCGCCATGCCGGATTTCATTTCCATCATCCCCCACCTTCTCTAGCCAAAGATCTAATTTCACCATCTTCGCCAATCGAGATTTCATTTCACTCTTAATTTCCTCCATTCCGGCCAATATCTAATGATTTCCGCCAGTGCAGCTGTTTATCCCGCTCCTGATAAAAGTGTGACTGAATGACACCTCCATGTTGTGACACTCATTCGTCGCCAAACGTGTTAGCACAGCGCTAACTTACACTTAATTGTACTTCGTTACTGCTCAGATTGGTCCATAAAGATTTCCGTAACGTTGACTTTCACTTACGCCTCTATTGCACACATCGATTCCCTAGGCTGACTGACTTAACTCTGCTGGCCGACTATCACAATGCTGGCGTAAGCGATTCCTTATCCTGGATCACGGTAGAAACGCTCTAGAAGAATCTCAAAATACATTTTTCCAGATTTGCCGACATCGAAAATTCTCCATACTTGATCAGTAGAAGAAAATGCTACGGATTTCCCTGCTTGTGACATCAGGCAGCAGTCCAGGCTGTATGTGCCACCGCCCTTCACCTCACCGCTAGTCCCTTTTCATGCAGACTTAAATGCTAATTTTTATAATCACCACTCCCATACTCATGTTTTTAGAGGTTTTAAAGACTATACAAACTAAAATAAAGGTGCGTAAAACTCCACAACGCAAGAATTAATATCTCGCTTAGTAAACAAATGTGTCGGCCATCCATAAATATTCAAATTGGTGCATCACAAAATTTGTTTACGTTAATAAAGTGTTTTATAGGAACAAAACATTAAAAAGGTTTTCTTTATTGATCGAGGGCTTTTTTAGTTCTTTAACGAACTGTAGTTATACATTTATTATTTTGACAATGAACAAAAATAATTCGTTTAACTACCCAATTATACCGATAATGAGCCAAGATAAAGGTTTTAACTATACTTATAGCAACATGTATTCTATACCTAGTTTCGTATATATATATATTAAAGAAAATTCAGATCAAGATTAACATTTCAACTAATCATATTCTCTTATGCTAATTACGGGATGTATCCTTGGGGGAACCGCTATCGCACCTTGCGTTCGGCCGTTCAGGTTGGTTGCTGTGTTAGCCATGTGGATAACAGAAAGTCTGCAATAAATACAGTACGGTTCATCTGGGTATAGTTCATCTAGTGCATATATAACTTATATAAACTCTCTCTTCTAATTTCCCCCTTCCAGAGAAAATTGCTGAGGGCAAAATCAGAGGTAGGAGGGGACATTAAAAGAGAAAGTTTACAAAACAAATCCACACACTTTAGACGAGCTGAAGAATGAAGTTCGTCAAGAAATTGCTTTCAGAAGGAACTCCTCTAATTTCTATGGATCCTAGGATCATTTGAGCATTTTTGTTGTTGTAATTTACGTCCTCCAACGTTGTCATATCGAACGATGAATGGGATGGGTGAAATGATGCTCAAATGAGTCCAGGGTCCATAGAGCTTAGTTAGCCGACATTCGTCCTTCAGGATAAGGGAAAACCCTGGAAAAACCTTATCCAGGTAACTCACTCTAACCGAGTTTCGAACTCGGGACCTCTTGAATGTGAGGCAGACACGCTACTACCACGCTACCAAGGCGGGCATTTGAGCATCGTTTCACCCATTTCGTTCATCGTCCTGTATGACTTAACGTTGTAGGACGTAAATTAATAAGCGTAAACTGCAGAAAGTAATTATTAATGAGCATTTTCCTAACCAGGTGCCAGAAATCTTGAACTACGAAGAGAGGCAGTTCCAACACCCCTAGCTTGATATATCCGAGTAATTAACTTTTGTTTGTTTAATTTTATAGTGTATAATACGCGACAGAATTATTCTGAATTCTGGAAAATTACATTCTTCTTTATTAATGATTTTTCGCAAGTTCGTTCTTCTTAGGCACCGTCGTTAACTGTCTTAATGACTGCAAGTCATTGTCAAGACTGTCTCTGTAAGTTATCCTGCAAAGCAGCTTAATGGAAATGTGTAGGGAAAGTGACAGGCCTTCGTATGGCATTCAAAAACCTAGAAGAGACCACGAATTAACTGAAAAATAGATCAAAATTAACGAAGGGATATGCCCACTGGATAGCACAATCCTTAACGCAGGCATAAATGGACAAAATGAGTAGTGATGTATTTATTATTATTATTATTATTATTATTATTATTATTATTATTATTATTATTATTATTATTATTATTATTATTATTATTATTATTATTATTATTACAACCTCGCAACAAATTCTTCCTAAAAATCCACAACCCATCCGCCAATATCCTCAGAAAAACACATACCTGCGGAAAAACTCTTAAAGTGTGGGCACGCAGCAAAAACCTTCTGGCTTTATACAGCCAGCCAGCACCTCGATCGGTCGGATGTAGTATTATTATGAAGGAACTTAATGAAAGGTCAGAAATTAGAAAAACAAATTTCTGCTGATAAAATGAAGAGGCAGTTGGAAATTTATCAGTGAAACTGATAAATTCAATGCTATAACCAGAATTTCATCCATGAATCTTCCGGTCTCCGTTCGTTTGTTTTAAACAATGAACTACCATGGCAACGTGTCAGCACGTCACTACGATGTGCAACTAACTCGCACTTTTCCCGGTAGACCACTAGGAGATCTCATATATAAATAACAGACCTTAAATAGCGACATACGGCCTTTAAGTACTTTATGTCCCGGGCTTTATAGTTAGACCACCACTATTAGGTCAATTAATCTAACTCTACACTTCCAAACCTTGTCCTACATACTGCTAAACAATTAATTCCCACGAAGAGGCAGTTTTTAATATAGCGAGAAGTCATTAACAATTTAATTTCCGCGGACATTCAGGGAAAAAAGGCAGAACAACTTGTATCAACTTCCTTCAACTACCTGATTATTAACTGCTGAGAGACAGGTCAAAGTAGGTCTTGTGCTATTTCGAAATCAAAGTACCCAAAACATATGTGGCTACAAGAACATGAAGCTATAAAGAGAGAGACTGGCACTATTCACCTGATCTGTATTCGTGAGCTTCTTTTCGTAAGAAATGAAAATGAAATGTGTAGTGTTTAACGCCCGCTTTTACTACATATGGCACCGCAGGCGGTGACACTGATGATACATGAGATGAAGATGGAGCACCGGTGGAATGAGATGGCGGGGGAAACCGGAGGTTCCGGAGAAAACCCACCCCAGCGCCGTGTTGTCCACCACAAATCTCACTTTGCGGTCGCCTGGGATCGAACCCGGGCCGCCTAGGTGAGAACCAAGCGGTCTAACCACTGAGCCACGGCGCGGCCTTTTCGTAAGAAGATCTCATGGATATTTAATTCGATGAAAGCAGCCTAAAACAATGAATAGGACAACCCAATTATAACTTGAGCAGTGGTATTTTAGGATGCACAACTGTAGCAGCCAATGCGTTCTGCTCATAAGATATAATCAAGGACAGCTTCGGGGATTGTACCTCCGTGTCATGGCACTGCCTTAAAAATAGGTAGCGATACGAGCTTAAGTTATTTGTATAAGTACTCCTAATGCGGTCATGTATACTATTGTTCAAGAGGCAATGCCACATCTTGCCTAAGAGAAAATCAAGAAGCTGAAGAAAGTGCCAAGTTCTTAGTGTCAAACACTACTGTAGACCCACAACTACAACGCAAGCTAGAGGGATGTGTAACGATACCTATCACTACAGTTACTGCAACAAACATTAGATCTGGCAACATGGATGACTCATATGCACTCTCATACACTCATTTCCTAGTAAACAGATCCGCTAACAGAGCAGATAAACAGTTCAAACCCCTCTCTCCTTCATTCATCCCTTGCATTTTTGTAGTGGGTATACAATACTGTGTTACTATTCTATTTATCGGTGCAATTTCTAGTTCATTCTCTACAATGACTGGACATAAGCTGGGAAACTGAGTTTTTAATTATGGGCGCTTTTTAACTATTGTGGTTCTCGTAGTCCTCATTCTACGTTCTCCATTCTTGAGACCCTTTTAAGTAAATTAAATCTAAGACACAGGAACACTGGTTTTACTTCGCTTTCGATGGAAGACACGATAAGGATTTTTACGTCCCTAAAAAATACATCACACTCCGCTGTGTTTGAGCCGATGAACTCGGGAACCAGACCTCCTTGACCATGGAGGACGACTTCAGCCGGTTAGTCCCTACCGTTGATAACAAATGACGATCAGTAGGACCAATAGTACACACACCGAGGCTTATAACTTTTCTTCTTAATCTTCCCCAGTTTTACCACTATTGTGGTGTTAAGGGATTCTTATTCCTCTATCCCTTTACGGTCGGGCCTGAGGAACGGAAGCTTTGGATCGTGATAGAGAACCAGGATGGGTGATCAGCCCGATGCTTGGTGTGAGGGTGAAGGAAGTGAATGGTTGTGTGACGGCGAGATGAGTGATAGGAAAGATGATGGAGCAATTGGTGGAATGCTGTCGGGGGAAACCGGAGGACCCGGAGAAAGCCCACTCCAGCGCCATGTTGTCGTCCACAAATTTCACTTTACGATCGCCTGGGATCGAACCCGGGCCGCCTTGGTGAGAGCCACTTGAGAGTCTAACCACTCAGCCACGGCGCGGCCCATAAGTAACTTATCAACTGTGTTGGTAACATTAATTTCCCCTTGTTCATATCTAAAATTGAACTAATTCTTTTCTAACGTTACCAACAGACGATTAAAAGAGAAGCCTGATTTGCTGGGAAAGTAAGTGGGCGGCGATGTATTATTTTCTTTATTTGACTAACACGATTAAATTAAGTTATTTTTAACTAAGAAGCCTATTTTCTAGATTATCTTCAGTAGACCAGGTGAAACTGGAAAGGCCTCCTCATCTGTACAATAAATACATAACAAAAAAAAAATGTGTTGGTTAACCGCGTAACAATTAAATGGACATTTACAGGAAAAATAAATGGTTTGTGGATGTGATGTTAAGAATGCTTTATTCTGTTTCCCATGCATTTTGTTTTGTGGCGATAGCCAGTAGTTACACAAAAAAGAGTGGTAGATTTAGTTCACGTGTGTAGAAATATTAAGGCACCCATGAAAGTAACTTAAATTGATACGCTGTTCGGCAATCTATTCGTAATTTGCAGTAGCTCCATATTTGCTTGAGGAAAAAGTATACTAAACCTCCAAATCTAACGGACATTTATATTGCATAACATAACGGAACAACATTTCAGCCATTTCTGTCGGATATTTCCTGCTCATTTGTTAAAAGGACGTTAATCTATAAACAAATCCCACAAAATAATGTGCACTTATGCTTCAGGCTGCCAGGGTACAGGCCGCGCCATGGCTCAGTGGTTAGACCGCTTGGCTCTCACCAAGGCGGCCCGGGTTCGATCCCAGGCGACCGCAAAGTGAGATTTGTGGTGGTTTTCTCCGGGACCTCCGGTTTCCCCCGCCATCTCATTCCACCGGTGCTCCATCTTCATTTCATGTATCATCAGTGTCACCGCCTGCGGTGCCGTATGTAGTAAAAGCGGGCGTTAAACACTACACATTTCACATTTCATTGCCAGGGTACATTTCTCAAAATGAGAAAAGGATCCGCTTTGGCAACTGAAAGGACATATGTCTTTAACACGTACAACAAAGAATTTTAAAACCAGGGCCAATAATGGCAGAAAATGAAAAGAAACTAAAAAAATCGGGTCAATTAAACACGAGAGGGAACTAAACTGGTGCCCAAGAAAGACACAGAGGGCTTTCTCTATCCATAAGTAGTGCACTTTTTACTGTTTAAAAGGTTACAATTTAGAGAACATTTGGGGCATTTTAGGTCCATAGTTACTTACTGTTTTTAAATATATTTCAATGATTTACAAGAAAATGGTGGGTGTAGGAACATTTTAGACTCTGTTTGAAAATCGGATCGCTACAGCTTGTCTTTGAAATTCCGTACAAAGTAATAAATCAGCACATAAAAAGATATATACGTATTTTGGAAAAATAAAAATATGCCGGGAATACTAATAGCTGCAAAGATGTAAATTGTATCTTTACACAAAATTCCTATTTTTCGTAATGTAAAAAGGTTAAAGGAGTGTGTTTCTTTAAGTTGCAATTGTTTCCTTGTAAAAAAAAAGGATTTTCTTTAGTCTTGCAAACAACTTCCATCACAATTTTTGGACCCCTCGCATGAATGAGTAGATACAATTATCGATGTTTATTAAAAAGAGCAACTGTCGAGAATGCAGTTCGTTAAATATTTTAGAACGAACGATCGAGACCCATACTTTTAGTTGAGAGTATGGGCAGTATGAACGTGGTACTGTCTGTCCAGGACAAGAAAGCAAGCTAGAGGAATGAATAACGTAATCACTTTTGCTCTCCGTACGGTGTTCATTTTCGCCTTCTTTTCATAGCCCGCCTCGGTAGCGTAGATGGTAGCATGTCTGCCTCACGTTCAAGACGTCCCGAGTTCGAATCTCGGTCAGGGTGAGTTACCTGGATAAGGTTTTTTCCGGGGTTTTCCCTTACCCTGAAAGACGAATGTCAGGTAAGTCTAAGCTGCATGAACCCCGGACTCATTTGAGCATCATTTCACCAAATTCATTCACCGTCCGATATGACTTAACGTTGGAGGACGTAAATTGCAAAAAAAACAACGCAAATGTAATCGCATAACTCACCAACACATAATACCTATCACTGCAGTTACTGGAACGAGCATTATATCTGGCAACTTAGGGTGACTCTCGCGCACTTTCATACACTCATTTCCTAGCAAATAGAGCAGATCAACAGTTCAGGCCCCTCTCCCCTTCATTCGTCTCTTGCCTTCTTGTGCTGGGAAGAACAGTACAGACGATACGCCGCAAAAACAAGCGTTTCGTTCAGTGTTCTTGTCGTTATATGCCAAAGAAGCCAGGAATTTCAGCCTACACAAAGATTCTCGCATGGAGAAGTAAAAAGAACAGTTTCAATTATTTCTTCATCTAAAGAGCACTTGTTTAACACAGCACAAGGATAAGCACGATCTATGATAAAGGAAAGTGATTAATCTGTTTCAGAAGCATATGAGTTTATGAATGTAAGGCAAAACAAAACTTAGTCGTCACGCCCGGTCGCATTCTTCGATAAGCGTTCATTTGACAGTGTTGTAAAATGTTAAGAGAAACAGCTTCGAGTTGTGATACAAGACTGCAAGGGGCGAGTTTATTATATAATTTAACTACCTATCAGCATCTTTTATGTATAAGACAATCAGCAATAGGCGATTGTTATAATAGAAACAAATCTTGTGTAGGTAAACTTTTAGAAAGTTAGAACCAGGACAGAAAATATCAATGCCAAAGCCGAGATTCGAACTACGGACCTTCCACTCTATGTGCGGCTGTCCTACCATTGAGCTACCATGGCAACATGTCGGCATATTAAATTCTCCAGCTGATTCTCGATGAGGTAATCTCATGGTTAACCCAATGGTGAACTGGACTAAACTACGGAGGGGATTCGGCACGGAGGTCCAAACTTGATCTACTGTAACTACGCCCCAAGTGGAGCACCTAGGCAGGAACAATGAGGCGAGAGGAGACGGAGGGTGACCGTCCCATGGAGTCATGACAGTGCAGAAGGCAGGGTCTCTGTACTTCATCAGCTAGAAACCCTCCGGAGGCCAGGACAGCCGGCATCTCACCCACTGTGGTCCGGAAACGGGCCCACCAGACCGGGTTCGGAGACCGTCCTACTGGAGGAGGAAGTTTTACCAAGAGCATATCATTCTGCCATTCAATGCCGACACTTCTACCCTGAAAGAGACCACCAGATGAGAGATGATGTGAAATAATAATGGACATAACATGGAAGTACAGAAAATTCGGGGGATGTAATTAACCTACCCAGTTTTTATGCCAATTCTACTAGCAAGAACAAGATGCTCTAAGGATATTCACATCAACCAGAAGAGAGGATCATACATGAAATTCTCAGTTTCTGACCTAGAAACAGACTCCATTTAGGCATATTAAGATATGCATGAATTATTTCAGGCAGCACTACCATTAAGATACCCAAGAGTAAGTTAATAGAATATGCAGCATAAAATGTACTCTTAAGTTCTCAACAAAATAGTGTGTTTGAAGAACACATATCTACTGGTTGCTAATACTATCTTCGTAATAATCAAGAAACATAAGACTATTTGACCTTTGTTACAAATACATCTCTCCCCAAAGTGCCATTCTTGTTTCTGAATAGCACATGTTTTACATAAAAAAGTTACTCATACACATTAGGTGTCAACTTTGTGAATACTTAATCGCAATTAGTAACTTCCAAGTCATTATGCTTAATAAACCAAAATAGGTTTCTGTTATAGTAGCAAAGAATGAAACAAAACAAATTTGGACATGGTCTTCTATTAATTTCAGTAAGATGTGGAAGTACTAGAGCCCTGCTAGTAACATGAAGATGAATTTGGAATTTACAGTTTCTGTCACTGGTTTACATTGTTCACTGGCTCAACTTTTATCTAACATTTGCAGAAACATTTTTTAAGATGGTTTATATGTTCTCTAAAAAAAAAAATTGTTCTGAATTTTAAACACAGAGGGCTGCAGTCTAAATCTAGCAAAATACCAGTAACGGAAAATTAAAGCTACTAATGATTTTTACTCTAAAGATAAAGGGTTTTAATATGAACATTAAAATTCTCCCTTCAAAGTAGTCCATCATATTTAGTTTTGAATACCTATAAATGCCTTGTTTTTCATGAGCAGTTAATGCTTTTCTTCACAACTTTAACTGGATTATTACAATACACTTCAAAGCAATATTGAAGCTAAATTCATATTCAGAGAATTCTAAAGGTCTGATTCCTCTGCATTTTCTATTGTTTCTTTCTAGCCAAGGAAACAATGGCTGTTTTTCTTTTATAAATAAATTGTTTTGTGCTAATGATGCTCTCAATTACCATATCAATTACCAATGTGCCAGAATTCTGTTCTGTAGCTCTTCCTGAGCCACCCAAACCACCATTTTTCTTTGAATGTGATAAAAACTTCACGTAAAATTTGCATTTCTCTATATTTTTACCACTTTGTCAAAGAAAATGACAAGCAATTAATTTACTTAGTTTGTTATAAAGTAACATCATTACAGGCAATTTTCTGCAGTCTAAAAGGGATTCTTTCTATGCAGTCGTTAAAATTATAACCCAACTTTTTATCCTGGTACAGCCACACCTTTTATAAAGTACTTTTTCTAAAGATATAATTGATCTTCATACCTCTCAAAAGTGTTTAAACTTTATTAACATATTTTTCCTTTAATTATTATCAATTTTTCTTTATTGATTACTTATCTGCTATTTGGAAGAAATTGTAAACTAATATCTACTGCCTAAGATTTCAAGTCTGTAATATCTAAAATAAATAATTCAAGATCTTCAAATTAGCTTTCATGCTTTTAAGAGAAATTCAAAATTAATACCTCACATGGTCATAAAAGTAGTCCTCTTCTGTAAATCTTATTTCACAAATTTTACACTCCATTGTGCTGCCTGGAACATGAAACTTCTGGTGAAATAGTAGTCGAGCTCTGGTGATGAAGGTCTGACCACAAGTCTGACATGATAATCGATTTGATGGTACACTTGCAGGTGTGCATAAGTGAGATTTGAGGTTTTGTTTCGTTGTGAACAGATGTTTGCACAGAATACACGAATACAGTTGTTGTGACTCCTAAGAATAAACCATACAATCTTATTGTCCAGACAATTTTACATGAAAGGAAAGCAAGTAATTCTGTTTGCTTGACCTTTTCTGAAGAGGAAAACTGTGATTTATTCACTTAATCAGTATTTAACAAATTAAACATGATTTCAAGAACATCCCTTCACTTCTACTACTAAAATGATTGGTATTAAGCCATTGCTAATTTGTAAAATTAAAAAAAAAGTTTGTTTAGCAGCATTCACATGATTTTTCTGCCATTTCACATGTTTTACTAATCAACCATTTTAACACACTATTTTATTTTAAACTCTGTTATATTGATACCCTATCTCTTAATGGAAGCAATTTGCTTTAAATGTTGTATGTGCACACAGATTATACAGTAGGCTGGAGCGACAGTCTGCTGTCAAAAACTTGCTACATATATTCACTGATGTGTATCTTCTCTACATATGGTTAAGCATCTTTGTAGTAAGCTTTTGTTTATCTTAGTTATTTAAAATTAAATGAAAATTAAGAAAAATTCAAACGTTATTCACAAAAAACTCAAGATATGATTTTATTTGTCATGCCAATATCTCAAGCATGTGGCATTTTCATAAAATTGCTAACAGATATTTCAAAAAAATTCAAAATAACATTTGGCTTTTCACTTTTACTAGTAAATACTTAAAAGTAGGCAGGTGAAGTGCTACGAGGGCAGTTCAATAAGTAACCATGTTTCAAAATATATGATGTTGCTAAGGGAAGTTTATGTTACCATCATACTGTAATTTGCTACACATCATCAAAACAAATTTAAAGCTGATTCTTAGGTTACTTTAGATCTTACAAACATTTTAATAAGTTGTTTGTGTTTTTGCTAAAATGGAAAAAGTGCAGTATTGTTCTGTGATTCGCATTTTACTTTTAGAAGGGAAAACTTCCCAGGAGATAAAAGCGAAATTGGATGCTGTTTATGGAGACGTTTCGCCTTCTATGACAACACATACTGGTATAACAAATGTAAATGTGGTTGGATATCCATTTTTAAAAAGAAATGCCCAGGACGCCCAGTAGTTGTGGTTGCCAAGTAGGTCATTGAAAAAGTTTGCAATATGACTCTCGCTGTCCATCAAACAAAAGTTTGCAAAGTGGAAGAGGCCATAGGTATGTAGTTCATTGGCTAGTCAATTCGTAAGTTGGGGATGAGAAAGCTGTCGGCCCGATGGGTGCCGCATTTACTCAAGTAGACAACAAGGAGGTGCGGTTTTCAACTTTGAAGCAGTTTAAGATGAAATCTAAAAGACTTCTTGCATCAAGTTGTCACTGTCAATGAGATCTGTATTCATTATACTACAGAAATGAAGAACAATCAAAACATCTGGAGAATCTGCTGCATCGGCTGGCAAAGTGATGGCAACGATTTTTTGGGATGCGAAGGGTTCATACTCACTGCCTTTTTGGAAAAAGGATACTGGAGCATACTACAGTGAGTTATTGGCCCAATTCGACAAGCAGTTGAAGGAGACACGACTATATATGGCGAAGAAGAAAGTTCCGTTTCATAATGATAATGTACCAACACCTCACCTGGAGTTGCAGCTGCCAAACTGCATGAATTGCATTAATAAACTGCTGCCACAATGGTTTGCACAAACAAATGAGGAAATCATGGAGACAGAGGTATATTTTGGAGAGCTTGACAATTAGTTTTTGGAGGTATTAAAAAGAGCAGGAGCATTGGGAGAAGTGTATAACCCTAAAATGGGACTATGTTGAGAAATAAATTATATGTGTTTGAAAAAACTGATATCATTCCTAACACAGATACTTACAGAACTGCCCTCGTACACCCCATCCAAAAATTTTATACCAAGATTGTACTAGAAATACATGTTTTGACACTCCTTAAATGAATAAATAAAATAAATAAAAACAATTTTTAACTAAGGTCCATGTTTCCATACTCAAAAACAAAAGGTCCACTAAATATTTAGGTTCAGCATATTCTAAGTTTGTGATAAAAAGATTTTCAAGAAAAATCCCTCTCAGAAGACTGCCCTTTATATAGAACTTTTTCAAACAGTTTGATTTTCAAAAATGACTAACAATTCTCATTAAAATACCATATGTTCAAGATATTTTCATGTACAAATGAAATGCATAATTTGAATTTTTGGGAAATGTCCTCGGAAGTCCTTTTCATTCTGGATGACTTTTGTGTAACTGGTAGATGTAAGAGACAGATAAAATCTTACAATATAAAAAATGTAGATCTTGTTAAAATACAGAATTTATGATAAATATATTTTTTGTGGAGCATTTATGATAAATATATTTTTTGTGGAGCAAACCATTTCCAAGAATTCCCTTTTATTTGTTTTAATTTTCCAATAATTATACTTTTCTCATATGGGAAGTTTTATACATATCTTTAAGTCCTGGACATGCAAAGAGAATTGAATGTCAAACCTATCATATTGACCAGCTCTTAAAAGATCTGACTCGCTTAAGCCTGCTGTATTTTCCTACTTCCATTGTAACTATAAAGAAATATGTAATTAAGCTATTTCTACATTTATGTAAAAAACATGAAGTAGATACAAGTATTTTTAGGATATTTTGTACAATAGTGAGTAAAGAAAGTCATGTAAGTGCTCAAATTTTTGTCTTGTTTGTACTGTACATAGTAGGTAGAGAAGGTATTGCATTTCACCCAAAAGTTTGATGCTGAAATTTTCTGAAAATACATGAAGGCTCCGAATAAATGAAAAAAAAAAATTAAAATCTAAGAAAAAGATCCACATTCATGTGAATGTATCTCAGTGTGTCGGTGAATGGCATAGCTCAAAAAACAGTTTGGTTAAACAAGGGTGAACCAGAAATAATGCCCCTTTTCAACTGTTTACAATATTTTATACATATCTTCATGATTTACAAATGTGGATGTATTAATGAGACTTTGGAGTTTCATATAGTACATAGCCATCACTTCTTAAAGACATCACACACATGAGCGCCACCTTTATATAGATGAGCTATAAAGCTGCTACACAAAGTTCTCTCCAGTACAGCAACTCAGAGACTTCTTTACAGATGATGGCCTCCAATGCCTGGAGGTTTGCAGAGTGATGTTCGAACACTCTGGACTTCAGATACCCCCACAGAAGAAATCAGGAGCTGTCAGATCTGGTGAACTGGCCAACTAAGTTACATCAACAAATCGGTGATGAGATGTCCAGGAAAATGTTCATGTAATTCATCCACTGACAAAAGAGCAGTGTTTGCAGTTGCTGTCCTTTTTATACCGCATAATTGGTTGGGGATGCTGTTGTAGCATAGGGACAATCAAATTCTAAATCATGGACACATTGCTTGAAATTCACAGTACATGTTGAACCATTGTCGTTCCAATCCCAATGTGATTCCAACTGTATAACTCCACGCCATACTTTAAATTTTGGCCTATTTAGCGCTTATTCTTGGGATTGCTGTGGCCTCTCAGTGCCTCAAAAAATGGCAATTTTACATGTCAACTGCCCCTGGCAATAAGAACAGTGATTTGTCAGTAATCATCAAGCTGTCAATTTCTGGATAAGCTGTGCACATTTCCAGTGTCACAAACTCAATAATGTTTGTCCTTCAGTGTGCCCTAAGCATTACACTACCTCTTGCACGTAGTGCAATGCAAGTCTAGGCATAAAATGCATAATAATAATAATAATAATAATAATAATAATAATAATAATAATAATAATAATAATAATAATAATAATAATAATAATAATAATAATAATACTTTATTATCACCTTATGTTTTACAAGCATTGTTGAAAACAGGCAAGTCGTCAATTATATACAATTAAAGTTGCTGGATATTTTGATATATATATATATATATATATATATATATATATATATATATATATATATATATATACAGATATTAGAAGAAACTAAAACTTAGGTGATTTTATTCTAAATGTATAATGTCTTGTACACCTAATACAATGTCTAGGTTTTAGTCATAAGTATTGTAAAATAAGAAACTAGCACTCAAACGATAAATTCTGAAGTTGTCTTAGTTTAGAAATTCATCAAGTGAATAAAAAACATTATTAATTAAATATGATTTCAAGAAAAATTTGCATTGTACATTGCAGAATAGTGTCTGCGATCTGTGGCGCAAAGAATGCCATGGACTTGTCTAAATGGATGACCGTAAATGGTCAATGTTCTTGTCCTCACATTTCAGGATAGTCCAGGAGGCTTGCTATTACATAGTGACCCATCCTCATGCCACCTGGAGAATCATCACCATATGGCATGACTATTTGGGATGTTTCTCAATGGTTTAATCTGCGGAAAGCTACTACTGACTTAGTTTCAATGTAAAGCTCTACCACATGAACTCAGTCTTGAACACATAATCTTTCCGTCATAACTGAATCCTTCATTATCTTGTAATGTTGCTAGCATGTCACTATACTGAATCCGTCTTAAGGAATACACTTTTTTTATTACTCTGCGCCCATGTGCACTAGCGTGACTGACGACAGTAACACTTTTGCCCATATGTTACGCCATATTACATTCAAACAAGTTGTATGCACAAGAATAGCTTACCACTAGGTTTTATTTTGTAGGTTTTGCTTCACAGGAAAGTGTACTTCTTATGACGGCAGGAGTATAACTACTTACACGTGCACCCACAGTAACAATAACCAATTGAAAAGCTGCTTATTTCTGGCTCACTCTGTATACATTAAAATATAAATGAAACAAAAGTAAAAAACTGAAGCTTTTTTCAGTGAAACAAATATAATACAATAAACTATAATAATAATTAGTGACTAAACTCAGCTTCTGCCAGATTAGTCCTGATATAATATACATTAAAATCAACTTAGCAGGATGGCTCAGGTGGTTTCGTCTGTGGCCCGCATTCGGGAGGCCTGGTTTCGATTACGCCAACCTAACTCATGGGCTTTTTTTAGGGTTTTCCCTGGTTGCCAGGTGAATGCTGGGTAGGTTAATTACATCCCACAAATTTCCTGTCCCTCCACTTCATCTTCATTATTATTTCACATCATCTCTCATCTGGTGGTCTCTTATGGGGTAGAACTGTCAGCGGGTGTCTCAGCACTATTGTGACGCCTTGTGTTGGCCACCCTCTGTCTCCTCTCACCTTATTCTTCCTCCCAGGGCTTAGATACAATAAACCACCGGTTTCAGGGCTGAATCCCCTCCGTAGTAATCCTAATTGTAATACATTAATATTAAAGGTAAGTGAAGTTAGTAACTATTATAATTTATTGAATTGGTGTTTTAAATTCAGCTTCTTCCAAGGATATGACATGAACATTTTCAAGGAAATCCCCCAACCTTAAACTATTCTTTACGTGGAAAAAGTTGCCAATATTTCGATTTTTTTAAAAGTGGCTTGAAGATTTTAACTAAAATACATATATTTAAGATTTTTCATGGTAAATGAAAGCTATATCTTGTCTTCTCTGGAAATAACATGGTAAGTTCTCTGCTTTCTGTGTGGTTTTTGGTAACTGGTAAACCAAAGACAAAATTATGCTGCGTAAGATATGATGTAGGTCTAGTTAAAGCACACAATTATGTAAAATATTTGGAGTTAATGCTTTTCAAGACATTTAGTGGCTCTGGTTTGAGTTTTGAAATGCTTTTCTCAAGAGGAACACTGCTATTCATGTTTTTTTCTTGGCCATTCCAAGAGAGCAGTATTTCAGGGCCTTCACATAGTAATCTGCTGGTAAAAGATTTGACTTTTGTTAAGCTTAGCATATTTTACTTTTTAAAGGGTAGCTTGGAATGTATATTTCCATTCCAAAGATATTTCAAAATTGTATTTTTTGGTAAAATACCTTATAAAATATCTTCTACATACCACAAATAGCTGCTACAGAAAGTAATCATTATACTCTTTTAAAAAGGTAGAAATGGGAAGGTATATGATATATGATAAGGTAGGTACATGATGTTTGGTGGAACCATCACATTAAATGCGGTAAAATATTGGATATATATGTACAAGTAAAATAATTTTACCCTTATTGATTTTATTAAAAAGATAAATATTTGTATACAAAATTTTATTATTCCATTATTCCATCATTATTATTATGATAAGTATGCTTACATTGAATTCACATATACAGTAAACTTCATTCTGCATAGCCCTCTGGAATGAACATTGAGCACATTAAAACTGGCTTTTTTCATACTGAGTAATCCTACTCTTTTTCTATCAAGATCTGTTAAAGCACAACACGATCACCTCAGAGTCCATCAGTATGAAGACTAATTCTTGCGCATCTAAACGCAGCCGTTGTATGACCTATGTTGCTGCCTTTCTTCATACTTCTTAGGTGCATAGTTCACTATTCCATCTAATCCTTTGATCTCATGAAATGTAATGATGTAATCAATGTCAAGTTGACTCCAAAACGCCAGCCTTCCTTTTACTGCTTTGTTCCTGCAAGCATATTTAATATTTACTTTTATATTTTCAGTTGCATGTACTCTCGAGGCAAATTTAATATTATTCATAGTACCTACATTTTTTTTTCCAGTTTCAGCAATAACATGAAGTGCCAAAAGAATTTCAGACTCTTCTTCAAGCTATTTCTCTTTTATCACTGCCACAGTTGTTCGAACACCGATTACTTCTGCAGCTTAATAGAACAATATTTTACCTTCATATCTGACAGTCAATTTGGTTTGAATGCAATATAATAAGTAAAGTAATTTCTGCACAAATATAATTATTTGTAACAGAAACTTCACTTATCTTTAAAGAAAATGATGTAAATTTTCTTATTAATTGAAAATAAACGTAATAAAAGTATCAAGATTTAACTGTATTGGAACACCACAGTGAAGCGAAAAATTATTAAATTTTGGATGAGTCGTATTTTTTACACATCTGCTTCACTTTTGTACCTATTTTGAGGACTTGTTTCGCAAATCATCGTTTGCATCTACGGCTCTTATGCGACTGAAGCTACCCACACCGCTGGATCTAGCTTCAGTCGCATAAGAGCCGTAGATGCAAACGATGATTTGCGAAACATATCCTCAAAATAGGTACGAAAGTGAAGCAGATGTGTAAAAAATACGACTCATCTAAGATTTAGTAATAAAAGTAGTTTCTTTTGACTAGAAACTTTTATTCCATGTAGATAAATAAGACATATTTTCAAACAGTCCATGATATTATTTAAAGGTGTGCAAATGATTTTGGAGGGGAAAAAAAAACAACCCTGATACGCAAGTGAGAAGAAAGCTCTTCACCTATCCCCTATTAAAATGTTACCTAATTACATTCCTACGTTTTTCAAGCAATACAATGTATCTTAACTTGAACATGGTCAACTGATAAACACTCAGACTGCAAGAATTACGAACAATATGAATTTTTATGGTGAAAAAAAAAAAAGTGTTATAAACTATAACGTACTTTGTAGATTGGTAATAAAAGTATATCTTAGTAATAAAAAGGCAGACATATTAACTTTGAATTAATATAATTCTGAGTTGAACTAGTACTCAATGCTCCACTTATTGTTAGTATTTACCTAGAATGTGTTTCGTAAATACTAGGTAAATACCAGCTATAGGTGGAGCATTGAGTACTAGTTCGACTCAAAATTATATTGCTTTTTATTGTTTTTACCGTTACTGACATTGTTTTTAGTGATGTTTTAATCTTTTAATTTTATGCTTCATTGTATCATAGTCCTTACACATTGGAATATCAACCTTGAATGTTTTTCTATAACGTCTACACATAGTTTTCAGCATCTCCTTTCAATTCACTTGGACAAAAGGGTTATATATGTGAGCTGTAAGTCAAGTAGCTTTTGCTACCATATGATTTAGCTCAAGCTACACAAAACATGCACTCTACTTTAATTCCCAACCACATGTTTTTTCCCCCTCCTGCAAAACAAGGTACTTTTTTTTATTGAAACTGTTTAATTTGGATGAAAATATTTCTTCTCCTGAACAAGCTATGGCTAGGTGATTTTCTGTTTTTGCTTTGCATTGAAAATGTTTAATATCTTTAGGTACTATTGTGATTTTTTTCCTGTTCAATTCCATGTGTAATCTCACCCAGCTTAGATGGGAAACTGAAGCAAACAAAAGCATACGGCAAGCTCTGTGCACTAGGCTTCAGATTACAACAATGTACTTCCATTTCAGATTAAAAAAAATAACTTGTTTTATACTATTAAAGAGTTTATTTTGTTAGTGATTGTGATGAAAATTCAAATCCTACTTTAACATTAAAAACTATTGGACATCAATGATATTGAAGTTATGAATATTCAGATTTTACAGATGTTGAATTTGATTTCTATATAATTCCTCAAAATGGATTAACCCTTTCACCGATATGGACGTCATATGACGTCCAAGTTAAAATGCCCCAAACCGATATGGGCGTGTATAGACGTCCTGCGCATACATGCATTTAATGCTCATTTAACGCCAATTATTCTAATCTTCCTATTTTACAATAAATTTAAATTAGTTCTATAAGGGATGTAAACGTACCCTTAAAGGTTTCATTTTGAATTGTACACCTCCAAACCTTGATAAACACCCAAGGGCATCGAGATTTAACTGTATTGGAACACCACAGTGAAGCGAAAAATTATTAATTTTTAGATGAGTCGAATTTATTACACATCTGCTTCACTTATGCAGTCGCATAAGAGCCGTAGATGCGAATGATGATTTGCGAAACATGTCCTCAAAATAGGTACGAAACCCAAGGGCATATTTGCAGATTCACACCAAATAATATTGGTTTCCTTGCAAACTTCTTTTTTGCAACACACTAGACATTTTCGAAATGGTTGCGAATTTTTTGTTTGTGGGTGTTATCCTTTTAGGGAAGTGTTTTCTTTCAAGTATGAGGGGTGATGTGCTGAATTTCTTACCCTCTAGTATAAAGAGGCCTCTGAGTATTACAATACTCAATTAGGTTATGAGCTATTTATACGCGCAAGTACAGGTAGATGAATGTCTTGCATGAATTTACAGCTCAGAAAATTCTTAAAAATTGTGCATGGTTTCATCCAGTAGTATAGAAATACTTCTTTTACTATTTAACTGTTTTTCGTAAAGAGGGATAGCTAGCAATAGCTGATCCACATCACCCATATTTAACCCGCCATTTCCCCAAACAATGGAGTAGCTAACATGCCATCTGTAGACCAGTACACATCACTGCTACCTGTATCCTAAACACCTCCTTCATAATTGCACAACAAATCTTCCAGATTTTCTACAGTAATATCAGAAGCCTGTATACATCATACACAAACTAATTTATTTGCTACATTACGGGGATAAGCCATGGTTAACATTGAAATTTCACAATTTTAAATGTGCCATTCATTTAGCTCTTGATAGCTATAAGAAATCACTCTGAACACAGAGAGAGTATAAATAACTAAAATACTGAGCCAAAACAGCTGCATAAGGCTACCAGAAACCTTGGTTGAGAAACACTGTAAAAACAGATGCTGACAGAGAGTTTTCTTTCCAGTGTAATGCAACATATACTCATCTGATTATCGCTTGGTATAGCATAAATAAACTAAACTTGCATCGGAGAAGTCGCTTGCGTAGCTATACATACATATATACATTCGTTCGTATACACACAAAACAAAATGATTCAAATATTAGGCGCATTTGGCACAAAGAATGGCTTTTGCTACAGTGAAACAAAATAGTGAAATTTCAACGATTTAGTCTCTACTTTTTTGTTACTGTAGATGTATACTTCCTTTAATGGGTTTTAAACCAATTTTTGTTTCGTTTAAATAACTTAATAAATACAAAATATATGGAATTGTATTTATGATGCATTTTTACAGCATTTAACAATTTAAATGTCCTGTTGTGTCTATTGGGTATCCGTTTCCAGCCCCTGAAGGGTTTAAATGGTTATCAGTGAAGCGGTTAAATCCTTATAATATTCGCCCTTCTTGAAGTTGATAATCGAACATTACCAATAAATTATGTAAAAATCTGAAGCTGCTGACAGTGAAGCAAACTAGGTTATCAATAATTACTAAACACTAGTAACACAACTTCACTACTGGTTTCAAAGCAAAACATCTGCTTCATCCTCAGCCACTCAGCTTGACACTCACCCACTAACTGACTGACTGACCTTGACCACTACCGGAGTTTAAAGAATAGCTCCTTATCTAATTGCCAACTACCGGGGACAACACAAACGTATTGATGACATCTATTGGAGGGATATCAAAATTCATTATGCGATCCTTATTTTTCAAAATAAATATCTTCTCCCAAACCATTAAATCTATCGGTTCTTTCAATAAAGATAAGTAAATAGTGAAGTTGTGTTACTAGTGTTTAGTTATTATTGATTACCAATAAATATTTTAAAATGTGAGTGTGTGTAATTAATAAAACTTAATAAATGGAAATAATTGTATGCACCATTTTCTATTACTGAAATATAGTTGGCCAGTCTTGTTTCATTTAGTAGCACTGTTTGTTTTCAAATTATCAAAGTATGATTAAGATTATGTACAATGTGAAATATCCCAAAGGAAAGAGTAAGCTACAGTATGAATGTTTTTGTTTGAATTTGTAAATTTTGTGAGAAGATAATAGAAGTATCTGATAACTCTTTCTCATGTTCTTTGTTGCACTAATGCAATTGGTTGGTAAAAAGTTTCAACTACACCAAAGTGTGTTATCAAATGAAGTAGTAGTCTTATTGAAGATAGAACAATGCAATCGTTCAGAAATAAACACTGGATGTGCATTTATACTGGTCAGATGGTTCAAGTCAGAAAATGAGTCTTCAGATTAATGTATACGCTTTACCCAGGGCACAGTAACAAAATTTACAGACCAGTATTTCACATCTCTTTTGTTTACATCATGGTTTACTTATAAGACAGACAGGATTATAGCTGTAATTATACTATTTCACAAAAGAGCTGCATAAGTAAATAAAATGTTTTCCAATTCAAAGCTTAATTATACACAAAATCCAAATAAAATCATATAAAAGTTAAAGGAATTATGACTTGATTATTGTGATAACTATGTATGATACTTATAAACAATATGCGGTACAAGCCAATGATGGTAAATGGTGTTTTCATTGCTGAAATGGATGACAACCTTAAAGAAAATGTGACACCAGCTGTAGGAAAAGTATTAAACTGTTTTAAAGTCATTAAGTTGCTTGTAAATGAAGAATAAACAAAAGCACTCAATTTCCAGCATAAGGCTTTTAGAAAAGTGGGAAATACTTGCATCACAATTAGTTCCAAATTGGTATATTATGAACATGAAACTAAATTCATAGATTTATGGGTACATAAAAATGTAACCTGGGACAAACATATTGAAAAGTTAGAGAAACTGAGCTGAGCTTGCTTTGTTCTACATCAGCTGAGAAGTAAAGTAATATTTAACGTGTTCAGAACATGGTAAATTATTTTCTTTGACTACAGTCATATGGACTAACACAGTGGGAAAATGCTACAAACAGTAAAATGTTTAAGCTACAAAAGAAGATATTAAGAATTATGGTTGGTATTCCAAAATCAGAAAGCTACAGAAATTTCAGCAATGGTATATCTTGACACTTTCAAGTTTATATATGAAACAATTATTAATTTATATGAAAACTAATAATGGAAATTATGTCACAAATGCTGAAATACACACTCATAATACACGTAATACATAAATTACACATCTACATTTATAAAACTACACTAATTGACACTTCTGTCAAATATATGGATTTAAAATTATACAACTTGCCAAGTCAGTTGAAAGACTGACCTCTATAAATAAGTTTATGACAGAACTACAAAAATTATTTTTAAAAAAAATCAGTTTTACTCAGTAAAAGTCACCAACAGCAGTTCAAGTGAACATATGGGCTGGCATTGCTTCTGCCACACCACTGGGCCGTAACTTCTTCCTTATCAACTGCATGTCAACATTTGTATCATATTTTTGAAGTGTGTACTGCCAGCCTGTTTGGAAGAAGTGCCAGATATTTGGGCTCAATTGCATTTCCAACTCAGTGGAGGCTCCTGCACATTATGCAATGTGTTCCCCAATTGCTGGATCAGAAGACCCTTCCTACCGTGTGCTGGCCACCTCATTTGTCAAATCTCAATTCAACGGATTTCTTTTTCTGGAGTCATCTGTAGACTTTAGTTTATCCATCACTGAATGATTCTGGTTGCCTGCATTATTGTAACCAAAGATTAGATATGCTCAACAGGGTTCAGGAATTATTTCTGCATCCACGTCACCTATACATTCATGTTCAGAGGTTGCCATTTTGAGCAATTCATTTGAAACCTGTGCATACTACGAATCTCTTTGCTTAGTTTTGTTTTGTTTGCATCTATCTCATTGTACTGTAATGTTAATACCAATGCAACTTATTTTTGTAATGATTCAGTCACATTTAGCTCTTTCAAGTATTTACATATTTATAAGTTGTTAGATTTTCTGAATACGGTCATCACTTGCGATGAGAGTTGGTTCCATCACTATAGCACCTTAACAAAACAGGAAAATTTGTAGTGGTAATATTCATCAAACCCTAGCTTAAGAGAGCAAAAGTTCAGAAAAATGCAGAAAAGGACATGCATCTCATATTCTTTGAAAACAGGGCACTCTGTATGATTATGTTATAACTAATCAATATATGGTAATGGCTCCTTACTATTGTGATGCACTGCAGGGGGCACTGAAGACAAAAATTGCAGAGAAGCAATCAGATCTTGCATCAAGACAGTGTGCCTGCTCATCATACTCAAGCAACTCAAGATGTCATCACAGAATTGGGCATCGAGATCATGTTTCATTCACTCAATTCTTTTGATCTTGTGCTTCATGATTTTCATACTTTTCCTAAAGTGAAGCACAACTTCATGGTTGCTATTTTCAAAGTGTTATTTTTTGTTTTAAATTTAATGTCCTCTCATGTAGGTCATATTTAACAATACAGTAAATGAAATGGGTGAAATGATACTTATATGAGCTCAGAATCCATAGAGTTTAGTTATCTGATATTAATCTTTCAGCTTCAGGGAAAATTCTAGAAAAAACATTATCCAGTTAACTCATCCTGACAGAATGAAACTCGAAACCTCTTGAATATGAGGCAAAACTGCTACCCCGCACCACAAAGGCAGGCAAAAAAGTGATGGGCGAAATGTTACCTTAGTTATTCTGAACAAACTCTCAAGAAAAAGGGGGAAGATGTTCAGCGAATGTTTTAAACAAGTAAATTGGAAAAGATGTATTTCATCAGAGGGAGAATTTTGAAAGTAAATTTGAATGAATGAAGCTATTATGCATTAATTACAAAATCAATTTGGTTATTTGATACACCTTTGTACAAAGCTATTGCATCAAATGTTTAAACTCACTAAATACACTCAACAATATGGTTGAATTTGTCAGTTTATAGGGGAAAATAGGTTGCAAGGTTTAGAATTGTCAGCATAGTAACAAAACAAAGAAAATATAATACAATTAGCACATTTACAGTTCATCAACTATTTACAACATCCATTTATTCTCCAAAGTAACCAATGCCTTGTAAAACCAAGTACATATGTTATCACAATCATAAAGGAATTATAAGTTTATATGTTTAAATGATATTTCTGTCTTTCATAGTTTCCCATAATGAAATGCTTTTAATACCATGTGTGTTTTGTTTTTAATGGGAAGATAACAGCAATTACAAAAGTAATACATTGTGCTTTACTGCATTACTGAGTTGCTTTGACTTAACCAATAAGGTAGCCATCTTGTTTTTGTATTAATGGGTGGTGTGAATAAAGATGAGCTGAGACTAAAAATTCATGTTTGACAACTTGATGTAAATGAAAATATGTGACCAGAGCTTCACTGTGTGAGTTGAAGACAAAATGTCCTCAATCACAAGTGCACGGTCGGAGTTCATGTGAATAAAAAGCAACTGTTCACTTCTTGGTGTTGAAAGTTAAGTTTTCCTTGGATATCTTAATAGTTGATTGTGGTTATGACCAGGATGGTATAGATATTATAGTACACAAATATACAAAAGAAAACAAAAGCTATACAAAGTACATACAGAAATTTCCATAGAGAACTACAAATGGCTTTCCAAGTTTAATGTAGAAATTGTTGAATGGATGACAAGTCATAATTGTGGAGAAGGTCAAGAAAAATAACTCATGTTAATCCAGATAAACGTTTGTAAAAATGGTTTACTACATATCTTCATATAAGTACCATGGGAATAGGAGAATATAGTAGTCTTAAACGATGGTGAAATCTTTTAATAATTGGTCACCATGACAGCTTTAAAGTCCCATTCTCTTAGCACAACCAGAACAAAAAGAAATTAATGACTTCCCTTATGAGAAAAGTGTAAAGTGTAAGAACAAAGAACTCAAAAATGATAAAACTCAAAAAATAATTGTGTGCATTAATGAAATGTATATTTCTTGCGCAGCATGATTTTGTCTCTATCTTGTGGTTTACCAGTTATACAAAGTCATTCAGAATGAAGAAGACTTCAGAGGTTATTCCTATTAAATTCAAGATATCGTCGTTGCGCCTGTAAAAACGGCCATGTGAAGTAAAGGTAATTTTACAGGAGAAGGAAAAAACACTTTCTTATAATTGTTTTTTGATTTATGATGTGTTAATGCAGCGTTAAATTTCTTATTTTCTCAGTAACAGTGTGGGTAGGGCGATAGCAGTTCAATTTCAGCAAAAAAATTCTATTAAAGGAAATTTGAATGAGTATTTTACATAGCCGATTAAATATGCACTTTTTGTTTCACATAGGCAATTTGGTAGACAGAAGGCAGCATTAAAAGTATGTAATGTGTCTGTATTAATGTTATGTCTATCTTATTTATGTGTTATTAAAGTTAAAGCATATGATATTATAAGGAGAAGAATTAATATAATTATGAAAATATTTTTGCCTCAGAATCAGAAAAACTTTAATTACTTCCGGATGGTGAAGTTGAAGTGACTGTCGCGTAACAACTTAAAATAATCTATTCATACAGTCGGGCCTTTTGAAATTAATACAAGGTCATGGTAAAAATGTGACATGACTTCATACTGTAATTCTGTCAACAATGGAATCATTTCTATGTATGAAGATGAAGCTTTGTTTCGCTAACAGATCAAAGATAGTGCATTGCATTGTTCAATTGTTCAACTTTTACCAGCCAAACATATAGATTGCCACCCAAATATTGTCAGCATGTTTAGTTCACTGAAGCCTTGCATGGCACACAGTCCATTTTAGCCGGTCTGTTTTGCAATAATGGATAGTTGGTGAAATTGGCGCTGGATTCCCTGGTTTCTGAAGGTGTCTTACATTCTGCACACAATATTGCTAAGTATTTGTATTGGGTATGTAAGTTTATTTTAGGGTATTTTTGATATTTAATTTTATGATGGGTTTAAATCATTATAAAAGCATCAGTATAACAAATAATGTATTAAAGACATGATTTTATAAAACAATCAATTAATTCCAGTTGTCTCAACTGGTGGTGGAGCTGAATATACCAGTTTAGACGATTGTAAACTGAAAACTCAAATACGTCCACTTTATCTGAGCTACCTGTCTCTAACGACGATATTCTAGGTAGTGGAAATGAAGGCGACAATGAAGAGAATGACAAGGACTTGGGGAAGAAAAATAATAGCAGAGCGGATAATAAAGAATTAAGAATGCACGAAAAGAAATATCAAGGGCGGAAGAAGGATGCCAATGTGTACATTATTGTGGAACGTGAGGAAAGAAAATTAATACCTAAAACTTGTCTACACAAAGAGAGCAAATCAGGCAAAAGAAGTTTCATGTGCTATAAATTCGACAAAAATATACGAAAGAAAGTACATGAAAGATTCTGGAATTTTAATACCTGGGAGGAGAAAAAGGTGTATATTAATGGTCATGTGAACTGTAGGCCAGTTATTAGAAGAAAAGGTACTGAAAAAGATCATCCTACTAAGCAGGATGGCTATGACTTATCTACCCATAGTAGATGGCTCAAAGGAATGGGTGTGTAGACATTTTTTTCTTTCTACCCTGGAACTTAGGAAAACTGTTTTTAATAACTGGGTCAAGGATTTCAATGAAATTAAGACAAATAAAACCATCGAAAGTGAAGAATCCGATATTGAAGCTGTGAAGGGTGGAAAGAGGAAACGTATACAAAAACCATAAATAAGAGGAAACTACTACAATCAGAATCTGTAAGCAAGTGGTTGGAGTTAATTCCAAAAGTTCCCAGCCACTACTATAGAGCTAGTAGTTCACGTGTATATGTGGATTCAGAATTTAGATCTCTTAATCAAATGCACAAAATTTATTAAGGAGTGGTGTGAAGAAACAGAAAATGAATCAGTGGAAAGGAAAAAGTTTTGTGAAATTTTAGAAAAACAGAAAATGTCCATACATAAACCTAGGAAAGATCAATGCGACAGTTGTATTGCATTTAAGGAAGAGAACCTGAAACAAGAAGATTATAATCTGCATGTCCAGAAGAAAAATGAAGCATGAAAAGCGAAGGAAGATCCGATTTCTTCAGCATCTGATAGTGTACTTGTGGCTATGATGGACATCCAAAGTGTTCTTCTGTGCTCAAAATTAACTGTTTCTAAACAATACTACAGCCAGAAATTACAAATATACAATTTTACAATTTATGTTAGTAATACAAAAGATGTACACCTTTATGTGTGGCATGAAGGAGAAGAGAAAATTACAGCCAATGAATTTACAACTTTCATCCTTGATTTCATAAGGAAAAATTTGATGTACAAAAAAATAATTTTGCTGTCTGATGGTTGTGCATACCAAAACAAAAATAAAGTTTCGGCAAGTGCTTTGGCTGACGCATCGAGTAATTTTCAAATGTTGTTGTTTTCAAATGCTAGGCTTTGGCAATGAAGCCATTAGCTCTCTTGCTCTCCAATATTTCTGTGAGTAGATCCGGCAGGTAGGGCTTCACAGGTTAAAAGATGTTCTTCAGTCATGTCCTCTTCTTTGTTGCACAACGGACAATTTGGACTTGTATAAATTCCTATTCTGAGTAAGTGTTTGACCAAATAATCATGTTCCGTAAGTAATCTAAAATTTGCTACTGCAGCTTTACGTGGGATTTCTGGAATAATTTCTGGATTTTTAATTAAAATGTTCCATTTTTTATCTTTGGCTTTGTTAGATATTGATTGGTTTTGTTTGTTTTATATATTTGCTTTTGATTAATCTTTTTATGGATGTAAAGGTTAAGTTTTTACTTTTGTTCTGAATTAAATTTGCACCTTTTTTGGCAAGGAAATCAGCTGATTAATTTCTAGCAATTCCACAATGTGCAGGTATCCACTGTAATATAACTTCAAATTGAAATTGAACAAATCATACTGGAGGAGAAAGGGCATACAATGATGGAGGTGGATAGAGTCCATTCAACATTAAAGAGGCTCTTTAATCCATCAATATACACCCCTGCACATTATGTCAGTAGGATGGAGGAAGCTAGGAACAAGAAAAAAGGTGCTCATCCATACATAATAAATCATCTGGACCATTCGTTTTTCAAAAATTTTGAAAGCCTTCCACATAACTTTCCATCTATAAGACCAGGAAAGAAAAAAAGTGCTCCTACTGTCACCGACATATGAGCACTACTTTACAAAGAGGGGGAGGTTTTCTACAAAGTGAAACACTGAGACGAGTGGCAACCCTTCCACAGCGCAGGCACAAATTGAATGTAACTGATCCTCAAAATCTTTATCATGACTTGCTGAAGATATACAAAACAAAATTTGAAAGTCTACAGTCTCTGAAAATGTTCATCAACAAGGAATATCATTTGTTCTATGATAATCAGTGAACCGTAACTTTCCCAAATAAGTATTCTTCTCATTATATATAAAAAGTTTTCTTTTAGATATATTATTATAAATACATTGATTGATATGTTTCATATATCTTCATCCACTTTGAAGGTTTTTATTTTTGTATTTGTAAGTCATTTATATTATGTTTTATACCATTTGTGCTTATTTTTTGTAATGACTACTGGGCCATTATAATTAATGCTCTCATAATTATAGCCTATTTCATTTCAATTTAAATCTGTTTTATCATACATTTGTGTGATACATGTCTTCAGTATTGCAACATTATGTAACTGGAATGCTATGATATACTTCTGTATGTTATCTGATTGTTGTATTAAAGTGGAGGAAAGTGTATACTTTAATTTGTATGTAATGTCAAATATAAAAGAACTAATGACTAATTCAGTAGTGTGAAGTCATAAAATGAGATTTTGCATAATCAGCTATGTGCATGATAAAGCACAATATAACGGAGTCAAAGTCAGCTATGTGCGAGAGATTCACATAGCTGATTTGGCAGGAACAGTATGCAGTTCAAGCACATAGACGAACTTGCATTTTCACCTGTACAAGCGCAACCATGGGAGATTCCCATAGACGGTTTTCAGGATCAATTATGCTTGCTTTCTTGCTCCTTTAGGTACACATAACTCATTTTCATAAAAAAAGTGCACATAGCCGTTTTGCAGGCGCAACGACGATATACATTTCATTTAGCATAAAAATGTCTCAATAATATGCATTTTAATCAAACTCAATATAACCATTACACAAATAAAAATATATGCCACTTAGGCTTCACTTATCTTAACAAATTGGTGTTGACACTTCTTTTTGATTTGAGAAAATCAAAATTTTCTACAAATTTCCATGCAATGGATAGTTTTGAGTGGGGGATTTTCTTTAAAATATTGTATCATGTTCTTGTAAGTTGCTGAACTTAGATGCCAAATTTGTATTCCAGTCTTTTCATTTTTTAGTTATGCTGTTTACACACAAGGACACACACATTTTCTAAAAATGTATGTTTGTTTTTATTCACAGGATTTCAAAAATACATTTCCACTGAAATCTGGATATCAAATTTTTAGGTGAATGCAATACCTTCTCCAGCTATTATATAGTGGTGGGGAAAGTAAAAAACAAGGTGGAGCATTATCTAGTGAGTGATTCTTGCAACATTTGAGTGACCTAGGTTTTCTAATTGGTGTTGCAGCATAAAAGAAGCTTGTTTCAAAAACATTTTTCCAGTGAAAAGAAAGGCTAATTAATGAATTAAATTTCCAACTTCTGTTACTGATGCGCAAAATTAACAGATACAGTGGCAAAATGCTATGCAGTCTTTGAGATTTTGGAGCAATTAATAGTACCTCTATATTAAGAAACTACGTTTACATGGAAATGAATATACATACAGAAAAGGTATCACTAGGTAGTTTAACGTTTATTCAGGAAACTTGTAATGCACTATAGTTCACTACTAATTATATTACATGACCTGGATCTGTATATGACTCTAGAATATGGAGGAACTTGGACATTTTTGAGCAGTGTTTTTCAACCTGTGGGTCGCGAAGCCTCTGTAGGAGGGTCGCAAGAGGTCGAGAGAACTCAGTAAAAAAATCAACAAATTACGAAAAAGTTAACAAAATGATACTTGTTATGTACTTATTATACAAACACATTAACAAAAAATAAAATATCTGAGTACTCGTTCATTTTAACGTGAAGGTTGTCCTTGAGCTTGTTCAATCAATTTCTCCCATTGTGGATCTGTTTTTGCAACATTAAATATTGAATCGTTTTCCAAATTTAAGCAATTTCTTAGCTTACTTTTTATTTGGGCCATTGTTGAAAATGCCAACTCGCACAAGTATGAGGTAGAAAATGGAAACAAACACTTCAAAACCTTGGTTGCTAATTCCGAGTATTCTGTTTTTCTTTTTAACCAAAAGGTATCCATATTTTAAGACTTGAATTCCAAGTGTAATATCCCATCAGCAGATAATTCCAGCAGATTCTCTTTGAGGTTAGTTGCCAAATTTGCCTCATTTACAAACAGATTTAAAATCCATCTTTTCCCAGTGCTATCGATATCTCTTGCACAATTCTTTATTCAAATTATCTAACACCATTTTCGTACCAATTACATACAAGTTGATGTTTATCTCACTTCTGACTTCTTCAATGAAAGACTGTTGACAAAAATGAATCAAAGTTGTTTCGATTTATAGATGATGACCACCATTAAATTTTTTTTATAAACCATGGAGTTTGTCTTTTGCTGTAATGACATTCGCATCCAGCCCTTGAAGACTTTTATTCAAATTATTTAAATGTTCAAATAAGTTAGAAAGAAAAGCCAATTTCAAAAGGAATTCCAGGTCAGAAATGAATTCAGAGTAATGTGACTTGGCTTGCTGTGAATATATATAATTTATTCATCTTGTAAATCATACATTGTACATGAGTACTACGATATAAGACCGTCAAATTGTGAATTTACAGTGCAATTAACTATACTTGTAAATTAACAAGTCACATCCAATAGGGACAAGTCAGTGTTTGTACAAAATAATGATTTATAAAGATATCTCAAGAATTTTATAATATACACAATTAATTCAGAAATGTAACAATATTATAAACTTTCCATAAATTCACTAATAGAATAAAAATAGTGGTCTAGCAAGTATGCCAAAACTGACTTTTTAAATGCTGAAAAATTGCAAGTGGTTTTATTGACTATAGGCAGTTTCACTGGAAGCTATTTCCGGGCTGTTATGCCGTGGTCTGCTGACGATAGAGATACCATGTATCAATCATGGTATCTCTATCGTCAGCAGACCACGGCATAACAGCCCGGAAATAACTTCCAGTGATATTGACTCTGGCCGTGAAAGCCTACGTTCACTCATATAGGCAGTTTATTAAAAAAAGTGATTCCTAGGTTTATTACACTGTTTTGATGAACTCTTCTATTCACATGAATATTCATTCTCTGTCTAGTATTATGGTTATGAACTGTGTCATGAAAGGTACAGTGACTATTTCCTGTCATTAAATTTGTCTTTGTAAATTTTAAAAATTCAAAAATGAAATTACATGGGAGAGGTAAATAATTTTAAATAATGGTCTGCACGTACATGTTGATTTAACTCCTCCAAGTACTCTTAGAATCTGTTTTAGCATTATGAATAATGATTTACAATGTGGTGAGTTACCCCATAATGTTATGCCATATTTTAAAATGAAGTGAGCACACGCAAAATACACGATTCTGAGAGTTTTTATGTTAACTGTGTTCCAGTTGTCTGAAATTATAACAAATTGTACTCAGTTTTTTAATTAGATGATCAACATGTGTCTCCCATTTTAGGTTACTCTGTATCCAAAGACCAAGAAATTTAGTAGTATTTACATACTTAATTACTTATTACATATTAATTGTGATTGTACCGAAGACTTATTCTGAGAAAACTGAAAATGAATTACATGTGTCTTATCCAAGTTTACGATTAAATTATTATTTCTGAACCAATTAAGAAATATTACTGAACATTCTACTCGATAAGATTTGTAGCTCTTCAAGTGCATTGCTTTCAATTAATATATTTGTGTAGTCAGCATATTGAACTATTGTTTTAGCTGTAATATTTGACTGTAAATCATTTAAACAATAAGAAAAGAATAGGACCCAAAATAGAACCTTGTGGTACACCAAACTTAATATATTTTGTGTCTGATAGGTATTCTTTAATGCAATCTTTTTCTGTATGTGAAATTTCTACTATTTGCTTCCTGTCCTTTAGATATTATTTGATCCATTCCAATGCATGCCCTCTAATACCCATATGTTTTAATTTTTGGAATAGTAAATTGTGGTTTAGTACATCGAATGCTTTAGTTACGTCAAAGAATGCGCCTAGTATTTTGTCTTTGTTATCCAAAATATTTATTACACTGTTAGAAAATCAAAAAGTGCAGTTTCTGTTGATTTTTTGTTTACAAAACCCATGCTGAGTTTTATATATTAAATCATTCATCTCCATAAATGCTAAAGTCTTTTATAAAATATCTTTTCCAATACTTTAGAGAAGCTGGATAAGAGTGAAATTGGCCTGTAATTTAGTAAATGGGTTTTATCTCCTTTTTTGTATAGTGGCTTTACTTTAGCAGTTTTCAAAGCTTCTGGAAACAATTCATGTTCAAGTGAGCTATTACACACGTCTGCTAACGGTGTGCGATATGAATAGAACATTTCTTTAGCAAAAAATCAGGAACGTTATCAATACCTGAAGAGTACTTAGATTTAAATTTGGATATTACTGAAACGATTTCCTTGAACTCAGTAGGGTGCAAGAACATCGTTGTTTCACATATATTTGCTCTATTTGTTTTTACTGAAGTACCCATTGTGGAGTTTTTTGTGAAACAATATTTTCAGCAAGATTTATGAAGTGATCGTTAAAAGTCTCTCTATTAACTTTGGGATTGTTATTATTTTTTAATGCTTCTGCAGTACTAAATTATCTACATTCTTAGTGGGCTTAATTTCATTCTGTATTACTTTCCATAAAGCTTTCATTTTGTTCTGGGCACTTTTGATGAATTTATCATTTGCCATCTTTTTTGCTTGTTTTATAACTTTATTAAATGTGGCTTTATATTTCTTAACATAGTCACTGAATTGTGGAGTGACAGTCACTGTTTGCAGAATTTCATGTAATTTTAGTTTGTGTGCGCAAGATGTTATAATTCCTTTAGTAATCCCCAAATTTGATTTTCCTGAGAACGATTCTTTTATTTGTACAAGTGGGAAAGCTATATCAAAATAATGCCTAAATATTTTTTGAAAAGTCTGGATTTTTTTTTTATTAGTATCAGATGTATCATACACTTCATGCCACATTTCGCTTTTTAGTAGAGGCAAGAAATAATCTATATTTGAATCATTGAATTGTCTGGTAAATTTTGTTTTTTTAAGATTTGGATTTATACTGCTTTCCATATTTATTGATATTAACTGAGCATTATGATCACTGTAACCCATATTCAGTGGGTGACTTTTGTACGACTGACTAGCATTAGTAAAAAATTGCTCAACTATGGTTGCACAGAATTTTGTATTTCTGGTTGGGAAATTTACTAAAGGTTTTAAGTTAAATGTAGCTACCAAATCAATTAAGTCATTCTCTTGTTTTGATATTTTAGCAAAATCAATATTGAAGTCTCCACAGACAATGAGGTTTTGCTTAAATGTTTAAATTTATTAAAAACCTTTTCTAGTCTGTTCAGAAAAATATTTAAGTTACTATCAGGAGATCTGCATATATATGCTACAATAAGGTTATATTCAACAAGTTCGACTGCAGAGATTTCTATATCTCTTTCATGTGACAGACCGGATGTGCATATCATACTAAATTTAATGCCATCTCTTACATATACACAACTTCCACCATGATTGTATGTTTCTCTACAATAATGTGCAGCTAGATTGAACTTGGTAAGCTTAGTATTTAAAATATTGTTTTCTTTCAGCCAATGTTCTGAAAAACATAGCACATGCATATCTGATCTTTCCTTGAGGATAAATTTCTAGTTCACTGATTTTATTAGACAGAGACTGGACATTATGTGTAATATTTTTAACTATGTAGACTGGTTTTTAGAAGATTTTTGACCATTTTGATATTTTTTACCCTTTTCCTTAGAAATACCTGCACTGTGTTTCGTATTTCTTCTCATTCCCTCATGCTTTACTGCTGAAAAGATGCCTAGTTTTTTGGACCACATGATAAATTTACTCTTTTTTCCTCAGATTGTCCTGTTTCACCCCTTGGTTTGTTGTTCACAGAAATCGAAATCACTTTAACTAGTGTTTCACTGAGCATCCTCTTCCCCAGTTTATTCAGATGCATCCCGTGTCTTGTGTGGAGTTCCCACCTTATGTTGGTGTTGATTAGCTTCACATGGTCATATTTTTTACACATCTCTGTGATGTGTAAGTTTATAGAACAGATTTTCTTGTTTACCCAGGAATTTGAGTGTAGGTTGTATCTTGTAGGTAAAATTTGTAGTGTTTAACGCCCGCTTTTACTACATACGGCACCGCAGGCGGTGACACTGATGATACAGGAGATAAAGATGGAGCACCGGTGGAATGAGATGGAGGGGGAAACCGGAGGTCCCAACCTGCCCCAGCGCCGTGTTGTCCACCACAAATCTCACTTTGCGGTCGCCTGGGATCGAACCCGGGCCGCCTTGGTGAGAGCCAAGCGGTCTAACCACTGAGCCATGGCACGGCCTAATATCTTGTAGGTATATCGAGATTTAACTGTATTGGAACACCACAATGAAGCGAAAAATTAATAATCTTGTAGATAGTTTGACAGCGATCAAATTGGTGTTTTGTAACTCATTTACCGTGCCTTCTAGTTTTGGAACAACATTCTCAGGTTCACCATTGCCTACATCATTTGTGCCAGCGATGAGTACTACATAGTCGTTCTTCGTAAAATCGGAACATTTCATCTCCATGTTTCTGCAAACCTCGTCAATATTTGCACCTGGTTTCACGATAGCATTTGCCAACGTCGTATTTTGTCCCATATGATTTATTTTCTCGGTAAGTCCTCGTCTGTGACTGTCCTATAGCAGTTTTTTTTATATTCAAGAGTTCTTAATTTTCACTCAAAAATTCCACTCCCCCCCCCCCCCCATTAGGGTGCTTTGTATTTAGGTGGCGTACCAACTTCGATGGCTTCATGCTTTCTCTTGACAAAATTTCTAAGCTAATTACGCACTGCAATCTATTCTCAATCACAGTAAAGACAAATTTCAAATAGTTATAATAAAGACGTTATTTCTTTATTCCACTACTCATGCTAGACGATGGTTCTGATGATCTTTTCAGGAATTTATTTATTTTCAATTATAACAAACAACTCAATTACGTAAAACGTAAAACAAGATTTTCGCGCTCTTCAAACTAAACAGCAGACGACACGACCGCGCGTGTCTCACGCTCACAAATCATTTTACAATTACTCCAACTCCAAGGCACCTTACACACACTCCGTGTAACAACATAGTTTCACTTCTGACTCGTTTCCACTTATCGCGGTCTTGCTTCCGATTCCACTTGCTTCGCGGTCTTGCACTTAATTGCCGCGGCCGCGATCGACCGCCCTATTTATAGGTCAGCGCATTCTAGCGAGAATCATCTCGAAGCGTAACGAAACGTCTGGAAACTTAAGACCTTTTGCGGAAGCTGTACTAGTTCCGAGTGTTACCAACAGATGGCACTGGGAGTCTCGGCCCTAACAATATGTATTTGTTAGTTATCAATTGGCCACGTATTCGATTTAAAATTATGTTTTATGTACTTAATTATATATTTATATCCGAATACTGATAATGCAAACGCCTAAAATTGTTGTATGGATTATATGTTTTTAACATACTGTCACGAAGTCGCGCGTAAGCGAACGCCGAGAGAAACAAGCGGGCAGTGAAAGAGACAGATAGCGTTAAAGCCACGCCTACGTCCATGCGCGCTAGCGCTGACCGAGAGAGGGACAGGATCGCGGAGAGGAGACAGATAGGCGTCTGCATGGTTCTACCCCTTTCTCGCTGCCTTGCGAAGGGTCGTGAATCGTGGACAAGTTGCTGGAAGGAGTGGTGGAGGTATAAACGGTGAGCTAGAACTGCTAGCAGCCAGTTCGGCAGGAGCCGGAAGAAGTTAAAATTGTGCAGTGACGGCAGGCTGTTCGTATCCAGAGTTCGTATCCCGGGAAGCTGCCTACACATTCGTTGACGGGGTACGAGACACGGAGATTCGTCAGCGCCTAATGCTCGGCGATTATAAAACCATCCACGAGGCGCTAACGACAGTATTAAAGGATGGAGGCGGCCAAGGTAACAGCTATCCCGACGTCGAGAACGAGGAGTGTCCGCTACACCGGAGACAGAAGACCAGCCGAGGGACGCCGGCGAAGACCTAGTGGACTGTGTTGGGGGTGTGGACAGCCCGGATACCTGGAGAGAGAATGCCCACACCAGGAGGAGTAGCCGGAAAAGGAGTAAGGGCCGTCGTGGAGAGGGGCACGTCGGCGCCATCACCACCATCCCCCGAGTGACACTGCGCGCCGTGACAAGGCGACAGTGACTACGGCCGCACGGACAAAGTGCTTCACCGCATCGACACCGGGGACGCCCGGCCTATTCGGCAACCACATAGACGCGTTCCGCTGACGAAGCAAGGGGCGGTACGAGACATGCTGGAGGACATGAGATCCAGGGGAGTGACTGAAGAGTCTGATAGCCCTTGGTGTTCCCCTGTAGTCTTGGTGACAAAGAAGAACGGCGAGCTACGCTTCTGCGTAGACTACAGGAAGTTGAACGCTGTCACCCGGACTGTTTCGCTTTACCCCGGATTGACGACACCCTGAGCACGTTAGCTGGTGCACAGTGTATCTCGACCCTGGACCTGAAGTCGGGCTACTGGCAGGTAGCTCTAGATCCGAGAGACAAGGAGAAGACCGCATTCTGGACAGGCCAAGGGCTCTGGCAGTTCACAGTTATGCCCTTTGGCCTCTGCAACGCACCAGCTACCTTCCAACACCTCATGGAGTCAGTGATGAGAGGACTGACTTACGACGCCTGCCTGCTATACCTGGACATCATCGTCGGGAAGACTTTTGAAGACCATCTCGAGAATCTGAGTAAGGTGCTACAGAGACTGCAGGCGACCAACTTGAAGCTGAACGCGAAGAAGTGCCAGCTCTTCCGCAAGGAAGTTAACTACTTGGGCCACATAGTTTCATCAACCGGAGTGGCCACAGACCCAGAGAAGACACAGGCTGTGAGAGATTGGCCTCGCCCAAAGGATAAGAAAGAGTTGCGCAGTTTCCTGGGGCTGTGCAGTTATTACCGACGCTTCATAAAGGGGTTCTCCAACATCGCCAAACCCCTCACCTGCCTGACAGAGGAACACCGACCTTATGTTTGGACAGAGGATGCCGAAGACGCTTTCCAGCACCTGAAGAAGAACCTGTGCAGTGCTCCAATTTTGGGATTTCCACAACCGGGTGGTGCCTTCATTGTGGACACCGACGCCAGCGACCATTGCATTGGAGGTGTCCTATCGCAGATCCAGGACGGCCATGAGTGGGTGATAGCCTACTACAGCAAGACGCTATCCAAGACAGAGAAGAACCACTGCGTCACCCGACGAGAGTTACTGGCGGTAGTAAAGACCTTGGAGCACTTCCACAAGTGCTTCCACTTCTCATTTTTATTCACACCACCCAAGGTCCAAGTATTACAGATACTCTTGACTATCCATTCCCAAGAAGTTTGACATATCTGTGATATCTTGTTCTTTGAAAAAAGTTTATCCATTCTTTTTACAAATTCCATTTTGTTTTTATCTTTTTTACGTACCTATTATTCACTATCTAATTCTACTGTGCATTCTTGAAATGTAGATAACCTTTTATCACAGAATATATGAAGTGTGTATTTCCATAACGTTTTAAGCACCAAAAACTTAATTTTTCTCAAGGCCAAAATGAAACCCACGTTTTTTAGGTAAACTGTTGTTTAAGTAGGTAAAAAGAAATTTATTACATTAATATACTTTATATTTGATTCAATACTGTCAAATGAATAAAAAAGACAGCAAGTTTAAAAAGAAGGTTTAAGTATACTTTTCTAGCTGTGCAAGTCAAAATGTTCAAGTGCCACTATGCAAGTAGTGCTGCAGCTTCTACTGGATTGTTTCATCTAAAATCTGTTTAAAATACTCCTTTGCTTCTTGATTTAGGTATGGTAGCATTTTAACTCTATTGTCCTTTTCTTCTGGGGTAGTCCCAGTCTTGTCTGACATTGTTAAAGCTGTAGACTTTTCAAGTCTTGAATTCCAACACTGTTTTTAAGGATGCTGATGCCTTCATTAAATTCTACAGCTTATGAATTACTGTTGGCAATTCGAACTTTACCAAATTCATCAGCAGTAAGTTTAAGCTGCATAGCTGACGAAAGGTTCAATTCCTTTGTTTTAAGCAATGCATGAGCAGTTTGTTTAACATTATTAAATCCCTCCTTTACTGCACAAATAAATGGATTTTATATAGCACAGCTCATTATTAACTCAACAAGGCTTCCCATGGTAAACGATTTGGTCCTCTTCTTACGCTTCTCTATAACAACAAAGTCCCTGTCACATGGGAGGTGTACATGGCCTTTCAAAGGGTACTTTGTGTGATTTCACTGAAAGTCCCACAGGCTAAGAAAACCAAATACATTGCTAACAATTCCTTTCTTAGAAGTGTTGAAAACAGTGTTCTAATAAATTAAATTTTAATTTAATACATTGCTAACATTCTACTTTTGGGTGAAACACTCTTGTCCAGATCTTTTCAGTTTTTTCCTAATATTTTTTGCTACTTGCCAGGACATATCTTTCTCTTCTTTGGTTCTACTTCTTCCATCACCACACTTTCATTTGAATACCAAAGCTCAAAATAAATGGAACTTTATGAAAAACCACCAACAGCTGTTCACTGACTGAAACCAACACACAGCCAGCAGCTTTGTGTTGCACCTTGCCACTTCCAATGTTATGGCTGGTGCATCAGCTTCAGTTCAAGTTTGAGCCACGACGTTGTGTTCATTGTCTGTGATATGTTGTGTAACGATGAAACATACAACTTACAATTCATTTATGAAGGAAAATGCACTTCATTATTTTTGACACATACAACGTTATAGAAATGCACTCATATAGCTTTCAATTTAAAAACAGCTTTCACCATTTAAAAATGTCTTATTCCAGAAAATATCATCCACCCCCTCACAACACACTGTTCTACAAACTATTTTGCCTTACTCCTTATCCATGTTAAACCTAGTTTTCCAAACCATACCCTCCCCTCCTAACTACAGTTTCTTTTAATTATTCTCTGAAAACCTAAATATATTTATTTAGTGCTAAAAGCTAATGTAAAGATCTTGTTTCTCTATGTCCTACATTCACTGTATCACTACTTTTTAAAATCCATTAATACTACCCTTATACAAAAACTATGTTGTGATTGGACAGAGCACTTTTAGACATTAAAAACACTGATTGTGTTTTGACATTTACATGGGCTCATCAACAATGATAAAACTGACTTTTTTTCCACAGATATTTGTATGATCTTTTAAATGTAATCCCCTTCTATTTAAATTAACTTTTTATAGTGTCTTTACCAGTCCGCATGGGTTGTCTGTTCTTTGTGAGGTTTTTGAGAATCGTCTCACTTTTCTAGAGCATTGTTTCAGAGATTTCAGATTGAATGCCCTGGAGCTTTGCTTTTAAAGATAGCCAAAATCTGTATGATTTGATTTGTGAATTATCACAATTAAATTGCCACAGAGCACAATGAGATACTGGTTTTCTTGTGATGTGAATCCTGAATTTAGCCAATACTGCTGTGTAGTCTGTACTTGCAACAATAGTGTGAATGGGAACTGCATGCTTGTCAATCATTCCATTACAGTGCAAAAACATGATCATCTCACCTTCCCTGCATATGAAATAAATTTCACCTTTTTTATGTTCGAGGATCTGATAATTTCCATAATGTACCGACTTGTTTTCCTTCATAATGATGCAGCTACAACCCATCACTGGTGATTCAATTCCAGTAATGCATGCCTTCCATCAGCAAAAGAAGTAGCATGTTATAACTCATCTCCAATCACACAACTTCTTGTTTGGGAGTCAACAAAAGTGGCACCCAATGGGCACAAACATGGGTCATATGGAGATGATCATTCACAATTGTACAGACACTGGCATATGAAATTCTCAATGCTTCACTGAGCTGATATAATGTTATCCACTGATCCTCACGGACAATCATAGCAGTTGTGTTGATGTTGACTTCAATTACAGCAGAAGCAGAACAGCAGGCCCACTTGCTTAACACAGAGAACTCTGCCTTCTATGAAGTCCTAGAATCATCTAAAAACTTTTGCACTGGCATGCAATAATTTTAGCGCATCCTGTGCAAATTATTGAACCTGCAAGACCAATCCATAAAGTTCACCATTGAAACAGAACAAGATGGATGGTTACCGTTTTTGGATTTAAAAATTATAAAAAAAGGAGACAAATTAGAGTTTGGCATATATAGAAAATCAATACATGTGGATAACTACATTAAAAACAACAACTCCAACCCAAAAGAACACCAATATGCAGTATTCCACAGTTTAATCCATAGGCTAGTGAACATCCCATTGACTATAGAAGAATATACCAAAGAAGTAGATCACATTAAATATGTTATAATTGTGAATGGCTGTGATACAAAATTTATTAAAAAAATGATAAACAAGCATAAAAGATGGAAAACCATCAAGGACGTTAGCACTTTATAAAAACTGACGACCCAAAGAAAGTATATTGCAAATTTATGTATCACCCTAAGACATTTAATAAATTCAAAAACATTTTCCGTCAATTTCAGATACAACTAGTACCACATAACAAATATAACATGAGAAACATGCTGAATCACCCGCTAAAAAACACAAGCCCAACCAACAAACTATCCGGAATTTATAGCGCAAGATGTGAGGATTGCCATGAAATTTATATCGGAAAAACAAAGAGAAACCTAGAAACAAGGATGAAAGAACACATGCGATGTATTAAATACAAACAGACAGATAAATCGGCCATAGCCCATCACTTCTGGTCAAAAAATCATAATATTTCCAAAGACATAAAACTTTTGGTACCGGCAAAAAAGTATTGGGAATTAACAGTTTGGGAAAATATACACATTTTGAAGAACAAAAAGAGAGCAATGAACTTCGAAATTCCAATAGCAGATGACGTCATTCAACTCATTGAACAGCGCCAGGAGAGGGAGGCGGTCACCTGAAGAACCAGTAGAACATCAGCAGATGATGGGGACGCGGTGTCCTTGAAACATGTCCTAATTTCAAAAGTAAGTGGAGCTTAAGTGTTTTTACAGTTTGAGAAATAGTTTAAAAAGTGTTTTTGATTGATGAAGCTCCACTGTTTATAAATACTTCTATTTATAGTTTTATTATACATAAAACCCTGCTCTTCTTAAATTATCATGGTACAGGAAGGAAATTATCAAGGAGGCTGGAGCAAAAGATCAGTTTCAGTCTTTGTAGATCAACCCTTGTAAAATAAGCTCTGAAAGTATGCATTAACCACTACATTTAAAATAGCCACCACAAATGTATTTTGAAGAATTATTTTTAACTTCACAGACAACAACAGATTTAGTTTGTGTGTGCGCACACGACACACACTTTACAAGAGTAGCTTTTAAACCTTTCCTCATGGCAGCAAACTATTAGTACAATTTCACACAACAATTATAAAACACAGATTGAAATGTAACAATACTGCTTATTTTAAAGAGATGTTAACTTCTATGCAATAGCAAGTAATGTACTACACATATTTTATACAAATCTTGCAATACCATCTGTGACAATAGGAGACAATATGATTTATTAAATTTTCATATGAATTTAATGAAAAATTAATACTTTTAGGAATATTAATCCTAACTTTATCCCCCCAGGGGCCTACTTCGGTAGGTACGGGTTTGGCGCACCCAGGGTCCCGAGCCAACAGTCACCCTCGTGTGGGCTCCTCTTCGTGGTTGAGACGGTCAACAGGCCCACCCTCGTGTAGGCCATGTGTGGAAACCCGTGGAGAAAGCTTTTAGATTCTTGTCTAGTTTAGAGTTTAGGATTTAGTGAACGAAATTTTTAGTAGGTTTTGATTGATGCTTTTTATGTATGTGTATTTTTAATAGGTTTTGTTACACTTGTATAGTTTTTAGAAAGTTTTATGTCTGGCTTTTGCCATGACTAGCTTTTTAAAGGGCGCTGATGACCGCCATAGTTGAGCGCCCTTATATATCATCATCATCATCATCATCATCATCATCATCATCATCATCATCATCCTAACTTCATTTCTGAAGAGTAGCATATGTCTTGCTGAATTATCCATATAGAGGCACTAACTATTTTGTTGCATTCTTAGCTAATCACATTCCAAGCAAACTGCTCTAATGTTTGGTCATCTTATCAGTTTTGGAGGTTACTTGCACGAAACTGAAGGAATCTACATTTCAATCAATTAATATGCTGAAGAAAGACAAAAACAATTTTTCACTTATATACTGTTTATTTCTTAGTACTTTTTTTATATATTTTCTCATTCAGTGTTTCATAGAAGGCACTGTTTCTACTAATGTAGTAATTCAGGATGTATGGCCTAGTTTGGATTTCGTACACACAGGGCCCCCAAAAAAGGCTGGCCTGTCAGTCCTTAATTCATTCTATATTCTGAATTTGAACAATGACTCATGACAACCTTGTTAGTACTAAGACAGATTGCATGTTGTCCAGAACATCAGCTTTAGAAATTACTGATCTAGAATATACTGCTTATTCTTGCTTATAATACTTTGTGACTTTTTTCTCATTCAATGTTTAACATATATTAATGTTGTGATTCTGGATATGGGCTAGTTTGGATTTTCTGCACACAAGACCATCCAAAAGAGCTGGCAAGAGGAGGTTCGTGTCAGAGTCAAGGAACTGGTAATCAAATATAAAAAAGTGAATGTCACTCTACCATTGTGCTTCACTTTACTCTTCATTATCTTTATGCTACCACCTTCTTGCAACAAAACACATTATGTGAGTTTTAGGAATAAATTTAGAAAACAGTCCAAATTTATGTAGATTATTCTGTGTACTATGTGTACTGCATTCTATTAAAGATATTGTCGCGAATCCATTATTACGACTGACGACGTACACGAACAAAGGGTTCGGCGCAGACAGATGTGGAGTTAAAAGCTTGCCAAAACAGAAAGAGACAGCTGACTGGAAGTTTCGATTTCTTGTTTGTTACAGAGTATTCCAGAGACATCTAGAAATATGAGTAGTGGTATATATAAGCAGCAGAGAGTCGTAATGGGGGAGTGATAATCGGAACTGATTCGTGTGCCTGCAACTGTTTTGAAAGTGAACTCTGTTTTGAGGTGAGGCAGGCAAGCTGGAAGATTGTAATTGTGTATGTGACGTAATTCTACTATTGTAAGGGTTGACCAAAGTGCATTTCTACAGAAATAAAGAACATTTTGAATTTCTACAAATTGGACTTTTAATTCTAAGAACCCACAAAGTCACAACATTCTTACAAATATTGGAACTGGCTGTACTACCTGGTAAAGTAAAACAGATATAGTTTATATAACTGCAGAAACGAACTCTGCAATCAGTAACACAGGTAATGCAGTAGTTGAACTCACTTTTTCTCTATCATCTGTGGCATTAATGAACTGTTACTACAATACTTTATTAATTCCATATATTTATCACATCAACTTTTTACATTGTGTTTACACATATTATTTTTGCCAATTATCACTGTTTGTCTCTATTCTTTTTTTTCTGTCTTTTCTTTTTCGAATCTATATCTCATTGTGAGGTTGTTCACTCCTACACCACTCCCCCAATAGAAACACAGTTACGCTTGCACAAACACATCACAAATAATTTTTAGATATGTACATACACACTATGAGGGGGGGGGGGGGGCAGAAGAAAAAGAAAATTAAATAATTACATAAAACAAGAAGACGAATTCACTCTACGATCTCAATGTGATGTTTTAGCTGGAAGTACTGAAGTTCCCACTGTGTTCCCACTATGCACTATGGCATCAGGTGTTACTCTAAGATGCTGTAATTGGTTGGACGAATCTGGAATAAGGACATGGTGATCTGGTTCTGCATCTGGTGCTAGTAGATAGGCTGGTTTAACTCTGTTGATTGACATGTTAACTTGTTTACCTTTAATAAGCAGAATAAAGATGTTCTCATCTCTCTCTCTCTCTCTTTAAACAGAATACAGTCCATCATATGCAAGTGACAGTGGTTTCTTGACTTCATTCTTCAAGAAAACATGCTTGCATGAATTGAGATCTTTATGCACAAATACACTTCTGGTAGTTTTATGCTGGGTAGGAATAGGTTTAAGTGCTGTCATTTGATTCTGTAAATTGGACACAAAGGTGCCTGGGTCTGCTGTTATCATTGGCTTTTCAAAGAATTTCCAGAGTAATTTAATAGTCTTCTTACATAACACTTGTGCTGTAGAATAGTCTGAATTATCTTTTAGAGCAACTTGCAATCCCAGAAGCACTGTAGGTAAGATATCTGTGCATTTAGGGGAACTGTATGGAACTGTATGCAGTCTTTAAAGTTCTATGTAGTCATTCAATATTTCCATTGCATTGTGGGTGGTAGGCTGTAGTGTACTTTAGTTTAATACCACACAATGCTGCTAGTTTCTTGAAGAGTTCTGACTTGAATTGTGGTCCTCAGTCTTTGATGATAACACATAGGACTCCAAATCTTTCTACCCAGTGGGAGTAGAAAGATTTAGTGACTGATTCTGCTGTGATATTCTGCATTAGAATGAGTTCCATCCAGGATGTATAACGATCGATGCATGTGAGACAGTAAATGCTTCCATCTGATGGCGATAATGGTCCAATTATATTGATATGCACAATACTAAATCTTTCATCAGGTTCCTGATATGCAGCTAGCTTGGACTGTGTGTGTTTTATCACTCTGTTTTTCTGGCAGTAGATGCAGGCTTGAACCCATTTACTAACATCGGTTTTTATATTCGGCAAATGAACCTAGCTGCCATCTGTGTTATTGATGATTTCACACCTAAGTGTGATAAGTTACGAATATGATGGAACATCTGCTTACATAACAATTTAGAATGAAACGTCTTGCATTAATATTATATAATATATACATTTTAATGTGTTTTCTCTTTAATCAGTGTGTTTAGTTCTGTATCCTGTAATTGTTTTTATTTTTTTTATTTGCTATATCATCAAAATCAATTACAGATATTTCTTCCATTCTAGACAAGGTGTCGGTCACTACGTTGTCTCTTCCACTGACATGTTGAATGTCAGTTGTTAATTGAGAAAAGTAATGAAGGTTTGCAGTTGTCTTGGTGAAGCCTTTTCGTTCTTCTGGAGGAATGCATATGTTAACAGTTTGTGATCCATGAAGATTGTAAAGTCTCTTCCCTCCAGGAGGTGTTTAAACTGCTTTACTGACATAAATTGCCAGGAGTTCCCTGTCATATGTACTATTCGCCGCCTGAATGTTTTTTGGAATAAAATGCAATGGGTTTCCATCCATAAATTTTGAACTGTAGTATGACCGATCCAAAGGCAATTTCAGAAGCATCTGTGAACAAGGCTAAGGGGCAGTTAGGGTTAGGAATGGTTAGGAGTGTTGCACTTGCTAAACCTTGTTTACATTTTTCAAACATCTGCTTTCCTTCTTCAGTTCATGGGTTTTTTGTTCTATCCCTCTTTCTGACCCCTTTTAAGTAGTCATGAAGAACTGCTTGTGTTTTGACAGCATCTTTCAGGTAACGATAAAAATTAACAATGCCGAGAAAGGTACAAAGTTCATGGAATGTTTCTCGTAGCCTGTAATTCAGAATTGTTTCTACCTTCTCAAGGAGAGGTTTTGTACCCTCTGCCATGATCAGATATCCCAAAAACTATTTTGTTTACACCCATCAGTGATTTAGAAGTGTTTATGCAAAAACCATACTTATTTATTTAATCGGTCCATAACCAAATGAAGGTGATTCTTATGTTCCAACGATTTGGAAGCTATTAAAATGTTATCAAGAAATCAAAATGTGAAATCCAGACTTCGGTATACTTCATTAATGGATCTCTGGAAGGTAGAGGGAGCATTTCTTAATCCATTAAATTCATTAAGTCCAAAAGGGATTATAATTGCAGTCTTATGCCTGTCCTCAGCTATAGGGATCTGGAAGTAAGCGTAAACAAGTCGATTTTTGAGAAAACTATCTTCTCTTTCAATATAAGTTGAAAATCTTCTATTCTTGGCATTGGATAGCAGTCCAGAATAGTCCTCTGGTTTAATCTTCTACAATCACCACAGGGTCTCCATGAACCATCCTTTTTGCTTGCCATATATAGTGAACTCACCCACCGAGATTTTGATGGTCTAAGAATTCCATTATTCAACAAGAAGTGAAATTCTTGCTTGGCAATTTGGAGCCTCTTGGAATCTAACTGCTTGGCTTTGGAAAATACTGGCTGACCTTCAGTGGTAATATAATGCTTTACATTATGGCTTATCTGATTAGGTACCCAGTTTGGTGGTGTTAGTCTTGGATATGGAGCAAGGTCACTGAATTTAAAATGTATATTCACAATGCTAATGATATCGCTTTTTGCAATGACTGTAACTTCGCCCTTAGCACATAGTTCATCAATTAACTGCTTATTATGCAGGTCTACAAGCAAGTGAATTTTTTTTAAAAAATTGGCTACAATTATGCCTTTGTTTATTTTGGCTACTATGAATGGCCACTGAAATTTTCGCCTTAGTCCCAAGTTCACAGTCAAAATTTTGGTAGCACAGGTTGTTATTTCTGTATTGTTAGCAGTATACAGTCTATATGAATTATCTACATTGTCAAGCTTTGTTGCAGGCCAGATTGAAACATCTGCTCCACATCTCCAGAGAACTGCATTCCTGTTTCTTTGTCCCTCACAAATAACTGGGATCTGTGGCACAATGATGACTTTCTGCAGCAGAACATGCTGCTAATTCTGCTGCAGTTTCATTCCAACTACGTGATTTACATTTATCCAAGCAGCATCTTGAGCCAAACTTAAAATGATAGTAACAAAATTTACCATCAGGATTAAATTTTCTTTCTTTCTGAACGGCTGTGACTTCTACTTTGCTTGGGGCTTTGATGTGCTGTTCTTGACTGATGTTTTCCCAATGAGATAGTGACAATCTGTTGTTCCAAGTACTAGGTCATCCATAGTTGCAACATTCTTACCGTAGCACTGACAAGAGGAATTTTGAGTACAATAAAGTTTGCTAGGCAGATTCATTTCTAGTATTTTACAGGCCATAATTGCAATCTTTTCCAAATCCTCATCGCTAACTAATAACACGTTCTTGATTGAATCTGGGAGTTTTTCTAACCGCAAAATTCTTAAATCTTTGAGATGTCTGTGCTGGCCAAGGGTTGCATTCTACGCAGCAGTTGGCTTGGTTTTAAGTCCTCTAGACAATGCCTGTCATTAACCTTTTTATTCTCTTGTCTTCACTTTTCTTAAAAATTATGAGAAATCTTTCCTTTGCTGCAAAATATTTACTCGCAATGTTACTTTTGATAATGTCCCAATATTTTCCACATATTTTGGCTCTGAGACACCAAGTAATTGAATTTAGTTGCTTTGGATGTTATTTTATTAATTGAGAGTTGTGCTTCATTCTGGTTAAACCAGATTTCTGGTCTATCAGTTCAGAACGGCAGAATTTTATTGTAACTTTACTAACGTCAACATCACTCGTGTCGGCACTGAAGCTCATACAGAGCGGATACTTTTGGTCATCTCTTTGATCAGGTCAGTCATCAATTATGTAGCATTAATATGTTACTACATACAATGTAGTATATAATAGCATGTTACTACAATACGTAACTAATTCCATATATTTATCACATCAACTTTTTACACTGTCTACACTTATTTTTGCAGATTATTGTCACTGTTTGTCTCTATTTTTTTCTGTCTTTTTTTTTTTTTTTTTGGTATTGATATCTCATTAGGTCGTTGACTCCTACATATCCATGTTCGGGAAGTGGTATGCAGATAGTGTGCATGGTTAATATGTATTGTTACTTGTTCAGTTTCCCGTCACTTTACTTTTCTTGCAGATAGTAGATTAATATACCATACATGAAGTATCCTCTTGTTCTAATCCCCTGCTGGAGTGTCAAAACACAGGATTTTTCTTGTATCCCAGTGTTATTCATTGAGCTTGCTGTATAAGCATGTCACTTTACAACAAAACTTCACTGCACTGTTACACACATTCTCACTTATATATAGCTGCAATAATTTCTGGAAACTTTGTATGCCACAGAGGAGAAGTCAGTTTTTATAACTGTGCCATACTTCTTGACTGGTCTTCCAGACACTTCAGGACCATTCCCCATCGGTCTCCCATCATATGATTGCTATCAACCTTTGCAGGACAGCTTTAATAGAACTGTTTGTCCAGAGCAGGCCATGATATGGGGCATGGAGATCAACATGAATCATTATCAGCTTTCCTAAGAATTGATGCTGAATACAGCCTACCACATCACTGTTGAAGCTGATTAGCTTATGGTCATCCTAGTAACAGTGTAATCTACTTCCTTCCCTTTAGTCCTTATGGGTCTTGCAGAAAGGTTATCTATATTTGAATCATTTATTTTACATTAGCTTCACTTACGTAACTATATTGAGGACATGTTTCGCTAACTATTGTTTGCATCATCAGCTCTAATGTGACTATTTTTGATAAATTTTATGCCTGCTGATATTAACCTTCTTTGTTTCTTTAGTTTCAAATATTGTTTTATTTCTTTTTTGTTGCCAAAATATTCGTTGAAATTTTCAAATGTGAACTTCCCTACCTTCATATTGTCCGGTTTTTAATCGGCTGATTATAACTTCTGATTGTTCCTCTTGACTTGATGGTCACTTCAATATATCGAAATTTAACTGTATTGGAACATTGTTTCGCTTCACTGTGGTGTTCCAATACAGTTAAATTTCAATATATATTGGAATTGTCCTCCTCCTTGGTGCTTTGAAGTGAAGTGAGGGGAAGATGATGACAATGTCATCATGGTCTACATGATAAGTCCTTAACAGTTTTCCTAATTGTTCATAGTTACGACTTGGATCTCTGAGCTTTGCACAAATCCAGCATGTAAGTCCCTTGCCTTCCACTTTCCATATCAGTTAAAATGTTGTCACCGTTTCCTGCTAATTGCATCCATCACCAGTATAGTTTTGGCTTTGCCATTTCAATACAAAAGGCAGCTCTCAGGGTGTTGATATTCTGATAGGAGAAGTTGCATGGGCTACTTCTTCATAAAGTCTGGTGTTAAATTTGTCAAAGCCTGGAGTGTCAGTCATTCTATCTCCATGGCAAATTGCAGTAAGGTCTAGACAAAGTGTTGCACTTTCGTCTTCAGCTATGCACAGTATGCAACCTTCAACAGTAAAAGTTGTTAACCAACCCTCCAGAGAGAAAACAGGTGAAGAATTAAGGCTGCTTGTCCCTGTGGGGTAACCAAAAGTTGCATTGTCTTCTTCAAAGGTGACATGGACAGCAATGGCCTCAAGCTGCTGCTTCAGTTTATGATAAAGTTCCATCAAATTTCAGAGGCTTTATCACTTCAGCATTACCGATCTTATGTTCTGGAACCTTCTCTAATTTTGGCACAGATTTTGGCTTCTAAGCCGCAGTGCAACTCTTCCACCATGGTTCCACCATTTCCTGGCTTTCCTAAATCAGCTGGTTCCACAATTTTTCCTCGTTATCTAGATATTCTTCCATCACAATAATTTTTTTTGCCATGTTGGATTTAATATTTTCTAACTGAACAATGTTACTTGTAGCATTTACCTAATTTTATGGATTGGTCCAAAACCAAGACTGGACTTCATTCTCCATTTCATTCTCAATGACTTGACTAACTCTGGATTATACTCCAATTTGTTCTTCATTTCTGTCTCCATATTCTCCATTCTGAATTTCATTTGTATCCATTTCAGTTCCCATCATCATTATTCAAGGTTTCATTTCCATCTCCATTTTCTCCATTCTGGATTTCAGTCTTGATTTCCAATAATAATTCTTTATGCTTTTCCTCCATCATGGTATACTTAAAATCTCTATTACACCAATATAGCTCATAGTGATGAACATAGGATGTTCCTCTCACTGCATTGCTTGTTATTTGCTTAAACATGACTTCTTTTCTCTTGTTCTAGTTGCTTACTAAGGTGTCGAGCACAGGCTGCTCTTCTCTTGTTCAGTCACTGAAAGAACTTGGTAAGTGCATAATTCACTTCAATAACCTCACTGATGTTGCAAGAATGCTTATTATATCTTATAATAGCTACAACAGTTTTTGAAGTTTCGAACGCAGAGAAGAGGGAGGCGAGGTCAATTCTTGCAACTTTGCCATTGCCCATGGTTGGTCTTCCAGATGTTTCGGAAGCACTTCTTTTTATTTATATCTCTCTAAGCCTCCCTTTCTCCAATTAACCACTGGCTAGTGCAACAGGACAAACCAACTTTATACCTTAGAGGGAGTGTTAGCCTCATCAAAGTACACAATAATGTGATGAACTTTGGGTTCAACTGATTAGTTTGACTGACTTAGCCAAAAAATATAAATATAAAAACAGTGGAACTACTCTGAAATGGAATGAATAATTTAGAATCTTGCTAGAGTTGGATAATTCTTGCCAGACAAAATTGAAGATGATTGCATTTATGTACTTTGAGCACGAATCTAATGGACACTAATGCTAAAGTAATTACTTATATGCACAAATTTTAAGTTCTTTATGTGCAAATTACAAACATTTACAATTTTTCTCATCTCAACTATTGGAGGGTATGCCAAAAACATGCACTTGGTTAAAAATTCACCTATCTAGTCAGGAATTTATTACTTTCCACTGATTAATCCACTGAAACAGATGTCAAATGATAATCTGGATAATGAAAAAATAACTATAAAATAGGGATAAACAGTAGTATGAAACTTTTACTTAACATTCAAGATAAAAATCTATCACTGAAGAGGGCTGGGGGAAATGCTAATTACAAGGAGCATGTTTACTTAAATGTTGTTAATGATGGGAAGACTACTACAAAAGGCACAGAAAACAAATGGAATAGCAGAAGATGCAATAATAACATATTGCAAGAAAGTAAAATTTAAATATTCCCATCTTACTTAGTACATTTAATCAGTTTATTGTAATTATATTTATTTTCAATGTATATCAAGTGTGTGGCTTACCAGCATAGGAAAATGAGAAGAGCTGAAATGGTGGCTCATATCTTCACTAGTACAAAAGCTTTCTTCACACTGGCTGCAAGGATAGATGCCTTCCTCAGTGTCACCATGAGTTTGTAGACCATGTGCCATACAGTCATAAAGGCTCTCCAAAACCTCACCACAAACCCAACATGCAACAGGACAAACAGGTTGTGTAACAGGTTCCTTATTTTCAAATACTACTCTAACTTTTTTCTCTGGAATCTCATATTCAACTTTAACTTCATCACACTCAGATGTTTCCATCGCTTCACTGCCTACTCCTGAAAACTTGTCATGATTCCTTTTTACTCCAAACCTACAGTCCACAGCTGCAAAGTTGTTTCCTTGTGCTTCATCCTCAAATTTTATGCTTGTATCATTTACAATAGTGTTACATGACTGTTCACCCACACTTTCTTTTACACCTGATTTTCTATCAAAAGCTTCAGTGGGCCGCAGTACATCAGCAGCTTTCTTCTGAACCATGTGTATGTTGCCCTCACAGCAAAGTGGACAACCGTATTTGTTTGAATGAGAAACTTCATCACCCGTTACTGTTTCTAACACTTCAAGTTCAGATGAATCTTCTGAGAAAAAAACATTCTCTTCACGATCTGTGAAGGCGTCTTGCAATTTTGTGCCCACATCTCCATTCTCAACAAATGAACAGATACTGTTATCTAAATCTTCAACAGAGGAGAACGGCTGCTCAGACTTTGTCTCCTGTTTAGTCTCTTCCAAACAGCTGCCATCTACATCTGCCTCCGCAATCCCTTCAGTGAAACTGCAAAAGAATAAAATTTATCTTCTATTACTACAGAAAACCTAATGCATAAAGTGAGCAGAACCAAAAAAGAGGCTTAAGCAATATGCGTAGAATGTGTCTAATTGTTAAAGGTGCTGCAGTTGAAAGATTCCCAGTTAGGAAACCTAGAGGTATCAAACTCAGTTTAGTAATTACATAGAAAATGAAGCTAGCTACAGTGAAGCAATAAATATTACACAAATATAAATATCTGTAACAAAAGACTTCCATTAGAAAGAAGAATTAACACCATTTTCTTAAGATCAGTGAAGTCTTTTGTTACAAATATTTATATTTGTGTAATATCAGCTTAGTAGATAATGATTATCTGGGCTAAGCACTTCAAAAAAATTTGGTTTATATAAAAGAAATTCCACCCCACAGTAAAAAAACAAAAAACATTAAGAATGGCAAATAAGACGTACATCACAAGAATGGTTGTTCATTTTGAAGAGCACTCTCAACACTTGAAATGCATTTGACAAGGTAGCATGTCAACTTGAATCCATCGGGAAATATTTTGAATGGATGGAAGGAAAACAGCATCAGTATTGAAAGCACTGGCCTTGAGGATGAGAGTTCTGATGCTACCGTATCTTTCTATCTGGTGGAAACTATGTTGAACATGTCTTTGTTGATGAAGTCATTTGCAATCACGGAACGGGTACTATGATTTAAATGGTGGCCTTGAGTTTATATAATCTGACAAAAGAAAAAGAATTCTTAGGTTAATAAACCCCCTCAAAACCCAAATTTGAAAAAAATATGAACTAATGACAGTAGTCCGCGAATCACATCATACTTCAGGCAGAACTTTTCAGAAGGTTAGAACATGTATCTTGATAAAGTTGATGCGGAATGTGAGTGTAATGGATTAAGCCTGTCAATAAAAAATAAAAACAAAATGTATACAGTGAAACTATTGTATGAATTTATACACATGATAGAATCAATAATCTATTATGCATGTCCATCAGTGCATGCTACATGCCACAGCTGAGTGAGTGAGTGTGTGGTGTTTTAGGGCCCGTCGACAACTAGGTCATTTCCAGTGAGACTTGCACTCACAGGTCTGCATCATATATCAACAACTACAACATGTGCATAAATTCATGAAAAAGGTTAATTGAATACAATTTATTTTTCATTTTTTATCTAATAGGCTCAGTAAGATCCACCACCTTGAAATGCAAAACAATGGCCTAACAAAACATGTTCAAAACTTCTGCAAAGTTTTGCCTGCTAAACCTGTTTTGTTGAACATCCTCTTCGTCATGAAAGAGAGACTTATCTTACAATGTTCTCCAACACCAGTATTGTTTTCCTTCTATCCATCTAAAATACCTGCCAACTGATGTGTGGGACCTCTCCCCCAATGATGACATGTTACTATCAAGGGACTGCAGAATTTTCATTGCACTTGTCCGTTTTCTGTCAGTCTATCATCATTCAACTTTTAACACATGCATTTCAAGAGTGTCCAAGGTACAACTTGTGTTAAATTTTATTTAAAAAAATAAAGAAAAAGCCATCTGGCAATCCTAGTTTGCAAAACTGAAATTCTTAATCAGCAATTCTAGCAATTAGATCACATGAGGATTGCATAACCATTTTATGACCAGCATAAAGTCTAATTTTTGGAGGAATGTTCACAGTGAACCAAAAACAAAACTTTAGAGAGTTACACTATCACTCATCTACTTAACCATTTCTTTGTCTTTTTACTTTATTAACTTAGAAAAAAAAAAAAAAAAAAACAGAAAGGAACATTGGCAATAGAAAAAAAAATTCAAGACATTTCTATTACAGAAATTGGTAAAAAAACAGTTGCTGTTCATAATGTGGGTCCATTTTTTAACTCATATGATGAAACAGAAGAACATGAACTTAAAATTATTTTTAAAAGTTTATTTTTCCATCAAGTTCTTGTTAATGAAGCAAACATTTGTAGAAATGGTTTCCTCATGCTTTTAACAATAGATTTTAGGAGGATACAGGAAGCTGAAGCAATCAAATATAAAAACATGCCACTACATGGCAGCTTTAGAATTCCATTCTTTGCATGACTGTGACTCTATCTATGAAAGGCAATTTGGCAGTTATAAAAAACTGGTGTTAAATAAGATGACTTTCTCTAGTCACGATTGCCTTTACAGGGTTTCTGTAAACCAATATACCATATAGATTAACTAAAACCTCTAACAGCTTTGAAGTATTGGGCATTAAACTATATAATCAATTAACTTTAGAATTAACTGAATTATCAGGTAATACATTTAAATGCAAATTACATGAATGGTTAGTTTCCAAACCTTATTATTCAATACAGGAATACTTTAACAGGTGTAGTTGAACTTTGGCTTATGACATGAAGTATTCTTATTTCCTCATTTTATTTTAAGTCTTTATATTTGTATATCTAATGTAAGTGTTTTATTGATTTTTTATCTTCACTGTATTATAACTGTATTTTTGTCTTTGTCTATTGCTGTAATAAGCTTAATGACAATAAAAAAAATATTTATTCTCATAACACATTATTTTTCCATCAACTGCTTTTTCAGAGATATTTTATTATACATTTCGCTGTTGGAGTAAGGGAACACAGAACATAGAAATCTTTAAAAAGTAGGTAACAATGTAATGAAACTCAACAGTGTAGTGCACTGGTTTATGGAGAGGCCAGAGCCTGTGTGTATGCTTCACACATTTCATTACAAACAAACCATACATCTATGGGGTATATGGCCTTGCGATACCACAGTGTAATTGCACAGTTATAATTACGGGGGGGGGGGGGGGGGGAACTGACCTATTCTTTAAAAAGTACTAGAAATTGTTTTAATGAGATCAAAAACCTTCTGGAATGAAGACTTCACAGGTTATCCACAGGAAATTATTCAATATGTGCATTTTATCGATCATGCAAATATCTTATACTATTTTAATTACAATTATACAATGGAGTCAGTGCTAATTGGTCAAAAAGAAAATTGATAAATTCAAAAGATAACATAAATTAAGGCAAATAACTACTCTTTCCCCAATCAGTAATAAAAAGTTATACAGAAAATTTATATACTATCCCAGAGCTAAATACCTTTAGCAAAAAGTCTTTAAAGAACACATTTTGACCGCACAGAATAATATCAGTGTACAGCACCTTTTGAAATCACATTATACAAAAGAGAAATCCCATAGACAAAATTTCAGGTGTGTACTGGATGAACTGCAAAGGCTGTGACAACTTTTACATTGGCAAAACAAAAAGGACTATAAATATTTGGCTTAAAATACCTTTTTGGGAACATCAAGAAGAAAATAGACAAATCGGTTGTAGTGAACCATTTTTGGAACGGGAAGCACAACATACAACAAGAAATGCATTTATTAAGAAGTGTTCAGAGCCCAACTGCATTAACCATGTGAGAAAAGATATTCATAACAAAATATGAAAGAGAACTCTTCACCTTTGAAGATAACCCAAATTTCAAGTTCATCAAGATACCAACAAGGAGTTGGTACAAGGAGTACAATCGCCTACAAGGAATTCACCAAATCAAAATTCAATAGTCCACATTAGCTGAGGATGTTAGGAAGGTCCTCAGAAACACATTCTAGGTGAACACTAGCAATACATGAAGGATGAAGTATTAGTTTGACTCACAATTAAATTATTATTCAGTCATGTTTATCAGATCATAAGACACAAAGGATTGTTTTCAAAGGTATAAATGAGCATCCTACAAAACATAAATCATTCACAAAATTTTGTCATTTTCTTATTGAAGCTAATTTGCTGACAGTTAAGAATGCCCTGTATAACAAAAACTGGGAAACAGTATTTGCTGCACAAGACTCTACTGAGAAACTAAATAAGTCCTATCAACATATTATTACATTAATTTATATTGTCCCCTCACTACTATAAGTAGAAATAACTCAAAAACTAATTACCATCATTCGATTGCTTCTAAAATAAAATATTTGCATATCCTTCTTAGAATCGCCATACTAAAAATAACAGTAATTTAAATTTCACCAATGCAGAGTTGAAAAATTTAAAAAAGGTTTCTGACCAATCTGTAGTAGAAGCCTAATGAGGTAACATCAGTAATAGAAAAGCTAGTTGGGAGATGATTAACTTTATTGTGCCCCATATTGGTTAGATCGATGATGGTGCTGCCATTGTTTAAATGCCAAGCTCAAATATGGAGACAGGATGAAAAGTGTGACTGCTACACCTTGAAATGTTAGCTTTAAGAAAAAAATTAGTAATAAATGTAATTTTAATGATCGGATAAAAATGTGAAAATGAATTATACCAGATTATTAAATTTTCGCTTCACTGTGGTGTTCCAATACAGTTGAATCTCGATATACCAGATTAATTTATGTTCAACAACAGATGAATTATTACAGATCAAATAAATATATGACACATTTAATTATGACAAGACATAGTAATTTATTGTAATTTGAGACAAAATCTCACGCACGTCCACTGAAATAGTATTTAATAACATTAAGCACTATAAAAAATCTTCTGCTACAAATAAAACAATTATAAAATTAATTTTTTTAGCATTGTTGAGCACTTTAAAGCACTAAAATATACATTACACTTAATACAAAAATTAAGTTAATTATAATGATATGTATTTAGCCTCAAGCAATTAATTTGGATGTCACTGTTACTAAATTCCTCAGAATATGCATAATTTGGTATTTATTTAGGCATTTATCTAAATTAATGCACTTCCATATTTTATGCACACTGTATACAATCTTTTTTGTTGCATATTTCTTTGTTGTAACATACAGTATACTAGCTTCCTGCTTCTTTGGTAATCTAGGGCGTAACCCGTAAAACTGGCCCGTAAATTTAAATGCTAATTTGAATCTATCGCTAATAAAATATATAGCCATGAAATAGCAAAACCTCTAGTAAAAATTACAAAACTCCTACCTTAAATGTGGCATTTCCTCAAACTAAAAATAGCTAAGGTTATAACTATATAAAAAGGAAGCAAAAAGTAACAAATAACTACAGACTTTAATAATACTGTCAGATGTCTAAAATTTTTGAACGTAAAACAAAGTATTTAACTAAGTTTAATCTGATCCCCAAGCAACAAAATGGCCTTATGAGAAATCTGCTCTAAATGTCTTCCCAGACCTTGTTGAAATGATTATTGGAAACACTGATTCAGATAATGTTGCTGGAATAAAGTTTTATAATACGCCACTGGAAGAAGTAAAGTAATATCATAATATATCTTTATAATATATATAAAGTAACATCACAATAATTGTAATACATTTTAACAAATTTTAAGGCAGTTTTCTACTATAAAATCTTTCTACAGTATTAATGAACATATGCCTAAGTAACCCTGTAATAACTAAAATTATACAATGAGTTGACTGAGACACTCTGTACTTCACATACCACAATTTTTTTTTTTCCAATGGGTTTCGCCTCCACTGAAGGCAGTATCAAGAAATTGTCAACTGGCTAGAACCTTGGTGTTACAGCTGATCATGGATCTCTGGGGATGAGATATCTGGCGATGATCCAATGAGGTTAAGTAAAATATTTTCTTTCAATGAAATGTCAAAATTTATTAAGTGTGTTTTAATATGTTTTCCCAGATGTATAATTCTTGAATCAAGTGAAATGAACTACTTAATTTACAAAATGCTACAATAAAATTGTCCATAGAAAAAGAGACAAACAATGAAATCCCTGCCTTAAATTTGAAACTTACCAGAAAATATAATAAACTTGAATTTGGCATACACAGGAAGGAAACACACACAGAAAATTACATAAAATCAGATGGATATAACCAGAGGCGGCTTCTGAGATAGTGCCGCTGTGCCATGGCACCATCTGTATGAAAACGAAAGTGAGAGAAGGGTACAGGAATTGCGCAAAAAAGATTCTTTCTGAGTATCTGCTCCCTTGTATGAATAGGCGCATTAAACGCAAGCGCTCTGTCCTGATTGTTTTCCTTGGTTTGGTGCCGATTCCAGAACGGCACCATCTATGCTCATAAGCGCCTGTGTTAAGGGCTAGGATGTCTGCTTATACACGGCTTCTTATGGGAGCAGGTAGTGCCGAGATTTCTCTGGCGCATAACTTACGCTTTATCCGCTAGAGTGCAGTAAAGTAAGGGACTTAAGATACCTGTCTGTCGTGAAATCGTACACGAACGATTCGTATCACATTCTCCATGACTTGTATTATCAAACTTTTACTGTACTCGTTACACCTGTGCGTAACAAGAGTACGGATGTAATAAATATCTATTTCCGTTTCCCTGTACGTTCTGTTTGGTACAGTATATTATAAAATAAGATGGATTATTGATAAGATTACCTAAATCGTTTGAAATTGGTACATATATTTATATTTTAACATTCATTCATTTATTATTTATTCATTCATTTACTTATTTATTGCATATTTATTTAATTATTTAATTAATGCATTATTTATTTATTATGGCACCGCAAATACAATGCCTCACCGGCCGCCCTGTATATAACCCAAGACAACACAAGCATGCTGTTATCAACAGTTTAACTTACAGGCTGGTTAATGTACCTTTAAACAAGATGGAATATATCAAAGAGTACAATAATATCATTCACATTGCAGAATACAATGAATTCAGTGCTGAATTGGTCAAAAAGAAAATTGATAAATTCAAAAGAAAACAAAGATGCAAACAAGTAACTACTCTTTCCCCAATCAGCAATGAAACTTCATACAGAAAATTTACATATCATCCCAGAGCTACACATATTTTCCAAAAAGTCTTCAAAGAGCACAATACTACTTTGGCTCCACAGAACAAATTTAGTGTACAACAGCCTCTGAAATCACATAATACAAAGGAGATACGCACATACAAAAAATCACGTGTGTACCGGATAAACTGCAAGGCTGTGACAACTTTTACATTGGAAAAACTAAAGAACATTAGGCTTAAAGAGCATTTTAGGAACATCAGGAACAAAGAAATTGATAAATTGGCAGTAGCGTACCAGTTTTGGAAGGAGAATCATGATATTGAACGAGAAATCCAAGGTCCAGCTGCATTAATCACGTGGGAAAAAATCTTCTTAAAAAAATATGAAAGAAAACTGTTTAATTTTGACACTACCTTTGAAGAAAACCCAAACTTCAAGTTCATCAAGATACCGACAGATGCACCTATCACCTCCAAGGCGTTCACCAAACCACATCCGTTGGTCATCAACAGCTCATGATGTTAGGAAGATCTTAACGAAATGCATTCTAGGTAAATACTAGCAATAAGTGGAGCATCGAGTACTAGTTCAACTCAAAATTATATAGATTTTAGCAGTTGGGTTTTATGTTCTAAGTTGTGGTTATGATTAATGTGCTGCTACTGCAGATTTACTGGTTTCAATGTTACACTTCGTCTTTCCAATGTATATCTTATTGTAGTCTGGGCAATTCTATAAATGCCAGATTTCTTTACCTGATGCCCTAAAACTACTAAATTTGTAGAAACTCACCATCAATTTCACAATGGAAATAAAATCCAATCTGAACCTAAAAATAATTAAAGATAGTGTGGCAAGTTAAAATTTGGCATTTACAGGAAAGACATACATACAGACAATTACATGAAAGCCAATAGTTTCAACTCAAGACTGCACAAACATGCAGCCATCAATAGCCTAACACATAGACTGATTTAACGTACTGATGGATGAAAAGGAATACATGAAAGAATATAAAAATAATAGAAACGGTGATAAATGGATTCAGTAAAAAACTGGTAAGACAAAAAAAATAAAAAGATTCATTAGACAAACACGGCTGAATGAGATCACCACCTTAACAGCTTTTAGGGACAAAAAAACTTATAGGGAATTTACATATCACCGATGTGCAATCAGAAAACTTCAAAAGATTTTCAGTGAATTTAATATCACCCTGGCACCATTTAACAAATTCAATATCAGAACCTCATCAAAAAATCAAAAAATAGACAAAATTCTTCTGGCAAAGTAATCTGGCATTTATAGAATTACTCAGACTGCAATAAAATATACATTGGAAAGACGAAACACAACATTGAAATCACATTAAAAGAACACTTTAGGAACATCAAGCAAAAATAAATGAATAAATCTGCAGTAGCAGCACATTTCTAGGATCATAACCGCAACATAGAACATAAAACCTAACTACTAAAATCAGTTCACTTGAATCAAGAATTAAACATCTGGGAAAATATTTATATTAAGAAAATTCAAAATACACTTAATGTGTTTTGACATTCTGTCGAAAGAAAATATTTTATTAACCTCATTGGATCGTCGCCATATGTTCTATCTCCAGAGAACCGTGATCAGCTGGAACACAAAGGTTCTAGCCAGTTGACATTTCTTGATAATGTCTTCAAGAAGAGGCGAAAAACATTAAAAGAAAATTTGTGGTATGTGAAGTACAGAGTGTCTCAGTCAATTCATTGTATAATTTTAATGATTACATTACTTCACAGTGTTGATTCCAATTTAAGGTTTTCAAATTTACCCTGTAGTAGTACCAGAGAGTAAGTTGTAATATTTTACTTCCATTTACAGGATGGCTTTGGAATTTGCGTTCTATAATATATAAATCTGATAATCAATTGTTTTACTTATTACAAATAGCTTGTTTCATACATTATTATTTACTACTCTCTTCATAGTTTCTTTGTACATACTGAATATATTATTTTATTATGTATGTATTTACTCTGGATTCAATTGTGCTCAATACCATATTAAATTGTAATAAAACTAAATTGAATTCCAAAGAACAGGCAGACACAGAACTAAATTCCGATCAGTAGGCCAGCAGCTGTCAATGAAAGCAACATACTCTAGAAATATGGCCAAGTATTTTGTAAGTGAAGTGTTTGTTTAATCGTAAAAACTATTTGTAGTCATTGGAAATTAATTGTTCTTTCACACTGGCCGTGTGTACGCTAAATTGTGGAAACGTAGAGTCAGAATGAAAATCTGGATCTTCTGGTTCACATCCCGGCTATGGCATTGAATTTTTCATTCTGACTCTACGTTTCCACTATTTGTAGTCAGTTTATTGACACTCGTCACTTTAAGTGTTTACATTTTTCCTGCTCCCCAATATACTTTTAATTGAGATGTTGACTTTGGAATGATTATACTCAGACTGTTTTCTATTTCAACTATAAGCATTGTTCTAAACAAATAGAAAGGAAGACCAAGGCTGTTGAAAAACAATCAAAACTGCTTCTATGGAGAACTAGCTACTCCAAGGAAGGAAAGGGCATGCATGACTTGCTTTCATTGTATAAGTCCACCATAGCTACATCAGAAATCTTGTTTTGTGGTAGTCATTGATGACCAACAGACAAAGAATATGAAAGATCAATGAATTTAAAACCTGTGAAAAAAGCTACATAGGAAAAACTAAGAGAAACTTGTTAACCAGGCAAAAAGAACACCAGAGGAACATTAAGTTGAAACAAACAGAAAAATCTGTAGTTTCACACCATTTTTGGACAGAAAACCACAACATTGGCCACAACATTAAACTGTTAAAATCTTTAAGTACACCCACAGAATTGGATATTTGGGAAAAAATATTCATACCAAAAACCGTGAGAGTTATAAATTTTGAAATCCCGGCATTAAATGAAGTATTAAAACTTAGTGCCCCTAACACCAGATGGCAGAGTGATCGGAGCTCCTTAGTAGTTGAAGAAGAGGAATGTTCAGTTAGTCACCAAACAGCTGAGGATGAGATCGAATGATCTTGAAAATGTTTCAATTATACAAGTCAAGTTTGAGTGTAAACATAGTGACTCATAAATCAAACTCAAAAATGAATTTAAAATTTGGAACTGTTTCAGAAACAAAATTAAATTAGTTTTCATTTTGCACACTACTGTTTTCTAATATAACTAGATACCTTATATAGAAATAAATTGAATATATAAAATGTGGTCACAAATGTTGAAATGCATGTTTTAAACTTTGAAGACCAACAATTTAATCTCAGAAACTATTTGTAGTTGGTTTATTAATACTCATCACTTACTTGTTTATATTAATGAGAGACTAGTTTCAAAGGCATTCGCCTCCATTTTCAACCTCTTTCCAACTGGCATCTGTTGTTGTCTGCTCTCTCTCTGGTGGTGGAACTATGAACTTCTTTGTCAAATTACTGTCATTTGCTGTAATTTGACAAAGAAGTTCATAGTTCCACCACCAGAGAGAGAGAGAGAGAGAGAGAGAGCAGACAACAACAGATGCCAGTTGGAAAGAGATTGAAAATGGAGGCGAATGCCTTTGAAACTAGTCTCTCATTAATATAAACAAGTAAGTGACGAGTATTAATAAACCAACTACAAATAGTTTCTGAGATTAATTTTGACGTCACTGTTACTTAAGTCCTCCAAACACATACAACCAACAATTTAGTTTGTTATATCTTTGTGAATCCCCTATAGATGGTGAGAAGCTCCTCATCTATTCTTAGGTAGATGAAGTAACTTAACGGCCTCAATAGCAGCTTTGTGTAGGTTCTTGGAGCCCTTTGTGCCTCTTAATGATCCAGATGAAACAGACCATCTTTGTGATATCTGCCCTTCTTAGACTTTCATGTTCTAAAAAGGAGCCTAGGGATACATGTCCATTCATTTGCATTAGCTTAGTATTTGTTGGGAGGTTTCATATGCCTTCCCACATTTTTAGCATATTTTATACTGTCTATGTAGAGTGTTGGTTTGTAAGATAGGCAACAACTCCTCTAAGTCCATCTCTGTAGCATGTTGGTAGCATGTCTGCCTCACATTCAACAGGTCCGAAGTTTGAATCTCAATCAGGGTGAGTAATATGGGTAAGGTTTTTCCAGAGTTTTCCCTTATTCTGAAAGATGTCTGGTAACTCTAAGCTCTATGGACCATGGGCTCATTTGACATCTTTCACCCATTTCATAATTGTCAGATGTTATTAACATTAGAGGGCATTAATGTCTAGTTAAATTTGTGAGAAACTTACTTTGTTTTCATCGTCTTGCCTGGCAATAGTATCAATTAATGGAAACTGATTGTTCTTTCATCACACCAACCATGTGTAGACCAAAGTTTGGAAAGGTAGAGTCAGACTGAAAAATTCAATGTTAAGCCAGGATTTCAACCACAGATCTCCTGATATCCTTCCAGTTGCTCTTAACCATTGAGCTATCATGGCTAATGTGCCAGCATGACATTAAATTCTCCAACTGTCTTGCATTTTTCCTAGTAAACCACTACGAGTTCTCATATACACATGAGGCAACTTACAACACGTAAGTAACTAAGTCCTGGGCTTATAGTCCAACCACTACTACGTCAATTAATGAAAATGGATTGTCCTTTCAGCCGAGTGTTGTAAGCTGCCATTAAGGTAGTTGTCTGATGTGTAGATGAGAACTCCTAGTGGTTTACTTGAAAAAATGCGAGTCAGTTGGAGAATTTAATGTCATGCTGGCATTTTGCCTATGGTTGTTCAATGGTTAAGAGTAACCAGATGGAGACTGGGAAATCTGTCGTTCAAATCCCAGCTATGGTATTGAATTTTTCAGTCTGAGTATACCTTTACAAACCTGGGCAGCAGTATATTTACTCTAGATCTCAAAATAAGCCCACTCTTAGGTATATACATTTTTCATACAATTATAAACATGAATTGCTGATTATGTAGTTTGGAGAAATTTAGTAACAGCAACGTCCAAATCTACAAATAGTTTTTTCAATGAATTGCTGAGTTATATTCAACATAATAAATAAAGAGGGAACAACAAGTATAACATTAATTTCTGTTGTTAATATCACATATTCATTTTAGGAATATGGTGGGCAAAAACCATATCAAATAAAGATCTGTGGAAAATATCAGATCAACATGAAACTGCAAAAGAAATAAAATATAGGAAATGGAGATGGATTGACCACTCACTTAGAAGGGAAAGAGAAAATGTAACAAGAGTTGCCTTTGAATGGAACCCCCAGGGGCAGACCCAGAATAAGATGGTACAACAAAGTCAGAACAGAAGCTGAAAGCATAGGCAAAAGTTGAATGAGATTAAGGATCAGGCCAACAATAGAATCCTTTGGGATGCTTTTATCAAGACCCTATGCATCCCAGAGAGAAGTAAGACTACTTCCTACCTCCTACTACTACTATTTAGTATCATATTATGCATTCCTGTAGTGAGGATTTCATTATTATTAGTAGTCAAACTTCTAGTTTAAAAAAAAAGATGTTAAACTGGCTCATACTGTAATTAATTTTACATGTCATAATAGCTTTCCATTACAGATAATTACCTAAATTTCTTCCTTTTAACAAGGTCATTGAGTTTCTTTTCAGCCTCAGCACAGGCCATTGCAAAATCATGACATTCCATAAGTTTTTGAATACATCTGCTGCAGACTTGCTTTGGCAGAGGATCCGTTCTGCTGACCTACAATAACAAAATGTTCATGTCATTTCCAAATACCTTCTTCAATCAAGAAATGACAAATAATTACAAATAATGAACTTGAAGATAATCAGAGGTTCATACGCAAGTTTCATACAAGTCTAATAAGAATACAAATTATTTACAATTTATCACATGATTTATGAAGTACACAGATTTGGTTTAAAATTCTGTAGTGCAAGAATTCAATTTAAAGCATGAAATTGATTCACTGTTAGCTGAATATTAGAATATAATATAATACTAAGAGTTAAAACATTGTCAATTTTAAATTACCACATCAGCTAAATGTCAGAATCACTTGATTAACCCACTGGGCCTAAGATTTTTGGACCTTTAATGTTTTGTTGTGGGTTATGTTTGAATCCGTGACCTTGAGATAAGGTCAGCTCCTAATTTTTTGGAGCTGATACTTTTTTTTAAGTAATATTAAACAAAATTTACAAGGTAGGTCTCTAAACACTGTATGACCAGTCATTTTTTTTCCTCAGTTGATGCACTATTCTCTTCTTCCTCTTTACTGCTGGCCACTTTGTCACTTTTGGAACTGTATTCAAAGTATAAATCTTCATAGTCACTTTCATTTTATTTTAAATAACTTTTCATAATTTCTATCATCTGTCAAACCTTTTGACAAACCAGCTTACTTGGTGTTTGACAGTAAAGATGTTTAAAGTGGAAACATGACCAAAAACCATTTTGTCCATCAACCTTATCAATATAAAATGCATAGAGAATCAATGCAAATCCTTGACAAACTAACCAAATTCCATCTGTGTGGCAACAATAAAAGCACAACATAAAATCGGACAACAGACCATTCTATTGGTAGGTTTTGCATGCAACAGCTCAGACCATGGAATCATTCAGGCTTATCCAGGCCCAATGGGTTACATGTTTAATTCCAGTCTTATACATACATAACAATCATATACGCGCACAATTTCTTGAGCGCTGGTTTTATGGTGCAGTGTGGGCAGGGGGAAAGAAGCGAGAGCTAACACAAATTTGTTTCTGCAATGTGGTCTACCAAAAAAAAAAAAAAAAAAAAAAAAAAAAAAAAACAACCAAAATAGCATGTAAGATAAGTGAAGATATGCACAATATATTTGGACAAGCAGTAAATTGAATTTGATCCAATAAGCTGTAGGTTTATATACTTAGTATTTATGAAACATGCAAAAGTAGAAAACAAATATTATGACAGCTATAAACACTCCCTCATTCTTATTAAGTTAATTGATGGAAATTATCATTCCTCCATACTAGCCGTGTATAGGCTGGATAGTTAACTTGAAAAATTCAATAACATGTTCCATGGTTCAAATCCGGCCATGGCATTGACTCAATCTACTCACTCATTTGCTTTGTGATTCTTCGATTTCCGAGTCTATTTGCGTCACTTTCATTGCTGGTATCCTCTGATGTAATGATAATTTCATCAATTTTATTTTCCCGTATTGACACACCTTTCCCTGTGTATGCAGCAGCTCTTCTATGGATTTGCTGAGTGGGAACATAAGCTGGTTATTATGCCCTTTTATATTGCAGTTTTCTGCAACTTTCACTATTATTTTGCAGCCATCACTATGTATGGTTGTATGTGCAGGTTTCTGAGTTGGAGTTCTTTGTTCAGAATGTAAATGTGATGAGGTTGGTGTTGCCTCAACCATAATTGAAGCGGTCATTTTAAAAAGGTCATATGTGAACTTTTTGCAAAAATACATTAGATACAGGTTCATATCAACATAAGGTAGCTGTATCTTGTCAGCATAGAAATGACTCCTGCCCTTTACTCCTTATATGCAAGAATTGTGTTCCTTTACTGAATTCATTTTAGAAATGCCACATGTCCTGGACATGTGTACTGTTCTATAATGAACATTAGTGTGATCCCAGTGGAAGATTCATAAACTATTGATTGTGAATCAACAACAATTGTTTCCCACCTAGCTAACATGGAGACAACTGGAAGCAATGTTAGAAAATAAAATAAAAGCAAAAACGCTGATAAATATAAGTTTATTGTGATTAAAAAGGCTAGAGTTAAAGGAACTGTTTTTCTATATATAGAATAAAAAGAAGTATTTCAGAAAGTGGAGTGCCATTGTTACTAAAATTAGGCAAGTGAGTCAACCTTGTATATACTTTTCTCCACTTACAAGTTTTTTATGAAGACTAGTTTCTGGGGACTTCTCCCCTATCGTCAGTTCTGTGGTTGACTGATGATGCATCTAGTGTCTGCATCTGGCTTGGTGTCGTGCTGCCATCTAATGTCCTGTTAAGTTTGATGACGTCATCTACCGCGGGAATTTCAAAATTCATCAAGAGGTCCTGTTTTTTCGTAATAAATATGTTTTCCCAAATCTGTAGTTCCAGAGGTTTCTTTGCCTGTTTGATCAGTTCTATTTCTTGTTTTATGTTGTGATTCTCAGACCAAAAGTGATGTGCTACGGCTGACTTGTTCATTTGTTTGAATTTAATATTTCTGAAGTGTTCTTTCATTCTTGTTCCTAGATTTATTTTGGTCTTACCAATGTATATCTTGTCACAATCCTGGCAACTCATTTGGTAAATGCCTGATAATTGAGTTTTCGGTGTGGTATTTTTTAGAGGGTGGTTTAGTAAGTTGCGGATGTTGTGTTTGTTTTGAGGGGCTAATTTTATGTTGAAGCTCTTAAATATCTAGAATGAATCTAGAATTCTATATCGTTAAATTAATTAGGAGTCGATTAATGACACAATTAATTTAATTTAATTTATATAACAACACTGTTTTCAACACTTCCATGAAAGGATTTATAAAGAATTCGTTTGATTTAACAAAGAAAATTGAAAACACAATTATAAAAACTGAAGAGGTGATGGTGTCCTTTGATATCAGATCTCTATTCATGAGCATACCAGTAGAAAAAATTCCAAAATTGATGAAAGGCTGGTTATCCAAAAGCAACGCTGCAGATGAGAAAATAGAGGAATACATCAAATTAACCACCCTATGTATTGAACAAAACAGCTTCACGTTCTCCAGCAAGATCTTCCAACAAACAGCAGCCTTGGCCATGGGTAACCCTCTTTCACCATTACTAGCTAATCTGTTCATGAGCAATTTGGAAACACACATTACTAAAGCCTTTCCACAGTTTTTCAAATGTTGGCATACATATGTCGACGATGTGTTTGCTATAGTCCCTAGAAGACTAACCGAGGATGCTATAAAGTTGCTAAACCTACAAGAAAAATCCATAGTTTTCACCATTGAAGTAGAGCAGGATGAATGGCTACCTTTTCTAGATTTGAAAATCATTAGAACACCAACAGGATTACAATTTGGAATATACCGAAAAGCAACACATGTTGACAATTACATTAAATGCAACACATTCAACCCAGTACAACATCAATATGCAGTATTCCATAGTTTAGTTTACAGATTAATCAACATTCCGCTAACAAAAACAGAATATGAACAGGAGTACGCTCACATACACCAAGTTGCCCAACTGAACAACTATAACACAAATTTCATCAAAAAACTGATCTACAGACACAAAAGAAACAAAAACTTAAGGGACATTACTACATTAAAAAAACTAGAAAACCCAAACACCAGATATGGAAAATTTACATTTCATCCAAAATACTTCAAAAAATTTGAAAAGATATTTAAGAGCTTCAACATAAAATTAGCCCCTCAAAACAAACACAACATCCGCAACTTACTAAACCATCCTCTAAAAAATACCACACCGAAAACTCAATTATCAGGCATTTACCAAATGAGTTGCCAGGATTGTGACAAGATATACATTGGTAAGACCAAAATAAATCTAGGAACAAGAATGAAAGAACACTTCAGAAATATTAAATTCAAACAAATGGACAAGTCGGCCGTAGCACATCACTTTTGGTCTGAGAATCACAACATAAAACAAGAAATAGAACTGATCAAACAGGCAAAGAAACCTCTGGAACTACAGATTTGGGAAAACATATTTATTACGAAAAAACAGGACCTCTTGATGAATTTTGAAATTCCCGCGGTAGATGACGTCATCAAACTTACCAGGACATCAGATGGCAGCACGACACCAAGCCAGATGCAGACACCGGATGCATCATCAGTCAACCACAGAACTGACGATAGGGGAGAAGTCCCCAGAAACTAGTCTTCATAAAAAACTTGTAAGTGGAGAAAAGTATATACAAGGTTGACTCACTTGCCTAATTTTAGTAACTGTTTTTCTGTAAAACTTGTTTCCACAGATGATATTCTTAATTTTTCTGAATAAATATTAAATATTAATTTAATTATTGAAGAGTTGGATTGTCTCTATAAAGCCAAGGCAGGAATGTCCCTAAACCTCAATTGGTCTCATTATAGCCAACAAATTTTATGTACTTTGAGTGCCCAGCCTTAACCGCTTCGCCGATGGCCATTTAAACCCCTTAGGGGCCGGAAACGGATACCCAATAAACAGAACAGGACATTTAAATTGTTAAATGCTGTAAAAATGCATCATAAATACAATTCCGTATCTTCCGTATTTATTAAGTTATTTAAACAAAATAAAAACTGGTTTAAAACTCATTAAAGGCAGTATATATCTACAGTAACAATAAGTAGAGACTACATTAATAAATTGTTGAAATTTCACTACTTTGTTTCACTGTAGCAAAAGCCATTCTTTGTGCCGAACGCGCCTAATATGTGAATCATTTTATTTTGTGTGTATACGAGCCATAGTATGTATGTATAGCTATGCAAGCAACTTCTCAGGTTCAAGTTTAGTTTATTTATGCTATACCAAGCGATAATATGACGAGAATATATTGCGTCACACACTCACACACTGTCAGCATCTGTTATTACAGTGTTTCTCAACCAAGGTTTCTAGTAGCCTTATGCAGCAGTTTTCGCTCTGTATTTCAGTTATTTATACTCTCTCTGTGTTCAGAGTGATTTCTTGAAGCTATCAAGAGCTAAATGTATGGCACATTTGAAATTGTTAAATTTCAATGTTAACCATGGCTTAATTCCGTAATGTAGCAAATAAATTAGCTTGGGTATGATGTGTACAGGCTTCTGATATTACTGTAGAAAATCTGGAAGATTTGTTGTACGATTATGAAGGAGATCTTTAGGACATACGTAGCAGTGACGTGTACTGGTCTACAGCTGGCATGTTAGCTACTCCATTGTTTGGGGAAATGGCGGGACAAATATGGGTGATGCGTATCAGCTATTACTAGCTATCCCTCTTTACGGAAAACAGTTAAATGGGAAAAAAAAAGTATTTTTATACCACTGGATGTAACTATGCACAGTTGTTTAGTAATTTTCTGAGCTGTAAAAGACATTCATCTACCTGTACTTGCGCGTATAAAGAGCTCGTAACCTAATTGAGTATTATAATACTCAGAGGCCTCTTTATACTAGGGGGTAGAAAAATTCACCACATCATCCCTCATACTTGAGAGAAAACACTTTCCTAAAAGTATACCACCCACACCCAAAAATCTTGTAACCATTTCGAAAATGTGTAGTGTGTTGCGAAAAAGAAGTTCGCAAGGAAACCAATATTATTTGGTGTGAATCTGCAGATGTGCCCTTGGGTGTTTATCCAGGTTTGGAGGTGTACAATTCAAAAAGAAACCTTTAAGGATACGTTTACATTCCTTATAGAACTAATTTAAATTTATTGTAAAACAGCAAGATTAAAATAATTGGAGTTAAATGAGCATTAAATGCATGTATGCGCAGGACGTCTACACACGTCCATATCGGTTTGGGGCATTTTAACTTGGACGTCATATGACGTCCATATCGGTGAAAGGGTTAAGGGATAAAGGAACAAGAATCCCCTAACACCAAGATAGTGGTACAACTAGGAAAGTTAAAAAGGAAGAAAAAGAGTGTTGTAACAACAGAGCAGATCATTTATTCACATGTGATTACATAGCTGGTTTAAATGAATACACATTTGACTTTTGGAATCCAGGAGAACATGTAAATTTCTCTTTACAAAAGAATTATGGAGGACCAGTATCAGTTAAGCTCAAGAAATGCAGAACATTTGTCGTTTGATGTGTTACATTCCTACAGAACTTAGCGAGTTTTATGAAGAAATTTTACAACTGCCAACTTAAACTCTGTTTCATATAACCTTGCCCGCTGAAATGTATCACTCCGCATTCAACTACCTTCCCCCTCACCCTAATTGGCTAATGCTTTCGCGCCATAGGCCATAGGCGGTGCCTTCCCGTCACATTTAAACCTGCAGTAAACGTCATAATAATTGCCGGGAAGATAAATAAAATCATTGAGATAAGGATATGAAGGCATGCAAAAATACAAGTTTATAATGAACTGAGCAAGTTGAAACTGAATGAGCAATGAAACTGAAAGAGTTTATAATGAAAGGCCTTTGGTCTTTTGCCCTGGAATTTTTTAAATCAGCACACATACCTTTCAAAAATGCTTGTCTTTCAGTCTTAAAAATCGTGTCACGCCATTCCTTACTTTTCGGTGTTCTTCGTGTATATTTTGTGATTTGTATCTCGGTACAGCCTGGTTGTCCTAAAACGTCTTAGTCACACAGCAATATCGCCTCTGTCTTTTAGCACATTTTTCTTCCCTCTTTTTTTATTCACAAACCTCAGCTGTATAAGCAATCTGCTGAAATTTGGTAAATCTGCATTCTCATTTACAGCGGACGAAATGTTACTTATGTTAGGGAATTCGTTTCTTTAAAAAAAAAAAAACTATGCACATGCCGACACACAACACTTTTCACATATTTTCTCCGAGCACGCACTTTTGTTTATTCCTGCGTTTGCCTGGAGTGGTAACTTTTACTGTTTTCTCAATTTCACATCGCGATGTTCCTACAGATCTAACACTCACACATGTAACTTCTAAGCACAGCAGTTCGACTTCTCTCACTGACAAAGACGGATTCTTCTCTATGAGTGCATTAAACACATGCATCACAATTCTCTTTTCGCCTGTTTGTAAAGAATTATCCTTGCGATACTTAGCGAAAAACTGGCGGTAGACTCTGAAAAACTGGTGGTAGACTCTGAAAAACTGGAGGTAGACTCTGCCATTATACATATAATTAGTACACGCGCAATGAATGATCAATAAAATAATTTAGCTCTGGTACTGGGCACAACACACCGCCGAATGGCGATATATGACTAATCCAGTTCAAAACAAGGTCAGTGATAAAGGTCATATAAACAAATTTCACCACTACCGCTAAATCACGTGCTATCGTGTCATGTGCTTGAGAGCAAAGGAACCTCCTCTTTACTTCGTTTAAAAATTAACATGCATATCATATAAATCAACTCTGTTGCGTAATATACTTAATTCAAATAGTTACGAAAATATGAATTTGACAATTCTCTTCCAACATATAAAGATATATCACCATGTTAAATAATGAACTAATTTTTACCGCACGACAGTCATTACCACAACAGCAGCCAATGAGAGGTGATTAGGTCACATGACCGTTAAGGGATACAGGGCAAGCTTATGTGAAACAAGGATTAGATGATGTGGACTGAAAAGATTGTTAGACATTGATTTAAAAGACAGTAATGTAAAAGAAAGACTAGAATTGTTGCATATAAAATAAAACAAAACATTAGTTACTTGCAACAAGAAAGAAACTTTAAATAATATGTTAATTTCGATAGTTCATTATAGAAAAGTCACGTGTCCATATATATACATACAGTATAGTCTCAGTTATCGACCTTCAGTAATCCGTGGCCACGCCGTGGCTCAGTGGTTAGACTGCTTGGTTCTCACCAAGGTGGCCCGGGTTCGATCCCAGGCGACCGCAAAGTGAGATTTGTGGTGGACATGGTGCTGGGGCAGGTTTTCTCCGGGAACTCCGGTTTTCCCCGCCATCTCATTCCACCGGTGCTCCATCTTCATCTCATGTATCATCAGTGTCACCGCCTGCGGTGCCGTATGTAGTAAAAGCGGGCGTTAAATACTACACACATTTCAGTAATCTGTCATTCTGTATTCAGACACATATTAATAAAAAGCATGTTTCTCAAATGACAATCACTTACTGAAATTTTTATTTTGTCGGTGAGTAAATTCTGTGACTGTCTGTGCAGAGGGTGCACTAAATTCTGTGACAGCCTGTGTGGAAAGTGGTTACATTACGCTCACCAGTGCTTGGTCAGCAGGATGTGCATTCTCAAACCTTCAGTGAGTGAGCAGATATAGCTTGGGTGTGGATGATATTGTTTTCATTTCCTGTGAGTATAATATGCAAGTAAAAGGAAGTAATTGTTTCCATCGAAGACAAGTTGACGGCATTAAAGTGCCTGGACAAGGGGGAAACTCTTCAAAAAGTGGCTTCAGGTTATGGTGTTGTGCGTGTTACAGTGGGGAACTGAGTGGTTTGATGATTGGAAGAAACGGTGTAGTATTAGGCAATTTCATATCTGTAGTGAAAAACTGTCTGCTACATCTGATAACGTTTTGAAATTTAAAAAGGAATCTCAAGAATTAATTCTTGTTGAAAGATTAACTGGTGATCAGATTTTTAATTGACGAAACTGGACTAAATTTCAAGATGCTGCAAATCTAAAACTCTTGCAGCCCAAGCAGAGGCATCTGTCCCAGGCTGCAAGCATAGTGAGGAAAGGTTTACTATTCTTGCCTGCAATAATTTACAGAGAACTTAAAGCTAAATTGCTAATGATTGGTAAATTTAAATGGCCTAGAGCCTTTAAAAACATTTCTGTTAATGATCTTCCAGTGCATTACACTAAGCAAAATTCTGCCTGGATTAAGTTAATTGGGAGTCGATTAATAACACAAAACAATACTCACTTTTAAATTTTCCCGGAACCGGTTTCTGAGGCCTTCCCTCTATCTTCAGCCGGACATCGACTAGTTCTCATTGGTGTAGCTGGCAATATTTTGTCTTCGGTCTCCTCTGGTGGCGGTTCGAGGAACTTGCTGAACAAATCTTTCTGGGGGATGTCGAAATTGAATACTTTGTTCCTATTTTTTGAAATAAAGATTTGTTCCCATGTGGACAGTTCTTCTTTTCCTGTTGTATGTTTTAGTACTTTTGGTTCTGGATTTATGTTGTGGTTTTTTTCCCAGAAATGCGTGGCAACTGCTGATTTTTCTAATTGTTTGTATTTTATGTTCCTAAAGTGTTCCTTTGCTCTTGTTTCTAAATTTCTTTTGGTTTTTCCAATATAAATTTGACTACAGTCACAGCATTCAATTTGATATATACCAGACTTCTTGTTAGATGGAATGGCATCTTTGATGTTTGAGCAAATTAGGTTTTTTAAGGAGTAATGGTTCACTGGAGCTAGTTGAATGTTTTGTTTTTTGAAGACTTTTTTGAATTTATCAAAGGCCCATGGATGGTAAGTGAATTTTTTGAAGATCATTTTAGTTTCTGTAGCTGAGAGGGTTGTGGTTTCCTTTAGTAGTTTCTTCTTTTTTGCTAAGTTCACTTTTTTGTCTACTAGTGATTTGGGAAAGTCATTTTTCTGTGCTATTTCAATAATTTTGTTGTATTCTATTTTGTATTCTTCTGCTGTGAGAGGGATGTTGATCAGTCTGTGTGCTAAACTATTAAAGATTGCCTGTTTGTGGGATCTTGGATTGTAGCCATTAGCTTTTATGTAGTTGTCTGTCTGTGTTGGTTTTCTGTAAATGCCAAAGTTTATTCTATTTTTATTTCTGATTATTTTTAGATCTAAAAATGGTAAATACTCGTCTTTTTCAACTTCTACAGTGAACTTGATGCTTTTTTCTTGAATATTTAAAAGTTTTAGTGCATCACTGATGTGTTTTTTTGGCACTATGGCAAATATGTCATCTACATATCTTTGCCAGAGTTTGAACATCCATGGGAAACCTTTAGTGATCCTTATTTCTAGTGCACTCATGTACAGATCGGCCAGGAAGGGTGATAAGGGGTTGCCCATTGCTAAACCAGAAGTTTGATGGAAATATTTTGTTTGAAACTGGAAGAAATTCTGTTCTATGCATAAATTGGTAAGTTCGATGTAATCTGAAATTTCAAGTGATGACATTCCAAGTGATTTGAGCCATTTTTCTATCAATGTTGGGAGTTGTTTAACTGGTATACTGGGAAACAGTGATTTAACGTCAAATGAGACTAGTGTGTCTTCTTCATTTAGTTCAGTATCCTTAATGTGTTCTATAAGTTCATAGGTGTTTTTGATGCTTAGGCTATCGAATTTTGGAAATGAGTTGAATTTGTTTGTTAGCCATTTTGCAAGTTTGTATGTTGGTGAATTTATACTGCTAACTATAGGTCTCATTGTTATGGATGGTTTGTGTATTTTGGGTAAGCCATAAAGTCTAGGTAAGGTTGGGTTATCTGGTTTAACTGCATATTTGTTTGATATTATACTTGATTTTGCTATTGTTTTTTCAAATGATTTTATGCAAGCTGTTAATGGATTTTTGTTAATGGTTTCATATTCACTTTTAGTTAGCATTTCTTCCATTTTTTCAAGGTAATCAGATTTATCCATTATGACTATTTTGTTACCTTTGTCTGCCTTGGTGTATATGACTTTTTTTTTTTTTTTTTTTTTTTACCTTGAAAAAATGGAAGAAATGCTAACTAACAGTGAATATGAAACCATTAACAAAAATCCATTAACAGCTTGCATAAAATCATTTGAAAAAACAATAGCAAAATCAAGTATAATATCAAACAAATATGCAGTTAAACCAGATAACCCAACCTTACCTAGACTGTATGGCTTACCCAAAATACACAAACCATCCATAACAATGAGACCTATAGTTAGCAGTATAAATTCACCAACATACAAACTTGCAAAATGGCTAACAAACAAATTCAACTCATTTCCAAAATTCGATAGCCTAAGCATCAAAAACACCTATGAACTTATAGAACACATTAAGGATACTGAACTAAATGAAGAAGACACACTAGTCTCATTTGACGTTAAATCACTGTTTCCCAGCATACCAGTTAAACAACTCCCAACATTGATAGAAAAATGGCTCAAATCACTTGGAATGTCATCACTTGAAATTTCAGATTACATCGAACTTACCAATTTATGCATAGAACAGAATTTCTTCCAGTTTCAAACAAAATATTTCCATCAAACTTCTGGTTTAGCAATGGGCAACCCCTTATCACCCTTCCTGGCCGATCTGTACATGAGTGCACTAGAAATAAGGATCACTAAAGGTTTCCCATGGATGTTCAAACTCTGGCAAAGATATGTAGATGACATATTTGCCATAGTGCCAAAAAAACACATCAGTGATGCACTAAAACTTTTAAATATTCAAGAAAAAAGCATCAAGTTCACTGTAGAAGTTGAAAAAGACGAGTATTTACCATTTTTAGATCTAAAAATAATCAGAAATAAAAATAGAATAAACTTTGGCATTTACAGAAAACCAACACAGACAGACAACTACATAAAAGCTAATGGCTACAATCCAAGATCCCACAAACAGGCAATCTTTAATAGTTTAGCACACAGACTGATCAACATCCCTCTCACAGCAGAAGAATACAAAATAGAATACAACAAAATTATTGAAATAGCACAGAAAAATGACTTTCCCAAATCACTAGTAGACAAAAAAGTGAACTTAGCAAAAAAGAAGAAACTACTAAAGGAAACCACAACCCTCTCAGCTACAGAAACTAAAATGATCTTCAAAAAATTCACTTACCATCCATGGGCCTTTGATAAATTCAAAAAAGTCTTCAAAAAACAAAACATTCAACTAGCTCCAGTGAACCATTACTCCTTAAAAAACCTAATTTGCTCAAACATCAAAGATGCCATTCCATCTAACAAGAAGTCTGGTATATATCAAATTGAATGCTGTGACTGTAGTCAAATTTATATTGGAAAAACCAAAAGAAATTTAGAAACAAGAGCAAAGGAACACTTTAGGAACATAAAATACAAACAATTAGAAAAATCAGCAGTTGCCACGCATTTCTGGGAAAAAAACCACAACATAAATCCAGAACCAAAAGTACTAAAACATACAACAGGAAAAGAAGAACTGTCCACATGGGAACAAATCTTTATTTCAAAAAATAGGAACAAAGTATTCAATTTCGACATCCCCCAGAAAGATTTGTTCAGCAAGTTCCTCGAACCGCCACCAGAGACCGAAGACAAAATATTGCCAGCTACACCAATGTGAACTAGTCGATGTCCGGCTGAAGATAGAGGGAAGGCCTCAGAAACCGGTTCCGGGAAAATTTAAAAGTGAGTGTTGTTTTGTGTTATTAATTGACTCCCAATTAACTTAATTTATACAACAACACTGTTTTCAACACTTCCATGAAAGGATTCTGCCTGGATGTCTGCTGCCATCTTTAAAGACTGGTTCTTTACACAATTTGTGCCATCAATAGAGAAGTTTCTAGCTTCCAACAAGAAACGCTCCCCTTCTACTAGACAGTGCCCTATCACACCCAAATGTAAAAGAACTTAGAAGTGGTGATATCACGGTCTTGTTTCTCCCACCTAAGGTGACGACATTGTGCCAGCCAATGGACCAAGAAGGGCTGGAAACATTCAAAAGAAAATCTCGCCAACTACTCCTTTTGTCCCTGATAGAGGAAATAAGCAATGGCAAGGACATGATTGAAAAGTTAAGGTCTATGAATATGAAAGATGTTGCATACTGGATGGCTCAGGCTTGGGAAGACATCAAAACGATATTAGCAAAGTCTTGGGACATACTGTTACGTGATGAAAATAAAGAGGAGATAGTATAAGACATGGGTGACATTGTTCCCTTACTGAACCGCATTCCTGGCTGTGTGGACACTACGACTCAAGATGAGAGTAATTGGTGTGAAGATCAATAGTTAGAACTCGCTGACTCTGATATTGCTGATTTTGTGAATGATAATGACAATGAGGATGAAGCAGAATGGGAAAATGAAGAACAAAACGAGAAGATGAGTCATGCTGAAGGTTCAAGTGCTTTAGAGATGCCATTAAGATACATGGAGCAACAGTCAGAGGCAAGTGCAACTGAGGTATTTATGTTTAGTCGATGGCAAAATCTCGCATCAAGGAAACGCCATTCAGCAGGCAAGCAGACTTCATTGAAAAGTTTCTTTTCTTAAGAAATTTGGAGCTTCTTTTTGTTCAATATGGTATGTAGAATTGGTTTGATCATTCAGTAAATACCGCAAAACAAACAATTGTTTTAACAATACAGTATCTCTACCATGTTTTACTCCATTTTCCAACTTATTTTGTATTATCCGACATTTTCGGTTATCCGACCCTATCCAGGGCCAATTTAGGCGGATAATCAATGCCCTACTGTATATTATAATAAATATGCCCCTTCAATAAATTGATACAACTTCTTTATTTAGTTTGCTCCTCATAACTTATCTTCTTCCAAAAAAGATGAAACAATTACCCTTTATCTTCAAATAAACTTCAGAAAGTTTTTTTTATCCCCTGAACAGTTCTATTTTTGAACTTGACCTTTCTAAAATGACAGATTCAATTACTCAACAGAGCGTTGAGACGTACTGATCTTCAAGTGACCAGTGTTGCAATCATTGCTTATCAGGTCTTATCTTGTCGATTAGAAGAGTGAAATATTAGTAAGCTGACATACAGTAAGTTACGAAACACAAATAGAGCAATTGGAAGCTGTGTGTGCCTATATATGATTTCTCACGCCTGCTGGTGTATGACATGTTGCTGTCCAGAAGACATGATTCCCTCTGAACAGAGTATACATACACTGGACTTGTGGTGTATGCGCAATAAGCATATTTGTGGTGCAAATTTGTTCCGATACGCCTTCTGCTTTGCCATGTAGTACAAACTGATTAGCTAATTAACCTTGAAACTGCACAAAACAAAATATAGCACACATGGAATCTGTACACAGAGAAACAAAGAGCATGTGTGAAAGCTTAGCATATTAGCCACTAGATGTCAGAGTATATAGCACATTTCATGTTTCATAGTAGTCTTCTGTGTTTACGGAGTTAGGCGAAACCTACCAAATGAGGACTTGGGAGCCAAACACTCAAGAAATTGTGTGTATATGGTACAATTACAACTTTCAATTTTATTAATAAAAAATCCTGGTAAGAACAAGGAGCATGTAGGTAAGAAGTAAACATCAGTCTACTTAGTTTGCTACATACTGTATTACTTACATGTGTTGGTAACCAAGAGTTAATTTTTTTCCGAAGATCAAGCTGAACTCCTGTATCACCAAATATGTACACCATTGCATCTCCTGAAGTTGCACAGAGTCTACATAACTGTCCTGGATGCTCACTGTCATTTTCTTTTTTGAAAATTGTATTTTCACTACATGCCACATCTGAATCTAGGGAAGAAGATCAAAGTCAAATTATTTCTGCATAAAAGTTCTCAGTGTCCTATTCTTATCTGGGAATAAAAGACCACTTTATTTTGCTCAGAAGCTTCCTTATGTGACTTAAGGTTCTTTTGCATGCCATAAATCTGTGACAACGGACTTTATTTCAATTCCAAAAGAAGCCATGGTAGGGATGTTTAGGCTGAAAAAAAGCCATCACCCTCAGCCGGGTTTGAATCCGTGACCTTGGGAACAAAGGACTGGTATCCCTGGACCACAGAGGTTGACTACCTTGAACAATTACCTAAGATAATGGTGGTAATATTTAATTACCTAAGAAAGTAATGCTATATTTAATTACCATAAAATAATAATCTAATAAGAGAAGCAAAGAAATCCTGATGCTGAAAACTGAGAAGACAAGTGGCATAAAAAGATCACATTCAAAATACCTGAGATTATATTCATAAGAATTTCTCTAACCAGTATCATTTATTTTTATATCACTTTTACAAACTATTCCTAGAAAACCTTATTTTTCTATCTTCTTCGTGTTAATCAAGATGAGCTGAAGTGCTAGTCAAAACTTTAAAGAGCAGGTCACTAGATGTTCATTCTGAAATGTCATGGTTTACATGACTACCAAAAAAACAAATGAATATACTGGAAGGTAGAATCAGTACTGAAAAATTCAATACCTATTATCATTCAATTATCATTGTCTTTATAAATGAAAGGAATCCTCATTTAGCACTTGAAAAAATGTTGAAGTATTCAAAAATTAAAACAGCAATACGTCTCAGAAATGGTTAATACCATAAATACTTTGACATATATTGTGTTTTAATGAATTCTACATTTTTAGTGAATTGAATTTTTATCTATCTCTAATGGCTCACCAGTTATACAAAATTTACTTAGAGCGAAGAGATCTTCATAAGCTATTTCCAGAACATCCAAAATACACAGTTTATTAATCACACAAATATTGTAAACATAACATACTTTTATAAAAACCCTTAAAGCCATTTTCTATAAAAATCAAAATTATTTTCTTATAAACAGTAGTTAAGGGTATGGAATATCTATAGAAGAAGTTGAACTTAGTAGATGGGTATTTTGCCTCTCTTTCTCCCTCCCTCCAACCTTTTTTCTAAAATTGACTTTTTTTTCCCTTAGAGATTCACGGATATCTGTTGTAAGAGTGACTAACAAAGAAATCATGTTACACTTCAAAAATATCTGCGGTTTATTGAGAAGAATGTTACTACTCAGGGAGTTATTAAACTTTATAATTGGTTATTTTTATATTATTCTGCATACCGTTTCTATCTAGAACTGTAAAAGCCCGTCACTCTTAGATCACAAGAGCTGGAGAGGGCCCAGCATTTAAACGAAGAAATTCTATTTTCAGTAAGCAAATCTGCAATAGTACAAAACTATCTAAAAGTCTTACCTTTAACTGGAGTTGGCTGTGGGTTAACCAATTCAGTAGATACTAACACAGCAGGTTCAAAGACTGTAGCACTACTTCCTGCTTCTAGGACATCAGCAAATGGTGATCTAACATTCTGTTCAAAGGTTAACAATGGATCATTATTTTCATTTACTTGCACAATAGCACCACTTTTACCATTAATTAAACTGATACACTGTTCAAGATTTAAAATTTCTGTCCTGTTCCCCGTTTCTATATACTGTATCCTATTTCTGCTTCTGCATTTACGAGTGTTAGATTGGGCTAGTGGCTGTCTCGCAGCACTGGACTGTATCTCACTGTGATCAATTTTTCTCAGTTTTCTTTCATAAACTATTTTTTGATTATGTACTGCATTTGAATTGGGAAATAACTTAAAAATGTGATTTTGAGTTCTTCTTCGCCCACGTCTGCTGCCTTCCTTTGTGAATTTTGGACCAATAAGCTGTGATGGTTTAAGTGTAGCATTCATAAATGCATTGCAATCACCTGTTAAATCATCTTCAGTGAACATGTTCTCGCTTATGAAAGTTATACTTGTATGGTTCGGAAAATCTACATTTTTAGAATCAATCTTAAAAGAAATGGCTTTTGCTTCATTTTCTAGAGAGTCAACTGCTGAAACACTGCTTAAACCTCTAGCCTTTAACTGCTGAGCTAGCTGTAGTGTCTGCTTTGCATCCAGGCTTGAATTCTTCCTGATAAGGCTACCAATCTCAACTTCTCCCCTCGAGACCATCAGTTATTTATCTGAAAACCACGACAAAATTACATATCACAACCAGGGATTCAAAATGCATGCTATGGCTGTAAAAGAAATATAGTGAAATGTGACAAGTTTTACTTAATTTTATTTGTACAAATGTAACAGCAACTGACATGAACACTTGTGCAACTTTCTCTAATAAAATGGACAAAGCAATTACACATACAAGTAATATAGCCCAGAGTTTGAAGGAATGAAAAATAAATTCATAATTCTCAAGAATATGTGTTTACAAGCACCACATGAGTTACTATTAAATATACCAAAAGACATGGAAAAATTTAGTGATGCAAAGAGAAATGCAAACCAAATACTCATAGTAAAACGAGACAACAGATGTACGGTAGCATGATCTGCCATAAAGTACAAAGCAATTAGAGACAGCAAAAGCGACATGCAGGAAAGAACAACATGATAATTTCAACAATTTATTTTAATCAATAGAGAACAAACATAACTTAACAGACACTCATGTCTAGACACTAAACTAACTTTTATAAATGCAGAAACATCAAAGAAAGTAAATGAGTTTCCTTCCTACCCCCCCCCCCCCCTTAGAGAAGTGACATGAGATGAAGTTATAAAAGCTACTAACAAATTAAAAAGCTCATAAAGTAGAGGCATTTATGACATTTCTAACAATTTTATTAAAGAAGTAATAGCTGCACATTCAAGCATCTTTGACCTTCTGTATAAACAATGTTTCAGTGAAGGCATTTTTCCTAAAGAACCAAAATTCACCCAAGTAACATTAATAAATGAAACAGGGGACCAAGCTGTGGACCTATTTCTATATTTACTACAATGGCAAAAAATATGGAATACCTCTTAAAAAGTCAATAATAAGATTTTTTGAAAACCAAAACTTATTCTTAGTAATCAAATTGGGATCATAGGGTAAAATCAACAATATTATTCAGTTGAAGCATTTGTAGAAAACATGTGTAAGCTGTTATTAAATTTTAGATGAGTCGCGTTTTTTACACATCTGCTTCACTTTCGACTCATCTAAAATTTAATAATTTTTCGCTTCACTGTGGTGTTCCAATACAGTTGAATCTCGATATGTGTAAGCTGGTTTGGCTCAAGGCACACTTTGCAACCTAAGTAAAGCGTTTGATTATGTACATGATATCTTACTTAAAAAAGTTAAAAATGAGATCAAAAGAAAAGAATTTAAATATTTAATCACATTTAGGGCCATGAACAAACTAGTTACAGTTGGAAGTAAAAACTACCAGAAATCAGAGTTCCATTTGAGACCTGGTCAAATTTTCAGTTGGGTTGCAATTGTTCCAAGAAGTTAGTTCAGTTTAGTTTTCAAGCTCGGGTAGTTCACTGCCAAAAGCCAGACCTACTGAGTTGCCATGGAGACGAGCGGTAGAGGAAAGCTGTTTAAAATGTAATGAATTCCAGCAAACTGTTTCATTTTCTACAATTATAAATGAGGCTTCACCATTATTCGACTATCTGTGTACAATTAAATTCATCCAATTCTGCTTTATAAAGTGCAATATAACAATATATCTACTATATATACACATACACACACACACTCCCCAGGTGAGTCACCTGCCCCTATTTATTTTTTAATGTATGCAACGTGCTAGGCAACATGTGACTTATGCCTTTCTTGAATGTCTTCTAATGAATGATCTACAGAACAGTTGATGGAGAAGGGATAGACAGCTCAGTGCGTAAGTGTTGTATGGGACAGAAAGCAATCACTATGTTTGTTGATTCCAAAAACATCTTACCCAGACACACTGAGCTGCAGCAGTAATTTTAGACAAGTTTACAAACGATTACGTAGAAAATGAAGCTAGCTACAGTGAAGCAATGAATATTATACATATATAACAATTTGTAACAAAAGCTTCACTTAAAAAAATTGTGTTAATTCTTCTCTCTAATTGATATCGATTTCACGAACTCTTGTCCGCATCTTCAGTCAAAGAAAACCACGGGAGAAAACAAATTTGTTGTTAAGGAGGTTACTATGTTCTTATGTTTTTTCAGTATTACTGTTCTTTTGTTTTTTCAGTATTACCAAAATCTGAAAACGGAACAAACTTAAGAACAGAATCAACTGCTGGTATTTCAAAATTCATTACACAATGTTTATTTTTTAAAATGAATATCTTTTCCCAAACCATTAAATCTATCGGGACATTTGTTTTAATAATTTATCTTCAGGATTTATATTATGGTTAAATGACCAAAAATGATCATTAAGAAATTAGAAATAATTAATTTATTAAGAAATAATAATAAATTGGATTTTGGTAGTTATAGGAAATCTACTCATATTGATAATTACATTAAAAATAAAAGTTTTAACCCTTTTCTACATAAATTTGCTGTTTTTAATAGTTTGATTTATAGATTAATAAATATACCCCTGAATAAAGAAGAATTTAATAAAGAATATAAACATATTATTAATACGGCTTTAATTAATGGTTTTAATAAAGATTTTATACAAAAGAAGATTGAAAAATTTAAGTATCAAAAAACTGTTAATGATATTTCTACCCTTAAAAAAATAAAAGACGATTGTAATTTTAAAAAATTTACTTACCATCCTTGGTTTAATAAACAATTTCAAAAAGTTTTTAAAGAGTTTGTTATAACTTTGGTTCCTCAAAACAAATATAGCACTAAAAATTTACTACATTTCTCTAAAGATGAAATTCCTAATAATAAAAAATCTGGTATTTATCAATTTGATTGTTTAGATTGTGATCTAGTTTACATTGGTAAGACGAAACATAATTTGGAAATCAGAAGGAAAGAACATTTTGTAACACTAAGTATAAACAAACTGACAAATCGGCCGTAGCAGATCATTTTTGGTCATTTAACTATAATATAAATCCTGAAGTTAAATTATTAAAACAATTACATGTCCTGATAGATTTAATGGTTTGGGAAAAGATATTTTAAAAAAAAACATCGCATAATGAATTTTGAAATACCAGCAGTTAATTCTGTTCTGAAGTTTGTTTGTTTGAAAAAACATAAGAACATAGTAATGCTGAAAAAACATAAGAACATAGTAATGCTGAAAAAAACATAAGAACATAGTAATATTGAAAAAACATAAGAACATAGTAATATTGAAAAAACATAAGAACATAGTAATACTGAAAAAACATAAGAACACAGTAACTTCCTTAACAATGAATTTGTTTTCTCTTGTGGTTTTCTATGACTGAAGATGTGGACAAGAGTTCGTGAAATTGATATCAATTAGAAAGAAAAATTAACACCATTTTCTTTAGTTAAGTGAAGCTTTTGTTACACATTGTTATATTTGTGTAAGAGTTTATCATTAGCGTACATTTGCACACACCTTTAAACACTCCCCTGGAGGAACAACCTATCACATGCATCAGTTGACAATAATATTGGAACACAAAATGGCAGATCTGCACAGTGGGACCAATGAATTTAAATCTTCACTCACATGTTTTTGTTGCACAGCCATTTCAAAACATGCTATGAACTAGGTAGATTGTTTTCACTTCTGTCACAAATTACGGCAGTTTTTAGTTCATACAGTAACTATGGCAGCAGATGCAGTTTCTTATTTGTGTTAAAACTATCAAAACGAGGTCAAAACCCTGTATGAAGCTGTAAAACCTGTGTAAAGATCCCAGGTGGAGCCTGAGGTTACTTATTTGTATAGGAAACTGTGCTTGCAAGTTGGACTTGGCTCAATGGTATCATACAGGTTACCTCACCACTCTGCCACTTCAAGTTGGGTTCAAATCCTTCGCTCCAAAATTTGATTACCCTTTGTTTTACTTCTTGGGTCCTATAATTTGATACTATGATACAAATAACATTTTTATAACATTATAGATGTTTACAAAATAATCACCAAGTAGTTATAAATTTATAGTTCATAGTAGATATTTTACTATGGTTGGTATTGTGCTTCACCCATTCAACCAAGTTTGAGACATTTCACAAATTAAAATGAAACATAAGATTTACACATGAAACAAAAACCATTACATTAATGTCCATGACATGCTCCTAAAAAGATGAAAGCCAACATGATTTACAACACCAGATACAGTAAATATAACATTGTGGAATTCCTGGAAATGAATCAGCTGATTTCCTTGCCAAAAAAGGTGCAAATTTAATTCAGAACAAAAGTAAAAACTTAACCTTTACATCCATAAAAAGATTAATCAAAAGCAAATATAAAAATACATAAAACCAATCCATAACTAACAAAGCCAAAGATAAAAAAATGGAACATTTTAATTAAAAATCCAGAAATTATTCCAGAAATCCCATGTAAAGCTGTAGTAGCAAATTTTAGATTACTTACGGAACATGATTATTTGGCCAAACACTTACACAGAATAGGAATTTATATAAGTCCAAATTGTCCTTTGCGCAACAAAAAAGAGGAAATGACTGAAGAACATCTTTTAACCTGTGAAGCCCCACCTGCCGGACCCACTACACAGAAATATTGGAGAGCAAGAGAGCTAATGGCTTCATTGCCATAGCCTAGCATTTGAAAACAACAACAGTAAAGATAATAAGGCTCAGAAAGTCAAACATGATCCCTAATTGAAAACAAAGATAAAGATAGCCCGTAGTTTCCCTTTGAAGGGCAAGGGCCTCTCCTAGTGTGAGCTTGTTGCAACTTATATGGTGAGTTACTCCAAGTAGATCCCTAATTATCGGATTGTAATTCTTGTGTCTTTGGCTCACAAGAGAACCAATAGCAACAATAAATAAATTAGTACTTAAAATATATACAATAAAGACTAGGAGAAAGAAAAAAACCAAAACAATGTGACGCCGTTGCGAACCTAGCTTTGCATCATCATATTCCACCAGCTAACCCTCTCGACTGGTTACCACGTATTCCACCTCGATCTTTCGAAAAACATTTGTTGTCACCTTGCTTGTACTATATGCCTGAAAAGACGTTTATTTAAGCGTTTCGTAGCTTCTTGGTTCTCATTCAGAGTGTAAATATTAATGTTTTGTGCATATAATACCAAGTAGAAGGGCAGAGCTGCAATAACGGCTTTTGTGCTAAAAGGGTCAATGTTTTCCCATTAGACTATAAACTGCAGGTTGCATAGATAAGAATAAATAGGGGCAGCTGACTCACCTGGTACACACACACATCATTAAGCCAAAAATTGGGGCTCCACAGGGCTCAGTGGTGCCAGGAGTTCTGCTTTTTCTAATAGTGATAAACTATGCATCAAAATGTTATCCCTGCCACACAATTGCTTATGTGGATCATATGTTCTTCCTGTAATGTGAGTAAAGACTTAAAATTACTGACAGTCTGTAAATGAAACCATACAAGCTCAAGCTTGGTTTAGAAGAAATGGATTTCATGCGAGTGTCTACAAATCTCAAATCATAATCTTTAATTTAAACAGAGTGCCCATGGAGCATCTGAATCTGTTTGTCCTGTGTCATTCCCATTTTTCTTGTGTTATATTTGGTGGGCAATAATACTCCAGTATGTTTGTCACCAATATTTATTTAAAATTAAAAGAAAACATCACATCATACATCAGTTTCTCTTTGGGTCATTTGGCCCAATGAAACATAATGCTAACGTAAATGCAGTAAAAGGGTAACATTGTTCACAATGAGCAGTATGCTTACACTATGCATGACTGGAGGAATTCAGTAACAGTGATGTCAAAACGAATTGAAAAAACTATTTTTATTCAGTTTTTAACACTTTTATCACTTACATTGGATCAAGGTAGATAATGGAGGCAACAGCCTCCGAAACTAGTCCCTCAATAATATAAAAATGTAAGTGATGAAGTGTTAAAAACTGACTACAAATAGTTTTATCAATGCTTAGGCTACTTAATATAAAACCATGTGAACATAATGCTCAAAAAGTTATTTTATTTACACAGCAGATTTAAAACAGAAATAGATTTAGATATTTATGTCCCTAGAGTTGCACTTTATCCTTAAGGATTTTATTATTTGAAAAACAATCTAAGCCCAAACAAATGATTATTAGTATTATCATTCTATTATGAGGGATTATTGGTAATTTATATTCTGCATGAGGTTGAAGCCAGTCCAAATTGCTGAATTAATTATAACTGTGCTGCATTTGTCTTACCTAAACAGAGTAATCTCAAGGGGCCTTGAAGCACTTACATGGTCTATGTGAATGCTTCCAGTAATATGGGTACAAGGTCATGAATTAGCAGCACATTTTTTAATTGCGAATGGCATTTAAATGAGGAAAATCAGTAATCAGTGACACTTCTGTGTAATGCAAATAAACACAGCATTTTAAAAGGAACATTAATAGAAAACATTGTTCAAATGGCACAGATCTGACCATAAGTATAGCTTATCTGCCTTCTTCAATATATAAATTTTTAAAGAATATAAAATAATATTTCACAACTAAAAACAATGCACATATTTTCAATGATAAAGCACTAAAAATTTGCTTTTAGTCTATTTTAATACAAGGATTCTCTCAATAGCGCTTTCATGTTTTAGGTTTTGATTCATATTTATTTTATTTACTTCATTTTTTTATCTTGTTTTCCAATTCAATTTGCTTAAGTTAATATCCTCCTTTTCCTTTTTTACTGATATAGTACCTCAGCTTTCTTTTCTTCTCTCTCATATTGATTCATCTTCTTTCATTGTTTCTCTTTGTTTTCATAGTGTGACTTCTTTCTGCTTACTAAAAGCCCCACAAGCATAATACAGCATCTCTTCGTCCAGAGCTATGGCTGAATCAGTATTCCATCCCAAGCATCTCTCAAAGTTATTTGACTTTCACTAAGTTTTCAATTAACTTTTCTTATTAATGGAAAAATCTCCTTTTAACAAAGATATTGCCAGTGAGAACACAATGCTAATTCTGACATTTACCACACATCTTAATATCCTTCTAAGCCATTGTTTTGCATAAAAAGCATAAAGAGAAGACAAACATGAAAACTTGGCCTTGTCTACACAAGATGCAAACTCAGTGAACTGAAGAATGGCTCGATCATACTTAACTGATCATATGATGACTTTACAAAAGCATTCCAACACATTTCAAAGTCACTCTTACATTTAATGCGTATCCTTTGGAGATCAGCACAAATCTACACTAACAAATTTATACTTCAGAGGGCTCCTGGCAATTTTGGCTAGACAGTACTTCTTAATGTTTCACTGAGAAATACTCTTGCAGCTGGTCCAATCTTAACTTCTTGCAGTTTCACATAGTAGTCTACATTTTCAACAGCTATGTGTGAGTTTGTAGTATTAGTGCCTTCCAGAAAACTGAGTTTAATGAACCTTTCCATTAGTTTCTGAGTAAGATCTTCAAGTGTAGAATGCAAGAAGGGGAACAGAGGCTTTGGTGTTTGGAATTCTCTCAAGAAGGGTTCCAATGCAGAAGTAATCGCCAAGAAAAACTGTAATTTAGAGAGCAGAAGGAAGTATTTTAAGAATATCAGTTTACCTTCTGCACTGCATAAATATCAGGTTTATTACTCATTAATTTGGCAGGCTGGTTATAACCGATTTCACATACCTTTTGATCAAAATTAGATCATTTCCTCTTAAAGACTAGCAACAAAACTGCTACACTGATGAAACAGATTTCCGGGGCCAATAATGTGATTATGCTACCATAGTCTTCATAATCACATACACTCCAGGATCACATGACCTGCCCTTCAGCTGATCATGGGAGGTTGGGATTTCTATTGTGAGCTTCAGACGAATGTTCTTATATAGTTTAAAACAAAATGAGAACAATAAAAGGTTTCAGGGGACTGGGTAGACCACTTAAATACTATTTTTGCTGTCTATGAAAACTACCACACACGTAAAATTTATGCTATTTCTGATAAATAATCAGAGTGCTCATCATGGTTTATTAAGGCATTAATATGAGCCCTTAAAATTATTAGTTTAACATAAGATATTATAATCTTGTACAGTGGTTGTATAGCAAGAATATGTTAAAAACACATCTATATATGTGAGCTTATATACAAATTTCTTCCAACCTTCATGAAGTAACCTATTAGCAGTGTTTAACAAGGAAATAAAGTACACATTATTATCCACTTCATGTTCCTTAAATGTGTTGTGAAAGTAAACACACGTTACCTATATTTTGGATGCTTGTTTGACATCACTTTATTTAAATTTAACAAAAGTGAATTTAAAGAAAGGCACCAGATTTAAAGAATGAGCTCTACAAGTTTTTCTGTAGTTAGTTTCTGTCTACTTAATTTTAAAATTACACAAAATGATATGCTATTTAGAGAAACTTCTACATATACATTTAATCTGAAAGATTAATTTTTATATTTTCATAAAAATCATCAACAGCTATTTCACATAAAATGAAAATTAGCTAAGAGTTTGTTAAGTTTGGAGTGGAGTTTTCTTTATATTTTTATATCTCTCTTAACACCAAAACACTGCGACTCAAATTTGAAATTTGATACTTTTGTGAACACCCTTCACCCTGTCTCATGCACATTTTCCTTTAAAAAAAATTCTTGATGTATATGTGGACCTCAAAACCTGCATTTTTAATTAAATGTCAATATAATTCCTTTCATGGAAGTGTTGAAAACAGTGTTGTAATAAATTAAATTTAAAGGGAGTCGATTAATGACACTAAACAACACTTTTAAATTTACTGGAACATTATTAAATTTTAGATGAGTCGTATTTTTTACACATCTGCTTCACTTTCGTACCTATTTTGAGGACATGTTTCGCAAATCATCGTTTGCATCTACGGCTCTTATGCGACTGAAGCTAGATCCAGGGGTGTGGGTAATTCTGGGGTTGTTGCTGCCATCTGTTGATTTAGTGATGAACTTAAATGTGGGATTCTCTTCTAGCGGAATTTCAAAGTTCATTCGATTTACTGGAACATGTTGACTAATGGCACTGGGGATTAGTTGATTTGCATCATTTTCCCCCTAGAACATGTTTCAGAGGCTCCATTGTCAACCAGACATCGACTGGTTCTCTCTCAGTGGTGTAGCTGGCGATATTTTGTCATAGGCCTCCTCTGGTGGTGGTTCGAGGAACTTGCTGAACAAATCTTTCTGAAGGATGTTGAAAATGAATACATTGTTCCTATTTTTTGAAATGAAGATTAGTGACGACGAAAGTGAATGCAAAGTGACTGCATAAGCAACTTCTCTGGTTCAAGGTTTTACGGTTAATTCATCTTACCAGGCGATAATCATTGTATATATGTTGTGTTACACACACACACACACAAATACATGCACGCTGAAAAGAAACAAACCTCTCTGTCAGCATCTGTATATACCTCTTATTACAGTATTTCACAACTGAAGTTTGTTAGCCTTTTGCAGCTGTTTTTGCTCAGTATTTTAGTTATTAATACTCTCTCAGTGTTCAGAGTGATTTCTTATAGCTATCGAGAGCTAAATGAATGGCACATTTGAAATTGTTACATTTCATGGCTTAAAATGGCTTATTCTAGTAATGAAGCAAACAAATTAGCTTGCGCAAGATGTGTATGGGATTTTGACATCATTTTGGAAAATGTGGAGGACCTTTTGCTGTTTGACATGATTTGGATATTGATGGAGAGTTTTCAGAAATTGAAAGAGGTGTTTAGGATATAGGTAGCAGTGAGCAAGAAAATGATCCGCTTCCTTCAGATCAAAATAACTTGAACACAGACACACAGACAAATAGACATTTTCTGGTGTACAGCTAACTTCTGATATCTAACCAACTGACATTTTCACATTTTTTTTATTGCTGACAGTGTCTCTCATTGTTACAGAGAGTAACAATGTTACGTATATGTCAGTAGGATGAAGGAAGCCTTGACCTCTGAAAGCAATTTAGGGCCTACGAGCAGAATTCAGAAGTGGACAGTGTACATGTTATTTGTAAACCTACATTAGACATGTACTGCTCTACAGATGACATGTTAGCTCCTCCATTTTCAGGAGAAATAACGGGTCAAATGGGTGGTGTGGATCAGTTATTAGTAGCTATCCCTCTTTATGAAAAGCAGTTAAATGGTAAAAAAAGTATTTTTATACTAGCCGGATGTAACCATACACAATTGTTTAGTAAATTTGCAAGACAATGACCTACCTGGACTTATGCGTATCAATAGCTCATACCTAATTGAGTACTATAATATTTAGAGGGCTCTTCATACTGGGGGTAAGAAATCCACCACTACAACACCCCTCATACTTGAGAGGAAACTTTCCTAAACAGATACCATGCACAACCGAAAAATTCGCAAACATTTTAAAAATGTCTAGTGTGTCGCGAAAAAGAAGTTTGCAAGGAAACCAATATTATTTGCTGTGAATCTGAAGATGTGCCCTTGTATGTTTATCCAGGTTTTGAGATGTGCCATTCAAAAAGAAACCTATTAGGGTAACTTTTCATCCCCTATAGAACTAATTTAAATTTAATGTAAAATAGGAAGATTAAAACAATTAGCATTAAATAAGCATTAATGCATGTACATGCAGTATGTCTGTACATGTCCATGTCCATTTGGGGCATGGTAACTTGGACATCATATGACGTCCATATCAGTGAAAGGATTAAATAGAAAATGTTATCTACAGAAGGGATTTGAAAATAAAGATGTTTTTCCAACTGCTTAGTTCCCATTTTTTCTTGGCATGTTTTAACAATGTTATCTAAAGTGATGTGCTACTTGTCCACATACATGAATTTGGTGTTTTGGATATTTTTTCAATTATATCCCGCAGAAACCTTTCCTAAGTCCAACATCAGATTGACTGAAATGAGTGCAGAGAGAATCTGCTGAAATTGTCATGAATAGCAGTGCAGGTAGCCTTGATAGTTGCAGAGTTATTTGTTGCCAACCTCGGCAACAATGCCCCAGACATGTGTTGGAGACTGTATTAAAACTGCACATGTATAGTACATGTGCCGTTGTTAGAAGTATACCTTTACCATTTATTGTGAAAATGAATATACTTTGATCCCTGCCATTTAGTATATAAACTTCATAAGTCTAGGTTCTGGGTCATGGCTATGGCTAAATTCATTAATATGTTGATCTAGCACCATTGTGCCATGATGAGGAACAATGCATGCATTTCATATCTGATAAAAGTTTACTAGGAACCATATATTATGTTGGAAAGGTGATGCCACCCTTCCCCTATTAAGAAAACAGAATCAGAAATAAGAGATATTTTCGTGCAAGCAAGCACATGAACAGTTCTCAAGAGTCCTTTGTAGAATGCAGACCAGCTAGGAAGTCCTTTGCCAGTACATGCGCACTCGCCACCAGTCCATGTGGATCTCTCCTCCATTTCTCAGTTTCGAGCAGAAAGAATGACAGTACAGACAGCAGGGAAGGGAGGCTGACAACTTTTGCTCACATTCCTAGCTCCCTCCACATCTGCATTTCCCCCTCGCGGAGGACTTCCTATTTGGTCCGTACTCTATAAAGGATGCCTGATTCAAGAACTCTAGGTTACCCCAGTCCAAATACTCCTAGATACAGTTAGTTATACCCACACATTTTCTTACGAACAGCAGGGGCATAATAGGCAGTACCAGCCATGTTATACAGAACAAATGTAAAATTGAAAGGAGGAAGTATCATCACAGCTGCATTGTGGAAGGAAACTGGATCCTTGAGCTCATCAACTTGGTCACTAAAGTATGAATGACTGCATGCCCCAATAATTGAAGAGATGATGCCACTCTGCTTAATTGAGGATCATGTGGAGTTTGCCAGCACACAATCCACACCAATTACTGGGGTGTATACAATGGCTGGGGTTTTGCAGCTACTTACCTGTAAATCACACCCTTAATTTCATGGACCCAAGAACAAATGTCCACACAAACACTGAGTCATGCTGGCAATCTGAGTCATGCTGGGAATCAAATGCATGTATATTTAGATGAGTACCTGTAGCGCCAAGACTGCAAAAAGGAAAGCTGGTCCATTTCAAGAGCTGAGGACATTCCGGATATACATTAGTGGTTAAATAGTAGTTTAGTTATACTTTCGATCACCACTGACCAGTGCATTGACCTTTTCTAAAAGACCAATATAATTGTGGGAGCAATGTTGGCAGCAACTGGCACATGTGCAGCAAGTACATTTGAACTTAGATTTTACTTGTATTATTTCAAATGAACAGATGTATTTTTGAAGGTTTAGGGAGTATTTAAAATGCATTTTAATGTTTTGTTATTTGTGACTTCTTAATAGGATGTAAGTTCGGAAGTTAGAAAAGTTTTGCAGGACATAATGGAAGGAAGAGCCCACATTTCATCTCAAATTTTCTTTCATTCCGACTTAGATTTATTTCTGTTTTTCCTAAGTATTATGTTCTTGCAATTTTAGCATTCTATTTGATAGATTGTGTACTATTTTTGAGTGGGTGGCTGAATAAATGTGTGATGTTATTTTATGGTGCTAATTTGAGGCTGAATTCCTAGAAAATTCCTAGAATCGCGCTGATAGGTTCGTCTTCGTCTAAGCGAGCATCATATGCACATGTGGGAGAAGATGATGTCTCTTGTGAACCACGAAAATGATGTGTGTAGAGTTGCTAAAGGACTCTGGAACCATGGTGGTCTACCAACCTCCCCTATCCAAGGCACCCAAGGCCTGGCGTACAAACGCCCAGCCAAAGCAAATGTGTTTGCCGATTACCTCGAGAGGACCATGAGGCCAAGAGACGACCCCCAGGACTTAGACTTCTCCAACTGCATTAGGCAGGAGGTACGTAAACATCTTCGGCATCCTCCTGCTAAGGCGGATCGACTTATTGTTCCTTATTAGACCCAGTGAGCTCCAGGGCACACTCCGGCATCTAAATCTCAAAAAGGCATCAGGGCTTGATGGGTGAACCCGTCATGCTTCGCCACTTTCCCTTCAAGGCTGTGCTCTTTCTCACATGATTTCAACATGTCTTGCCCTGTGCTTCTTTCCAAGACAGTAGAAGTAGGCTTGGTGTTATGCATTTTGAAGCCTGGGAAAGACCTGGTTTACGCCGCCAATTACCGTTCCATTGATTCCCATACCCGGAACAGCACACCCTCTCTGGTCTTCAACGAGTCCCATTGGGCCCAGTAAGACTTGTAGGTGGCACTCCTCGGTGCGATGTCCGCCCAGGTTGGTCTCGTCCCTGCCTCCACTTCCCTCAAGAGTAGCTCCAAGTCTGCGTCTGCCAGCTGCAGTCTCCTGTCAGTCCTCTCAAAACTTTGAGAGACTCTTTCTGGCCTGCTTGTCACTCTTATTGGGGGACATTCAAGACATTCCTACCCATCAGTTTGGTTTTCGTCCTGGGCACTCGACCTCAAAGCAGCTGCTGCGTGTGGTGGAAGCAGCTGCCCTGGGTTTTCCAGGATAGGGCGTACACCGCAGCGATTTCTCTGGATGTTGAAAAGGCCTTCCTCTACCACCTGGCATGCAGGTCTCCTACACAAGCTTCTTTCCCTGGGGCTTCCTACTACACATTTTCCTGAAACACAGATTCTTCACTGTTACCGTGACGAGAAATTTATCTGCAAGAAGACCCATCAGAGGTGGAGTCCCCGAATGCTCTATGTTATCCCCTGCGCTTTTTAGTGAATATGTGACTGAACTTCCCATTGAGCAGGGCATCAATAGAGCTCAATATGCTGACGACGTGCTGCTCTATAGAACACATAAAAACCCACGCAGAGCCCTCAACCCAATTCAGTGACACCTAAGCCTCATCCAAGATTGGTGCAGGCTTTGGCGATTGTACATCAATCACAAGAAAAGCCAAGTCATACTTTTCAACAAGCGCCACTTTCCCACCAACCTACCCTCTTTCACATATTCTGGACAACAGATAGGGTGGACGAATTCACTCTCACTTGGGAATAAAGCTGGACAGAGACCTAACGTGTTCGGTGGACACATCCAGGAGCTAGCACATCGGACATGCAGGGCTTCGGCTTCGTTGTACCCCATGATGCGGTCTGGGATGCCGACTCACCTGAAGTTAGTCTTTTCCAGGCTCCACCATAATGTGTTACGCATGGCCACAGGTTCCAAGCTGCTGCAGCTTCAGCATTTGCACAATAGGTGTCTTCAGGCTATCTATTCTGTATACTGATGCTTTCCTGTGAGATACCTTCACGAAGCCTCATCTTTCCACTAAAAAGATGACATTAGCGAGTTTGCCTCACCATCAGAGTGCCCTGGTTAGGTCTCTTGGAAACTATCAACCTCATGAACGCCGCTTAAAGGGCTTCCCCATATGGTTTGTGGGCACAACTGGTAGCATTAAAGTTGCTATTCCAAACTCAAAATTATACCAACCCGAGAATTAATCTGTAATCTTTAAAAATTAAACTCTTCCAAAGAAAATGTTATCACCAGCGGAGCACACAGGCCGTTGCACCGAAGTCGGCAACCATTGAGGAGCCACGATTACCTCCTTCCACTCCACCTACCTAAATCTAACCCTCCATCCTACAAACCCCACAATCCACCAATACGTGGTTAAGTCCTTCTAGGACAGGTACACGCATAACACACAATGCGCTGTCTCTCAGCCCGCCATCTCATCTGTATTTCATACAAATAAATTAGCTCATGCCACACTTGGAGACCAATACCGCCATCAACCAACAGGATAGTGCTCCACCTCATTACTACCGTGATGTTCGTGACTTACCGAACACCAAACTTCAAGATCAACGGATACGTTGTACCTGGAATGAAGATAACGCACTCATGTCATGACATCCACACTCTTCCTCTGCTCCTTGCGAGTTCTTCGTATGGGGGTTATGTGAAAGATTTTATACATTACCTGCTGATCTACGAGAACTACCTCATCATCATCTACCCTTGGAGAAATTAACAAGGCTGTGCTACGTCGAGCATAGGCCGAACTTCATTATCGAGTTGATACTTTTAAAAGTAACTCGTGGAGCACATGTAAGCTATAAAATAAAACTATCAGTTGCTATATTGGATTAAACAGCGTTTATAGTGTTCAGTCAAATAATAATGCTATAATAATTTGTTGAAATAGCTCAGATCATTTGTGCGCATCCTGTAATTTCGCTGCAGCTTCAATCCATTTCTTTGAAATGTGTGGATATACACTGATGATGTGAATTTTGAGTCTTCTTATACAGATTAGTCAAGAATGGTGGAAAACGTGGTTTGGTGACGCCTGTAGTTTGTTAGTAATATCTGTTAACTACTTTTCTGGATGCATAGTTTAGTTTATGTACTCTTAAATTTTTGTGATATTTTTCTGTTTTTTACTAGCCATTATTACATAAAATCTAATGTTTTTCTCAAAAACAATTTGTAGTTGGTTTATTGATACTCGTCACTTACATTTTATATTAATGAGAGACTAGTTTCAAAGGCATTCGCCTCCATTTTCTATTTCCAACTGGCATCCGTTGTTGTCTGCTCTCTCTGGTGATGGAACTATGAACTTTTTTGTCAAATTATCTACTGGCGGCATTTCAAAGTTCATTACGCGATCCTTACTTTTCCATATGAATATTGTGACTTTATGGGTTCGTGAAATTAAGAGTCCAATCACACAAACTCAAAATGTTCTTTATTTCCACCAAATTACAGTAGAAACACTGGTCGATTACATAGTCATGTAGCGCACAATTATAATTCACCAGTCCATCTGTCACAGGTCCACTCCACACTCACAATTACGTACAACTCCTCTGATACACGTACTCAGTCTTCCAGTCCATTTGCTAGTACGGCGCTCCTCATGGCTGCTCGCCAAGAACTGAACTGACTCACCAACTACAGGCCTTATATACGGAAGATCACCGTTTCTGGAAGGTTCGCGGTGCGCACAATTATCCCGAGGTTTCCAGGCGTCAGGTGGGAGGGGAAAGAGACGGTACAGGGCTTGTGCCGCTCTCCTAATCATCCCTTCAGTGGTGACACGAGATAAATGGGTAGGCATGATCTGAATGCTTCCCGTCTGGCCCTACTACCAGCCGGTTCTATCGGGAATTCCGAGGTTCAGGTGACAATATGTTCTCCCATGTTGTCAATTTATTTTGGTTTATCACTCCTTTTAATAATTATGGATTTGGATTAATGTCATGATTTTCATTCCAAATTTGAAATGCTACTGCTGCCTTATCTTCCTGTTTCAATCTGATGTTTCTGAAGTGCTCTTTGACTCTGGTTTTTAGATTTCCTTTAGTTTCACCTATGTAGCATTTTTCCCAATTCTTACAACTTATCTGGTATATTCCGGATCTGTTAACTGATGGGATTTTATATTTAGTTTTTGAATTTAGTAATTTTAAAATTGAGTGTCTATTAGTAGGTACCAAGGTGATATTTTGTTCCTTGAAGATCTTTTTAATTCATTTTTTTAATTCAGTTCATTCCCATATCACCCAAAAACATTTAACAAATTTAAAAAGATCTTCAAGGAACAAAATATCACCTTGGCACCTACTAATACACTCAATTTTAAAATTGCTATATTCAAAAACAAAATATGAAATCCCATCAGTTAACAGATCCAGAATATACCAGAAAAGTTGTAAGAATTGTGAAAAATGCTACATAGATCAAACTAAAAGAAATCTAAAAACCAGAGTCAAAGAGCACTTTAGAAACATCAGATTGAAACAAGAAGATAAGTCAGCAGTAGCATTTCATTTCTGGAATGAAAATCATGACATTGATCCAAATCCAAAATTATTAAAAGGAGTGATAAACCAAAATAAACTGACACCATGGGAGAACATATTCATATGGAAAAATAAGGATCACGTAATGATATAGAATAAAAAGAAGTATTTCAGAAAGTGGAGTGCCATTGTTACTAAAATTAGGCAAGTGAGTCAACCTTGTATATACTTTTCTCCACTTACAAGTTTTTATGAAGACTAGTTTCTGGGGACTTCTCCCCTATCGTCAGCTCTGTGGTAGACTGATGATGCATCCGGTGTCTGCATCTGGCTTGGTGTTGTGCTGCCATCTAACGTCCTGGTAAGTTTGATGATGTCATCTACGGCGGGAATTTCAAAATTCATCAAGAGGTCCTGTTTTTTCGTAATAAATATGTTTTCCCAAATCTGTAGTTCCAGAGGTTTCTTTGCCAGTTTGATCAGTTCTATTTCTATTGAAATTAAACATGAAAGATAAAACACAGACTCTTAAATCGAAAGTACGGAAATTACGCTTAAGGATACCGACGAGAAACCCACACAACCAGTATCGCCGTGTCACAGAAACACCAGACAATGTAGTCAACATCTCTTCCCAAGTTTTCACCGAAACAGAGTTAAAATTTCTAAACAAAGGTTTTAAAACTTGTGTCGGCAACTCGGGCAATTTAGACGATTACATCGCTGACGTCACCATAACCTCAAACTTTTTGGAAAATGGTAGCGATAAAACATTAGTTAAATCAAAATGCTTAGAAATTCTAAAGGGGATGACATTCGGACAGGAAAATAACTACAAAGAAACTATTCAAACATTGAACCAAAAACCAGTTTTTTATCTGAAAGCAGACAAAGGAAATACGGTAGTCATTATGGACCGAAATGATTACAACCAGCGAGTCGAACATCTACTACAAAATCCAGAATATACAACCCTAACCAAAAACCCTTTAAAGAAATACATAGAAACCACCAAAAAAGCAATTAAAGAAAATACAGTAGTGCCACATAAGATGAAAAATAGTATAATTGTAAACAACCCTAATTTGCCAAAATTATACTGCCTACCTAAGATTCACAAGACAGACAACAGCATGCGACCCATTATTAACAATATAGATGCCCCGACTTACAAACTGGCAAAATGGTTGTTGGAAGAATTTGACAAGTTTGAAAAGTTTGAATCTCTAAGCATAAACAATTCATTTGATTTAGTAAAGAAAATTGAAAACACAATTATAAAAACTGAAGAGGTGATGGTGTCCTTTGATATCAGATCTCTATTCACGAGCATACCAGTAGAAAAAATTCCAAAATTGATGAAAGGCTGGTTATCCAAAAGCAACGTTGCAGATGATAAAATAGAGGAATACATCAAATTAACCACCCTATGTATTGAACAAAACAGCTTCACGTTCTCCAGCAAGATCTTCCAACAAACAGCAGGCTTGGCCATGGGTAACCCTCTTTCACCATTACTAGCTAATCTGTTCATGAGTAATTTGGAAACACACATTACTAAAGCCTTTCCACATATTTTCAAATGTTGGCATAGATATGTCGACGATGTGTTTGCGATAGTCCCTAGAAGACTAACCGAGGATGCTATAAAGTTGCTAAACCTACAAGAAAAATCCATAGTTTTCACCATTGAAGTAGAGCAGGATGAATGGCTACCTTTTCTAGATTTGAAAATCATTAGAACACCCACAGGATTACAATTTGGAATATACCGAAAAGCAACACATGTTGACAATTACATTAAATGCAACCCATTCAACCCAGTATAACATCAATATGCAGTATTCCATAGTTTAGTTCACAGATTAATCAACATTCCGCTAACAAAAGCAGAATATGAACAGGAGTACGCTCACATACACCAGGTTGCCGAACTGAACAACTATAACACAAACTTCATCAAAAAACTGATCTATAGACACAAAAGAAACAAATACTTAAAGGACATTACTACGTTAAAAAAACTAGAAAACCCAAACACCAGATATGGAAAATTTACATTTCATCCAAAATACTTCAAAAAATTTGAAAAGATATTTAAGAGCTTCAACATAAAATTAGCCCCTCAAAACAAACACAACATCCGCAACTTACTAAACCACCCTCTAAAAAATAGCACACCGAAAACTCAATTATCAGGCATTTTCCAAATGAGTTGCCAGGATTGTGACAAGATATACATTGGTAAGACCAAAAGGAATCTGGGAACAAGAATGAAAGAACACTTCAGAAATATTAAATTCAAACAAATGGACAAGTCGGCCGTATCACATCACTTTTGGTCTGAGAATCACAACATAAAACAAGAAATAGAACTGATCAAACAGGCAAAGAAACCTCTGGAACTACAGATTTGGGAAAACATATTTATTACGAAAAAACAGGACCTCTTGATGAATTTTGAAATTCCCGCCGTAGATGACGTCATCAAACTTACCAGGACGTTAGATGGCAGCACAACACCAAGCCAGATGCAGACACCGGATGCATCATCAGTCTACCACAGAGCTGACGATAGGGGAGAAGTCCCCAGAAACTAGTCTTCATAAAAACTTGTAAGTGGAGAAAAGTATATACAAGGTTGACTCACTTGCCTAATTTTAGTATCACGTAATGAACTTTGAAATCCAACCAGCAGATAATTTGAAAAAAAAAAAAAAAATGCATAGTTCCACCACCAGAGAGAGAGAGCAAACAGATGCCAGTTGGTAAGAGATTGAAAATGGAGGCAAATGCCTTTGAAACTAGTCTCTCATTAATATAAAAAAGTAATGAGTTTCAATAAACCAACTATAAATAGTTTGTGAGATTAATTTTGATGTCACTGTTAGTAAATTCCTCCAAAAACATATAATGTTTTTCTATTGAAATTCAAACCACATAGTTGCACTTATACTTGTCTTACAGCCTATAGAGCTTCTATATGGCATATACATACAACAATGAAAACCATGTATTACAAATCTCCCATGGCAGTTTGTTGGTTGTATCTAGCTTACGTCCAGTGCCTAAAGATCATTGCAAACATGGAAAAGAAATCCAGCCATTACCCACTTCTTATGTTTAAAGTTCTTTTTGTATTTCCTTGTACGTTTCGGTTTGTGATAAAAGAAAGTCTATCTGATGATGTCTTTATTTTTCTGTTTCATCCTAATTTTGTTAATGGTGAATCTCATTGTGTGTTGTGTACTAGTGGCTATGGTCAATTACTGATTAAAATTGCATTTTTGTCTAGCGTGTTGGTTACACTGAAGCCTCACATAACTAAGATGTTACTCAAATATATAATAAAATGACCAAATAATTAAGATATATAATTAATATATTCTTTAATAGTCATATTTTGATGATTTATATGACTTGCCTGTTTAGTAGTATAGTTATTACTTAATATGGTTATACTTTGTTACAAACTTCACTTATACATATTGAGTACTGCGGGGAATTTATAATTTCTTGAAAACATATGTAAAGTTTGTAACAAATTATTATATTATATAGAATAAAAAGAAGTATTTCAGAAAGTGGAGTGCCATTGTTACTGAAATTATTATATGTTGTAATATGTGTATTGCTTCACTGTTAAAGTAGTATGGTGACAGATTTAAAAAGTGTATTAATCAATGTCAACTTAATTCTGTGTGACTAAATAGCAATGGCCTTAGCATGCCATGTTAAAATATCTCTAAGCATCACTCTCAACAGAAACTGTAGAGTAACATTAAAAACATCCTTTAGTCAGGGATGTGAAATGCTTGTGTGGCAACAGCAGAATAGTCTAGTGGTAATTTATGTTCTGTTTTGTACTTTACAGAATACAGATGTGCAATACAACACAAATATACCCACTGAGCATTTTAGCCTGCATTTGTTGATTAAGACAATTGACTCCTAACCTTCAAATGGCAAGCACAAACACCCAAATATTCCACAGCAATATCCGATCATGAGACACCAAAACATATATAACTTATAAATATTAAAATAATTATGCACATTTCACATATTTTTAAAGTATTTAGCTGTAAGCTCTACCAGACATTAGCAATGGCTAACGCACATGTAAAGTCAACCTGTATGTCAATTCTAGGGTCTTAAAACGACAAACCGTTACTTCATAAAACTCCTTGACCTATTGTGGGATTCAGGTGGAACACTGGGATAATTCTTATATTGAGAGTAACATATCACTGTAATAATACAATGATTCCTAAGAACTTATTCCTGCAAATCAGTGGAACATGCCTCATGTTAATCGTTTTCGTAGTCCTGTAACCAACTTACGGCAGTACTATCTACGAATAAGACAGTTTCTGTTACTTAACAATTTCATTTGTCCTACAAGAGCTTCAAATTTAAAAAGAAACATGCTTTAAACTATCCGGCTAAATTATATTCGAAGCTAGTCACATTCTAATTTCGTTACACTTTTTAAAAAGTGCAAGCCTTTCAGTTTATTAATCACAGTAGTCATTTGATATAAGCCTTATTATTATATCACTGGTTTGCACTTATTTACCTGAATATTACACAGGATTAAATAGAAGCACAAAAAAATAGCTTTGGTTATAACGAACTATCTTCATAAACTTGTATCATACAGCCTATGACGAGCACCACTACCACCATTTCATGCACAGACTTCGTGACTACGAAATGCTACGAAAGTTGGTGTTCTGTGGTGACCAGTGGTGACTATACGTCAGTGCTACAAACATTAATAGAAATTAGTGTAAATAGTGAGATACTATTATCGAATTCTTTGATTTGAAAATTGTATAATACATGTAATGCAGATTTCGGCATTAGACTAAATTTCTTAAGGAAATTGGCAACATAAAAAGAAACTAATGTCTAAAGCACGATGGGGTGTAGTTCAACATTTAAGAATTTCACATCTGAAAAAGAAAGATTAGACGAAAGCTCCTGTATACGATTTGCCAAGTTCTTGCTCGACATATAGCATTACAATCGACAGTGCTCAAAGGTTTTCATTCTTATAAGATGCTTGAACCACTAAATTACCATATAAAAGCCCTTCGTATATGAACGCGGGACCAATGCTTCCAAAAGAAGCAGGGAGTTTGTATTGTTAATAGATGTTACGAATGAACCAAATATAAGGAAGACGATCGGTAATTGCATTTCTCCATTTCAAGCTTTGTGTTTCATGCCACCACATATATGCGTGTGACCTTTTGTAGGGTACCTACTGTTCTACACGTCTTTTAATGGAAGAGGTGCAGTTCTGAACTTTTGCACTGTCGGTTTCGGTTGATTTTGCTTAAGAAATAATGGTTGATCTCTCAGGGGGGCCAGATGGGCCTATTGAACATGGATTCAGCAATTCCGTGTTTATCATCCCCGGTATTATTATTCTTGGTTTGTCAGGTGAGAATGTTATTGATTTACTTGTAAGCATGTTTCTTGCAACAATATGTTATAGTACGTGGCATCGAAGTTTCATATTGCTTGAATGCGGAGTGAAATGGGTGGTATAAATAAAATCAAACATTAGCTCATTTCTTTCTAATGTAAAGCTACTGCTCGATTTATATAAATTAAAATTTTCTCAACCCTCTTGCGCAAAAAGGATTGCTGACCTTGACTGCTGAGCAATTGCTTTCGAAATGGTATAAATAAAAACAAGCGTTGCTCGCTTTTAGTAACCTTTTGATCCGTACCAGTTACCTACCTCTTCTGACTCAACTGAACTTTAGTAACATGATGTATGGAAAGTAACGCTCAGATGTGTTACATTCACATGCCTTTTTCAACTCATTCTCTGCAAACAATTCTTACAATAATTTTAATCTTGGAATCTGGTTTTATTTGAAAGGAACGCTATGCATTTGCATTCTATTGTAGGGGTAAAACTGCAGCAAACTAAAGCAAAGTAATTTTTTTCAAACAGGATCACTATTTGATGGCTTTCAAATTTAATTATTTTAAATGTATTAAAAAATTCAAACCAGTTACAAGGAATATCTCGGAAATCGTTAACCCAAAAGAGAGAAAGACAAATTGTGTGCTTTAATGTGATGAACATTTTACTTTAAGTTTTTATTTTGTCTGCCTCTTACAAACTGTCTAGTGCAAAAGGTATTTAGAATGATAACTTAGGATGCTATTCTCAAGAATTCAAGATAATATATTTATCATGAAAAATTGCCTTAAACCTTAATTGGGTACCTTAAATTTAATCAAAATATAGCTATTTTTGAGAAAATCAGTATTTTTAAACATTTTTAATCTAAAGAGTAGTTTGATGATTTTATTGAAAATCTTAATGTCACATCCTTGGAAGATGTGGAACTTAAATATCAAGTTGGTGTATACCTGACTTTTCGTTTTGAGTTAGTTCACACTCGCATACATGGAATTACATTTTTTGTGTTATAATATGACTATTCCTTACTAATTGTTTTAACAATGCTGTTGATTGCCAGGATCACATCATTGCTGCCAGTGTGCTGGAATTTTGTCCTGCAGGATTCTTTCACATGCCAGTAAATCCTCTGACATGAGGAGTTCAAGCACAATTAAAAACCATCAGTCTGGACTAGGTTTGATTGAAGCTTTAGAAACGGTATCAATGCCTAATCAACTTAGCCACTGAGGCTAACTTTTTAGTTTTCAAATTACACAAAAGTTACTCTGATTAAAGAGCACATCACTGCTATTCCCAGAAAAATTCATGATAATACATTTTATTTACCGCATAAATATCTAAGCATATGATACTTTAAAAATTATGGATAAGTCTCTATGGACCCAGGGCTCATTTGAGCATTATTTCACCCGTTTCATTCATTCATCGTCCGAATATGACTTAACATTTAAGGATGTAAATTTTTTCTTAAAAAACGTTGGTATCTGACCTTTTGGATTGTGTTGCTAACACGCACAGACATTTTTCTAAAACTGCTGTTTTTATTCAGAGTATTGTGGGGGATACTCAAAAATGAATTTCTGGTGAAATCTTGTTATTGAATGTTTGGGTAGAATGTACTTTCTCTATTTCCTATATGTTAGTGATAGAGAAACTTAAAATTGAAAGACACAGGGTCTCTGATGTAATGTGGTTTTAAGGGAAAGTGTAGACTATCCTTAACAACATTTTCTTCCAGTGGCAAATAAACATGAGGTGAGCATTTCAATAATACTGGAAAGATTCGGCGGTGTTTTAATCTTGCCTGAGTACAATGACACTAAACTCAATGTGAGTGAGGTCATAGTTATCTGCTCTCATTACTGTAAGACTGGTAATGTAAACAAGTAATATTCAAATGTGCGTACCTATGTAGAGCAGAAGCCTATAAGTAAAAACCAATTACAACTAAAGAAAATGCTATAAAATCAACACTAAATTTAAGTTTCAATGAAATACAACTCTTTTATTAAATTTTACTTAATGACAAACCTTGCAATACCTTGGAATTACTCTGTCATATTGTATATAGCTGCAGAATATATCAATATAAGGATGCAAAAATACAGGTACAAATAATGTTCAGTGTATCAATTGCTAAGCAATAGGTTTTTAATATAAAAATTATTTGTGGTTGGTTTATTGACACTCGTCACTTACTTTTTCATATATTTATGAGAGACTAGTTTCAAAGGCCCTGGTGACGAGTGTCAATAAACCAACCACAAATAATTTTTATATTAATTTTGACGTCACTGTTACTAAATTCCTCCAAACACACATCAATAGGTTTTTAATACTACCAAATTAAGGAAACAGGGAATCAATTTAGAAAGGAGATATATATTATTTGTTGATCAGGAAATATCAGTATCTATTAGTTTGCCAAATTTTTAGTTGAATTTCGGTTAATTTGAATAGTTATAAATAAAAGTGTTGTTAATAGTGAAGATAATTTTAGTCCTTATACATAATTTTCTGTTGGAGTATTGAAGTAGTCACACTTGCTTACACTCACCTTCACTTTTAAATGTCAGAACACATTTGAAATGTTTTCAAGGGCATTCATCATCATCATCATCCAGTAACTGATGACAAATGCCCTTGAAAACTTTTCAATTGTATTCTTACATTTAAAAGTGAAGGTGAATGTAAATAAGTGTGACTACTTCACTGTTAATAGCGCTTCTGCTTTTCATATTTAAATTCATTATTTAAAATTTGTAGCTATATGATACACTAAATGAAGCATGCTTAACAGCAATACATATGTGAATATTTAAGTACAGCAAGTATTTAAATCACCCCTGACAAAAGAAGAATCATGTTTATTTACTCAGCTGTCAAGGCATGTGAGGATTGCTTAAGTGGTGATAGCAATAAGCTCAATGAAAATGGAAAATGTTTATACCTACCAAACCAGAGCTAATGGTTGATTCTCAGCTACCTTGCAAGCTGTAGCTCAAAAGTATTTGCTAGTTTTTATTTATAATTTTAATTAAAAATCCAGAAATTATTCCAGAAATCCCAGTAGCAAATTTTAGATTACTTACGGAACATGATTATTTGGCCAAACACTTACACAGAATAGGAATTTATACAAGTCCAAATTGTCCTCTGTGCAACAAAGAAGAGGAAATGACTGAAGAACATCTTTTAACCTGTGAAGCCCTACCTGCCGGACCCACTACACAGAAATATTGGAGAGCAAGAGAGTTAATGGCTTCATTGCCAAAGCCTAGCATTTGAAAACATCAACAACAGTTTTTATTTATATCACCCGTTTCCTTTCTTTGGTGTTTTTCTGTAGTGTGATGTGGGCTCTTCCTGTAGATATGTTCAATTGTATATATGTATAGTGGTGCACTTTTTTAAATTGACGCTAAGCACCTCAAGTCATTCCTTTAACTGATGTAATTAGAGGATGAATAAAATGAGTTATGAGTTATTAGTTTGTTTCATCTTAAGCCATTTTATCTCTGTGTATGAATAACTTGTCAAAACATAAATAATAAAGATATAAGTTTTCTTTTTATTTGTAACTTTTATTTCAGTAGTTTGAAAGAACCTATTTGAGAACCTCTTCCATACTTTCATGAAAGTACTAACAGTGCAATTGTTTAATATGTGCAGCAAATTTTACAGACATTAAAACTTCATTAATATTTGTGAGCAAAATATGCTTCCTTTGCAATCCCCAATTTTTGTAACTCTTATTGCCTGATTACCTGCAATTGCCACCAATGAAATAACACAAAATCCAAATGAATGGATAGTTATGTAATAATTCTTATCATAGAAGTTGCTGCATAGCACAGCATTTCTGTTCTCCTACTAATGGAACAATTATGACTGTAGCTAAGTTGTAGAACTTAGAACTTCTAGTTATCAGTAAAGGTTTCAGGCAATTTATTATGCATTTTAGAGCATGGTTTAAGGCACGTTAATGTTAATGTCAGAGGTTCTACTCCCATTAGTCCTGGACCCGTAGGACCAAGGACCCGGGCCTCCTTCGACCAGGGAGTTGCCGAGCTGTCCCGAAAGGGCGCCCGGCGCCTCCATGGGACTTTCCGTAGGGCAAGATCTAGAGACTAACAAGCACCCCCATCTGGTCCATATTGTTTTACTATGTTCTATAATAATGCACATGAATCCCTTCCTGTCTGCCTCCTAGGAGCCTACTGCAGTAGGTATAGGATTTGCCGATCCAAGGGTCCTAAGCTGCTCATCACCATTTCCATCCTTCCACTTCCATTAACTGTGCCACATATATGTACTGTCTTATCAGTACTCATCACCTTCTTCCTCCTCTAGATGTTATGATGAATGATTTGTAAGTTTCAGGGATCTTATTTCCATGCTCTTTCCTGTGGCTTCCAACATGCATGCTCTCCGGAGAACTAAGGCACAAAGGTTGAGTGAACCCTTTGCATTGTCATGTAGCTGTTAGTTGTGCAGTTTGTCCACGCTATCATGAACATTCACATAGCTCTGTGTTAATTTCCTGACAACCATATGCTGTTGGGTTAATATCACGGGTCAGACCTGTTACTGCTGATGGAATCCTGGTGTAATCAATCAACCTTAAGTCCTCTGAATCTACATGTGTTTTATACATAGCACAGACATAGGCAGTTATTCGTGTAGTAGAGGTCTAAATCCCGAATGTGCATAACAAACGAATTACCCATACAGACAACAGTGGTGTTTGGAGGATAGCTCCCCTGAAGTACATCTTGAGATCAGTCATGGTAAGGTTCCCATGATGGCGCAGACCATAAGCATTAGGTGTCTTTTGTTTTTTTCCTTTAACCCACAGATGGCAAGGTGATCCTGATGGTTCTGGATTGGGGTCATATTTAAAATGTATCCATGTAAAACCGCTCAAACTGATTCTTTTCGGTAATAACTTTGGCATATGAAGGAAAAACGTTAGCCCATTTTATATAAAGTGTGAAATCGACAGGATCAGTGGTCTGGTAAAGAAGGTAATACACTTTTGAGAAGTTACATTATTAATCAAAAATGCATGGCAAACCAGTACCGGTAATTGCTGAAAACAAGTTTCCTGGGGTCCTACCTAATCTGTATAGCCCTACACAAATTACTGAACACATGCATAGGAGTTGTCACCATCTCTAGTGTGGATGATCTAAAGAGGAAGTATTTACCATGTCTCTGATAAACAAGTGTATCAGGCATACTATTTAAATCGTAAGTGGATGGAGTACTCCTTTCAAACAATGTTTCTAACATTCAAGAGTACTATATTGCCAAATATATATATTTTCAGTGGCTATGAACATCCCAGTATGTATCAAACCCCATGCACTGTTTTCAGATACAGAGTTTGGATACACTAAAGATTCGTGTAACAATCCTGCAGTGTGTGAGCACTGTGGCCTACCAACCCATGAGAAGATGGCATGCATCCAAGCTGCTCTCTATGTGAACTGTGGAGGAAACCATCCATATATCTCTCAACTATGTCAAAGTTTCTGAACAAAAGGTCTACTCAGGCGCTACATGTTAAGGAACACCTCACATTTTCTGAGGCGAGCTGTTGTTTTGAACAGCTTAAGCTGGCTACACTACAGGCTATGCCTTAGCAGCTTGCTGTAATTCTGGTTTAGAACTCATGTCTGTTGCTGATGTTTGCAGTCAAAGAGAATTGCCAGCAAGTACTCCCTCATTACACTGTGCCATATCTGCACAACGGAATAAATTTTCAGCTTGTAACTCCAGCATGTAAGCTAAAACCTAATAGTACCAAAACTATTTAAGTTAACTGATGGAAATTATTCATTCCTTCACACTAGCCGTATACAGGCTAAGGTATTGGATTGATAGAGTTGACATGTAAAATTCAATGCCACAGCAAATGGGTTAGAGCGACTGGACGGAAACCAGTACATCTGTGGTTCAAATCCCAGCCATTGCATTGAATTTTTCCTGTTGACTCTATCAATCCAATACCTTAGCCTGTATACGGCTAGTGTGAAGAAATGAATAATTTCTATCAATTAACTTAAATAATAAGAGTTTAATGATGAAGCCTGGGATTTAAGTACTTACAACAGTAAGTTGCCACAAGTGGTGTATCTCGGATGCAAGAGCCCCTAGTGGTTTACCGGGGAAATATATGAGTCAATTGGAGAATTTAATGTCAGGACGACATGTTGGCCATGGTAGCTCAATGGGTTAGAGCGACTGGACGGAAACCAGTAAATCCATGGTTCAAATCCCGGCCGTGGCATTGAATTTTTCATGTTGACTATCAGTTCAGTACCAAAACTGTTTGCCTATAAGAAACCATTCCAGATCTAGGCATATATTGTGCAGTTGTTTCCCCTATGAAGTTCTGGTCTTGCTCCAAGAGCTCCAGTGGATTTTCATACTCCTTGACATCTGAGGAGTCACAAGAGGTTAGCAGTTTTAGAGTTGTGGGTCCGCAATCAGCCAAGTTGAAAAAGTCAATAAAGACTGTCCGTTAATCTCTTTTGTTTTAATACAGAAGTTTAACTTGTATTTTTGTTTTAGGAACATTTTAGATTTTTAAGATCTCTTCTGTCATTTTTATAGTTTTACCCTTTTATATTTTTAGTCTTGGTTTCATGCTTTTTTTTTTTTTCATTTTTTTTAATAAAAAAATACATATCTATGTATATAGACATATATTTTCTTTTCCTTAATTAACCATTTTTTTATTGTTTTGGTTTATTTTCCTATCTGTTTTCTTTAATTTCACACATATACACGATACACATAGACACCCATGCCCAAGGCGGGACTCAAACCCTTGACCCTCTATGCGGCAGAACGCTAGAGACATACACTCTAACGACTGTGGCTATGAGGCTGCTTTAACTTATTTTAGTTTCTTAACATAAAATTTTATATGATTTTTAAGCTTTTATGTTTGACATCGACCCAAATGACCTAGCTGTCAGCAGACCTTTAAACTCCATACTTTCACACACCTCTTTCTATTAGGCTTCAGTTAAAACAGGAAAGAAACCCTTGTAGGGCATAAAATTGACACAAAAACTAAATCTTCCAAGACTGTAACAAGAAATATGTGTAATGGGAAACAAAATTGTTGAATACATATTTTCTGATTCAAAAATTGCCATAATATTGTGACTCTGTGGGTTCGTGAAATGAAAAGTCCAATTTCACCGCTCAAAACTGTTCTTTATTTCCACCGACTTACAGTTAAACACTTGCCAATTACGCAGAATTGCGTACTGCACACAATTACAATTCACCAGTTCGTCCGTTACAATTTCACTTGTACTCGCGATTACATCAACTCCGATACTCATACACAGTTACGTACAGTCTTCCGTTGCACAATCTTTTCGTTCATTAACAGGTCACTGACTAACACTGCCTTCTTACACCAAGAACTGTCCTCACTCACACTAAACTTCCGACTAGTTGCAGCCCTTTTTATAGGCATCTCGCCGTCTTCTCGGCTTTTCTTGTTCCCAGGCGAAGATTCCAGTAGATGAAAGATCCCGTAATTTCCAGAACAGGTGGAAGAGAAACAGACCGCACAATCATGTTTTTTTCCCCAGCCGTCCCTGTCACCACTATAAGACGGACGAGGGGGAGGCGTGGCTAACATGGACCTCCCCTGTCTTCCGCTCTCAGCTGCTTCCACAGGGTGTTCCAACGCCCGGGTGACAATATTCATTCTCTGAGTAAATTATTATGTAGAAATAAATAACAAGTATCCTCTCATTTTATCTTGGAGCATGTACAATGCATGATTTAAAAAATACTATATTAGACTCAACAGTTTATGTCTCATTGTACATATACAGCACAACTATTAAAATGATCTTCAAGGAATTATAGCAAATTACAGTTCTCAAATCTAACAGTTTAGTTACTTCAAGTTATAACATAGTTGAAAATGTTATGATAAAAGCGTTATTGAAAAGTGAAGCTAATTTCATATTAAAAGACCTATTGAGTCATATTTTATTAAAACTTAAAACTTTACTCATGTCCGCTATTAAAAACAGGAATGTTTTCTGAACCATCCTAGTCCCATCCTCAGCTGATTGGTGACTGACCACCAACTAAAGAAAAAATTATTTCATCATATCCAGTCTGCATAAAAAGATGTTTTCTAAAAACACTGCAAATCAAAAACAGATTAATCAAATTTGAAAAATTCAAGATTCAGAGTTGAGCTTTCCAGAGGGATCACAGTTGTAGAAGTACTAATACTATTACAACATCTGAATTCTTGGTTACTAACAAAAAGCCTCAGAAAAACTAACCATAACATTTTAAGTCTTTTCAAGAAGTAAATTGTTTACTATTGAGATTTGCTTAATATGCAATGGGATATCAAAAGCTAAAATTTGCCTGCCTCAGTAGTGTAGATGGTGGTATGTCTGCCTCACGTTCAAGAGGTCCCAAGTTCCAATCTCGGTCAGGATGAGTTATCTGGATCAGGTTTTTCTGGGGTTTTCCCTTATCCTGAAAGACAAATGTTGGATAACTCTAAGCTCTAAGGACCCTGGGCTTATTTGAGCATCATTTCATTCATTGTCCAATATGACTTAATGTTGGATGACGTAAATTACAAAAAAAAAAAAAAAAAAGCTGTGAAGTTTGTGGATGGATAGCAAGAGACACAATCTTATAGCTAGCTGAGCACCACAGTCAGCCTGACCCCCATGACTTAAATTCCAGTAGAGAAGTTAGAATGTTTAAACTGTTCCATGCTTATCAATGTTTTCAGTATACACGGCTAGTGCAAAAAGAAACATTATTGAAGTATTCTGTTTTCTCGTCATTCATTTATTACTGCATTGAGTTACATGAATTCATCCCTTTACCTGAACTTTTTCTTCTAAAAGGGAAAAAGAAAAAAGTATGTATAATGTCATGCAGAAAGATTTTTTCTTTGTATGATGAGAGATTAAATTAAGGCAAACATTATCAATTATAGAGCAAGAAGTTCCAGAGGTTCAAATTGTCATTTGGGGAATTCAAGAGAATAAACAAATTTTATAGGATAGAGTAAAAGTAAAAGATAAAGAAGAAAAAAATGAATTATCAAGAGTTAATGGACTGTAAATTAAAGGAACATAGAAAAAACACATAGAACAACAGAAAATATAAGGAAAATAGTAAAAGAAGTAGCAAAAATAATTGTAGAAGGAAAGAAAATGAAAAGAAATGTAGAATGGTTTGATAAGGAATGTGAGCAAGCAATAAAAGAAGAAAAATATAGCTAGAGAAAGGATGCTGCAGAAGGAAACTATAAATAATTTTGAAGAATACTGTCAGAGAAAAAGAGATGCTAATAATTTATGCAGATAAAAGAAAAAAGAATATTGGAAAGTGTGTATCCAGGAAATAGAAACATTATACCAGCAGAGTGAGATAAAGAAATTTTAAACAACATTAAAACAAGTCAGCCAAGGAAAACCAAAATGAGAGAATGAGTAAAGAAGGCAATATCCTAGGAGAAAATGAAGATATATTGGAAAAATGGGATGAACACCTTAAAGAATTGTTAAATAAAGAACAAATAATGACAAACCATTAATGAGGAAGAAATGAAAATGATGAAAGAACACAAGAAGAAGAACAACTGGAACCTTGAGATGTTAAAATAGCAAAGAGTATGAAGAAGAAGAAAGCACCAGGACATGATGACATAATTTCAGAGTTAAATATGGCAAGAAGGAATTACATTACTAAATGTGGTGTATAAAATATTCTCAAGTATTCTAAATGTGTGTGTGTGTGTGTAGTGTTTAACACCCGCTTTTACTACGTGTAGCACCACAGGCAGTGACACTGATGATACATGAAATGAAGATGGAGCACCATGGAATGAGATGGCGAGGGAAACCAGAGATCCTGGAGAAAACCCACCCCAGAGCCATGTTGTCCACCACATATTTCACTTTGCAGTCGCCTGGGATTGAACCCAGGCCACCTTGGTGAGAGTCAAGCAGTCTAACCAATCAGCACAGTGCGGCCAGTATTCTAAATGATAGATTAAAGAAGCATGCTGAAAGTGTTTAAGGTGAGTACAAATGTGGGTTTAGAAGTAGCAGGAGCACAGTAGACCAGATATTAACAATATGACAAGTTAATGAAAAAAAATCTGTGAGAATGGTGCAGATTTATGTTTTCTATTTATTGACTTTAAATATGCATTTGACTCATTTGATTGGGAAGTTCTCTATAAAATCCTGGAATGCTTTTAATTCCAATCAAAAGTAATAAGGTTAATAAAAATAACAATGGGAAATACTAGAGCTGAAGTAAAAGTGATGAATAAATTAAGTCCAGATTTTAATTATAACACCGGGGTAAGATAGGAGAGGGCTCTCTGCAGCTCATTCAACTTAGCTTGGCATAGAGCAGTACACAAAATAGACTCTAATGGAACTATATTTTTCAAGTCTAGCCAGATATGTGCCTAAGTGGATTATGGTGATTGTGGCAAGAGACAAAAAAAATTGCTTGAAGTTTATGAGGAATTAGAAAGATCTAAAAGGTAGGATTATAAGTAAATGAGAAAGAAACCAAATATTTGAAAATGACAGCAAATAAAAATAAAAGAATAATTACAAATCTACTACAAAACTTGAAACTATTCTACAAATCTAGTAGTTGAAGAAAAAACATTTATTGCGGCCAATAAACTCTTACAAGAGCATCTGACACTGTCAATTATCTCTATACAGTCAAAATACAAAATGATCAAAATACATAAGTTATTTACAAAATATAGAGTTGTTTACAAAAGTATAAGTTATTTAAAAAGATCAAAATGCCTAAATTACGTACAAACCTTATTGTATACATAGGTTTACAACTCATTTATACTACATAAAAATATATTACAGTTCATTTATACTATACAAACATTTTTCAATTAGGTATGATTTTTAAGACCAGTTTAAATTTTGAGTCAGAAGTATTCTTAATTACAGATGGCAATTTATTGTATAATATGGCTCCTATTTTAAGTGGATCTTTATTAGTTTGAGTTTTATTCGTGCTCACCCTATGGTAATCAGTTGCTCTACTCGTATCATATGTATGGCAATCTTTATTGAGGATGTTATGTTGCTTTCGGTCTTTTACAAGTATAATGGTTTTGAATACATAGAGTGATACTACTGTTAGGATGTTTTGTGATTTGAATGTATCCCGACATGTTTGTTGAAAACGAAGGTTGTACATGGTTCGTATGCATTTCTTTTGTACTTTTAATAGCCTGTCCATATTGGTTTTACTTGTTCCCCCCCAAATTTCAATACCATATGTTAAGTGTGGGAAGATAATGCCATAATATGCAGTTTTAAGAGTATTGATATTCCCATATTTTGCTAGTTGTCGTAATAGGTAGAGTCCCGAGTTCATTTTATTACAAACCATGTCTACGTTTGTACTGTAGGTTAGAGTATCTTTTATATAAACGCCCAAAAATTTAAAGTTTCTTACCCGTTCCAAAGGTATATTGTTAATGTTTATATTTAGATCATCGCTTTGAAATGTCATAAATTTGGTTTTCCTATATTTAACTTTAGTCCATTGTTTAGAAAGTACCGAGATATTTCGCCAATTGCATTTGTTGTTTTTTCTTCTAAGCTTTCTTCCCCATTTGAAGGGGTATCACAATTTAAGTATTTAGGAGCACTTGTAAACAATAATAACATAAATGAGTGCATAAAACAAAGAATCTAAAGTGGAAATGCAGCTTATTATACTAATTTACAAATATTAAAAAAATAGATTTCTTAACAGAGACAAAGTATACAAAATTTTAATAAGACCAATAGTAACATATGCTACAGAAACTTGGATCTGAACAATGCAGATCAGGAAATACCATAAAGATTTGAAAGGAAAATATTAAGATGAATCCTTGGACTTGTAAAGGGTAAAGATTACTGGAGAATAAGGTATAATTATGACTTACAAGAACTAAAGACATAGAAAACTTAAGAATGGCCAAATTTGCATCTGCCTCATGAGCATGATTTGAAGGTGACAATAGAGGGAATAATTCCATAAGTATCAGCCCAAATAATGACCATAAAATATGGAATTTTGGAGGTACAAATCCAAATGAAATCTGGAGTATAAAATGGAGGCAAAACTGAAATCTGTGTTAGGGTAAATGGAAATTAAATCTGGAGTGGGGTAAATGGAAATTAAATCTGGAATGGAGTAAATGAAATGAAGCTTGTAAACGTAAATGAAGAACAAAATGAAAAAAATTAAATCCGAATCTCAGGCTCTGATGCATTTGCAAACAGTTTAATTTAGAGAGGCAGTTCACACATTAATTAGTGACATAAATTGGAGATGAAACAGAGGCTTCTTCTAGCTGAACAGCCTGACTTAAGCATGTGCTGGTCACTGCCATCCGACTGAACTGGAAAACTTGGCTATAAGACACCCCAGTGCCAGCCAGAGCTGTGAAAGTAGCAGGCTTCCACAACAACAGCTTAAGTACTGTAAATGTTTGCGAGGGGTTTGCATGAGTAATTGCAAAGAGCCCGGCTGAGGATCAAGAAAAATTGCTGAGAACTGCACATGAGGGGAATTTTTGCACCCTCATCACTCTCTCTATTATCAATTACTACTTTTGAAGTATTATTTAAAATTCATTCACAAAACTATAAAACATTATTTTAAGATTTAGGAAAAGTATTGTTAAAATAGTAATATCAAATTAATAGGTGTTTGTTTTGGAAAGCTCAACCCATATAGGTACTAATCTCTAAATTCTGTAAAACAAATGTAGCTAAATGAGTGCTGCATCCAACACCTGCATGGACATAAAAAATCATGAGCAAAGGGCAGAAATGTAATGTGGTCTTCATTCTAAACCGAGAATGTTTAGAATTTAAGTTAAGAATGTTCTTATTACACAGAAAATGAAGCTAGTTACAGTGGAATAATAAATATAATACAAATAAAATATATAATGATTATTTGTATTATAAGAATGTTCTGTTAGGAAGAAAGTTTTCTGTTACTCCATAAGCAATATTACTATCACTAAAGGCTGGAGGCGTGTGCATTTTTCCATTTGAACACTGCACATGGACTGTACTGTTATTTGTTATCGCTCACTCATGTAAACAACTGCAGGTACTTAAGCCTGACCATGACAACTGCCTCACTGCAGCACAACATACAAGCATCATAAACTATGCATTCTGGAATTGCACTTTAAATGCTTATACATATTGCTATTTATTAAGTATAATATCGTCACAGAGTGCATTACACTGGGTTGCAATGTAGATTCATAAATTATTAAATGTAAAATTTCAATGCCTATTACTGAAGCAGTTTTTAAACAGCGAAAAACTTCTTTCGACATCACATGATGTCGGAGGTGCAAATGTAAAGAATTCCCTCTATTGTCTAGTGTTTTCCTTCTTACTAATTTTAAAACTTTCACTCATAGCTTGATAACCATTATTTTTATTTAGAACTTTCTGGAATTTAGCTTTGACTTTTTCGATATCTGGCACAAGAGATATCCTATTAATTGAATTAGCTAAGTCTTCTGTTATATTTACGCCCTTGGACATTTCCATACCTGATTTATCTAATTGTTAAATAGCTTTGGGCAGGACTGCAAAATTGTTGGATAGAAACTGAAGATTTTCATATAGTTCATGTGATATCAGAGACTTTGAAGTTGAAATAGTCTAGTGGCAGTTGTTTGCACATTTGATGGATGTGCTGTACATTTAACATTATTCATGCTCTGCATCCAAGTTAACTTGTACAACTGACTGCATATCCCTCCAGCCTTTTAACCATCATGTAACTATGGAATGGTTCTGTAAAATCAATTTTGTACCTGCATTGAAATATGTTAGAAAATTGTTTAGCAATTTTTTATCTCGGTTAATATGAAGTAGATAGAAATTTAAGCTTTAGTAAGAGTTACCAGTAGAAGCATATAAAGATAAATGATAACGGGTAGAGAAGGTCATGTGAATTCAATATATCAGGGTTTTTTTTTAACGGAACATGCTATTGGTATAGCAAAAATTCAACCAAGTAAAAGTATAAAATTAATAGCAATTATTTGCATGTGTCTGCTGTAAATAAATAATGAGTAAATTGCTTTTTAATTTTTATTCAATAACTATAAGAGGTGTATCGGAGATTAAATAAAGATCAGCAGTCTCATCTTCGATCTTCTTTCTTGAAAAAGAATTATTCAAAGATACCTACATGCTTTAATAAGATGGAAGATTTATATGCAGTAAATTCCAATAGTTAAAAGTCAAATATATCCTTAACTTTGAAATTTAAGTTCTTAATTTTCCAAAATAAGACAAAGATTTGGAAGAGTGTTTTATACTTATAATAGGAGAGATACAGCAGTATGATTTTACATAATTATGAAACATGATTCCATTTTGGAGATACTATGTCATTTTCAAGTATGAAATGCATGATAAAAGACACATGCTTCCGAAACATTAAAGTAAATTATATGTACTTTCTCTAATAGCAACTAGTTTTTCATAATTATGCCCTTCTTAGTTTCATTACCTTTTATTTTCTCAACTGCTGTAAATATTTTGACTTAAAAATCATATTTTTTAAAATTTGTATGAAAATAAAATGCACATTGTTTTATTATCTATAAATAGCATAGAAAGCCCTCTTCATTCTGAATAAATGTTGTGTAATTGTAAGCTATAAAAGATAGAACAAATTTACTACACAAAGAATGTAGGTTTTTACTTAGGCTTTCATGGCCGGCATTAATCCAATAAAATGTATTATCCAGGCTTTTCAAAAATGTAAATGTATCGTGTTTAACGCCTGCTTTTACTACATACGGCACCGCAGGCGGTGACACTGATGATACATGAGATGAAGATGGAGCACCGGTGGAATGAGATGGCGGGGGAAACCGGAGGTCCCGGAGAAAACCCGCCCCAACGCCGTGTTGTCCACCACAAATCTCACTTTGCGGTCGCCTGGGATCGAACCCGGGCCGCCTTGGTGAGAGCCAAGCGGTCTAACCACTGAGCCACGGCGTGGCCCAGGCTTTTCAGCCAATCGATCATGGCCAGAAAGCCCGAATAATACATTTTATTGATTGTAGGTTTTGTTAAAACATTCAATTTATGTCAATGACTTTCCCTACTATTCATTTACAATAATTAGGAGAAGTATTATATTCCACCCAAAAAATTGGATACCAGTATTTCACTAGAAATGCATGTGTTTTAAATAAAAAAAAGCACTTTCAGAAAACCAACTCTGGCTTGTGTGTGTAGGTAAGTGTAGCATGTGCAGCATAACTCAAAACCAAGCAAGTTGGTTAAATACTAAATTTGGTATTTAAGTACAGCATCCTCCAAGGGTAGAATATGAAGATTTTCAAAAAATTCTTTCATCTTATCCTATACATAGAAAGTGTTCCAAAAATGTTTATGTTCTTAAAAATGGCCTTAAAATTTGGTTAAATTATTAGTGTTTAAGGAATGTTAATGACAAATGAAATGTATACCTTGAATTTTTTGGGAACAGTCTCTGAAGTGCTCTTTATTTGGAAAAATGTTTTTATAACTGGTAAAAGCAAAAACTGCACACTGGTAAACTGCACAAAAAATATAGATTTTTGTTAAAGCACCCATGTCTCCTTTTTCTTTTCCTTCTTCTTTTTTTGTGAAGTTATTTATTTCTTGTTTGAAATTTTCAATATTTATAATTTCCTCAAATGGCAAGGCACTCAGTTTGTTTTGCTCTCCTGGTCACACAAAGAGAATGGAATTTCAAAGTCAACACAGAGCAATCAGCTCTTAAAATGTTTTACTATTATTTAAGACTGCTGTGTTGCCCTATTCCCATTGTACCTCAAGGAGATATGTAATAAAAACAAATCTGTAAATGTTTACCTTATTAATGTGAAGTAGAATAAGCTTTTCTAAGAATAATTTGTTAAATGTGTAGAGAATGTCATGTGAATGTTACACATCAGTGGTGTTTTTTTTAGCATTAACAATTTCTGAGATACTTCTTACTAATTATTTGAATTTTAAAATAGTTTATTTCAAGGTGCTTTTGTTTTTTCCTTTAAGGCAGACTTGTGGTCAAGCAAGTGGAAATTTGAGGCATCAGAAGCCTATATTAAAAATATTCAGTTGCCTTTCATTCATTCATAATAAAAGAGATATTTAAGATGGTAGTTGAAGTACCTAATGTTCTATTTGTTGTAGATTTAGTGTTGAAAACAATCACATATAATTTTCATATGATGGGTCTGTACTAAACTACCAACTGCATGCTTAACTAACCAAGAAACAGTTTTTCAGAAACCAGTTTAAAGCTGATTGAACTCCTATATTCATGTTAATGACGTGTTTCTGAATTTGACACTATTATTTGTTGATAAATAAGTAATAATATGAGAAAATAATATTACAAATGCGACAAAATACATATAAAATATTTGTTAGATATTTAAATTTATAATTATCAGATTTATTTATCCTTTAAAATAGTGCACAGATGCTTTTGAGATGTTTTAAGCATCAATTTGTTATATTTCCATTGCATTATGCTTGAAGAAGTTAGAAGGAATAAAATAAAGTGCACATGTAGCACTATTTATACCAGACCAAATCCAATAATCATACTTCAGCACTTGAAGTGTCCACTCAGCACACAAACATATGCTTGTTACTATCCTGATGGCAATGACCTTGAATTGCTGTCTTATCTTGCTGGAGAGCAAAACATACACGTGGTCTGTAGCCACATAGAAGCAGATGCAATATATGGTATAAGTAGTCAGGTGATATATTGGCTGCTTGTTCATTTTAAATTATATTTTTAATCCATTATTAACATTGCCATATATTCAGTTATTGTTTGGTAAGTAGATCAAAGTGTTACATAATTACAACATTAATTTTAAAATTTATCAACAAATGCATTTTTAGTTTATGTTCCATTTTGAACACAAAGTGTTAATATTCAACATAATATAAAGTACATTGTGAAATGAATATTCAGAAAAGTTTATCCAATACTGATCTGCAAATAATTCAGTTTTTTATAACAAGCTACGTGAACAAAATTTTTCAGTTACACATCTTATTTTCCCTTTCTGCAGGTTCCTTGCTGTATCAACTCAGCACTGTTTTAATAATTCAACCACTCTTTTTCAAAAAGTTATTGGGTCATATATACACTGCACTCCCCAAATTACCAGTGATCTCATATACTTTATGTTAATTTGTAGAGTTGTAAGCTATATTGAATTTCATTGGATAAAAGCATAGATACATTTATAGATGCATGCTTGGATGTGAACAGTTTTTTTAATTCCATAATCCATAAGTGAAATTGAAAAATAGTCAGGATTTTGTGACACCTCTTTATCTAATTAATGCCTCCTTCACAACTAGTGTGTCCCCAGAATGTATGAAAATAGCAAAAAGAATTTTATTAAACAAGAAGGAAGATAAAGATAAAATAGGAAACTATAGGTCAGTAGCATGGCTGTTATCTATCTCAAAATTATTGGCAAAGCTTATGTATAGCAGATCTCTGAAATTTATACGGAATACAACTTGATAAGTTAAGCTCAAAAACATTCTTTTTAAAAGGCAAAACAATAAAAAGCAATATTTAATTTCTTGGATGTGATCTGCAATTTATTAGATAGAAGAGATTGCAACACTGAACTATTTCTAGGTCTTTCTAAGGCATTTGATTTAATTAACCAAGAAATACTATGAAAAAAATTAGAATGCCATGAAATAATGGAAACAGCAAATAACTGGTTTAAATGTTATTTGAGCCAATGTGAACAGTTAGTAGAAATAATACAAAAGCAATAACATGCAAATATTCAAGCCTTACCAATCCAATAAGAAATGTGTTTTCCATGGAGTTCTTCAGGAATCAGTGTTAGAAACTTTTCTATTCTTATTGCAAATAAATGTCTTGGCATGTACTTACACCCAGTAACCTATACTGTTTGCCGATGATACAATGGTCAATAACAAACAGTTGAACCAAATTTAGTTTACGCAGTGCCAAAAATACAGGAATGCTTTTTTTACAAAATAACGTTGTTGTTTATGTTAGTGAACATTCCACTGACTATGGAAGAATATAACAAGGAAGTGGATCACATAAAATATGTTGCAAATGTAAATGGCTTTGATCCAAAATTTATTACAAAAATGATAAACAAACATAAAAGACGGAAAACCATCAAGGACATTAGTACATTAAAAGCAGATGTCTTAAAGAAAATATATTGCAAATTTGCATATCATCCTAAGGCTTTTAATAAATTTAAAAGCATTTTCCATCATTCTCATGTACAACCAGTTCCACGCCCGCCTCGGTAGCGTAGATGGTAGCATGTCTTCCTCACGTTCAAGAGGTCCCGAGTTCGAATCTTGGTCAGGGTGAGTTGCCTAGATAAGGTTTTTTCTGGGGGTTTCCCTTATCCTTCAAGACGAATGTCGGGTAACTCTAAGCTCCATGGACCCTGGACTTATTGAGCATCATTTCACCCAATTCATTCACCGTCTGATATAACTTAACGTTGGGGCGGATGTAATTTAAAAAAAAAATAACAAATACAGCATGAGAAACACACTAAATCATCCGCTCAGAAACACAACGTCCGATATAACTTAACGTTGGGGCGGATGTAAATTTAAAAAAAAAAAACAAATACAGCATGAGAAACACACTAAATCATCCGCTCAGAAACACAAGTTCGGCCAACAAATTATTATCAGGAATTTATAGTTTAAAATGTGAAGAATGCCATGAAATATATATTGGAAAAACAAAAAAAAACAAAATTGGAAACAAGGATTAAAGAACAAATGAGATGCATAAAATACAAACAAGACAGATAAATCAGCCATAGCCCATCATTTTTGGTCAAAAAATCATAATATTTCTAAAGAAATCAAACTTTTAGTACCAGCAAAAAAGTATTGGGAATTAATAGTTTGGGAAAATATACACATTTTTAAGAATAGAAAGGGAGCCATGGATTTCAAAATACCAGTAGTGGATGACATCATTTAACTCGTTGAACAGCGCCAGGAGAGGGAGGTGGTCACCTGAAGAACTAGTCAAACATCAGCTGAAAATGGGGACTCGTGGTCCTTGAAACATGTCCTAATTTTAAATGTAAGTGGAGCTAAAGTGTTTTTATAGTTTGACAAGTGGTTTAAAAAGATTTTATTGATAAAGTTCCACTGTTTATAATACTTCTATTTTATAATTTTTAATGTCACGATACATATTCTTAGAAACCTATACTTCAGATGTTTCAGTAGTCTTTTGAGGTTTGGTGTAATATTGTGGGAAAAATCAAACAACAGCAATACAATCTTTAAATTATAAAAAAGAGCTATTACATTAATATTAGGACTAAAACAAAGGGATTCTTGTAAGAATTCATTTAAGATACTCCAAATATTACCATTTTCATGTTTATATGTTGACGCATTGGCAATCGCACAAGTGAATTGTGAGCAAGCAGGTAACATGTACTTAAGGTCAGTTACTAGCTGATGTTACGAAGAGGAAGCAAGTTACCTTGAGAAATAAACACATGCTCAAGGTTGGCTTACATCAGGAAGTGAGTCGTATTATTACTATGCAAAAGACCTTTCGCGACGGCAATTCCAGAGGCTTCTAGTTCCAAAAAGATCTACTGCGCCTGACATATGTAAAAGTCGATGTAAGGTCTAGAGTAGTCTGAAGTAGTGAGTCAGAGTCAGTGGGTAGTGTGAGAGAGCACAGTGCCCCGAGCTGAGTGTAGTACATTCTAAGCTCCATGATAATGAGCCAGCAGGCCATGGAATGGTAGGAAGCATTTGACAAGTCAGTAAGTGGGCTCTGGACGAGGGATCACTGATGTGTGGAACGGCAGAAAAGCATTTTATGTGTAAATATCAGAATTTTGTTCAGAATTGGTGTTAAGCTCTGTGTTAGTAGCGGACCTGTGTGTAGGTAAGGAAGATTATAGCAGCACAACAGGTGCGTACTACAAAGGGATAAGGGAACATTGTAGAGACGTTTCAAAGTATTGCAATTGTGTTAAAGAAAGGCTAATTTTATATCAGCATTCAGCTAATGATTTTGGTGGAAATACAGAAAGTTGAGGTGAAATTTTAAATTTTTGTGTCTTTTGTTACAATATTTGACATTTTTTGTACGTTAGAAAACACCTTGATTATTTAAAAGTTAAGTTAGATAAATAAAGCTATAGTAACAGAAGCAGACATCTAACTATAATTTCACACAATATTATATTATTCAGTAAAACCATTAAGTATGTTGGAATTGAACTATATAATAAATAACCAAATGTTTTTAAACTTACCACCTCAGAGGGTAAATTTGAAAGTGACAAAAAAATTACTATTAGAGCACAGTGTTTGCTTAGTAACTGAATTTCTGGAGTTAAGTGATCTATTATTTTAATATATTATTATGCGTTAGCATCTTTAAAGTAATATGTATCTTATTAATTTACGTATTTAACCTATATTTAACTTCCTCTTGTGTATCTCTTGTACTCTTTACAATAACATGAATTATTGTAATTCATATGTTTGACAATAAGTCAAATCAAATCAAGTACAATATGTAATTTAGCATTTTTGTTACAAAGACCACAGAAAAAAATTACTTTTTCTCATGTTTATTTATGTTGTTAAGAAGTGATATTGTACACAATTTGTAAATTATTAAATTTCTTCAAGTTCTTTAGCCTTTATGTGTCTTCTACTTAAAATTCTTGGACGGTAATAAAACATTTTTTCTGGTTTGAATTATTATACCTTAAATTATTATGTGATAGATATGTTTTTAATAGTGAATAACAAAGTAGATGAGTCTAGAACCAACTACTGACTATTTTCAAAACTAAACAAGAACATTAATTGCCTGTTTCTCTTTTGGAAGCAATATCTCCTGCTCTCTGTGACAGTCCGCAAACGCTACTGAATATTTTAGTTAATTGATGGAAATTAATCATTTCTTCACACTAGCCATATATAGGCTAAGATTTTTTATAGATAAGAGTCAACATGAAAAATTCAAAGCCATGGCCGGGATTTGAACCACAGATCTCCTGGTTTCCGTCCAGTCACTCTAACCCATTGACAACAAGTTGGCCATGGTAGCTCAATGGGTTAGAGCAACTGGATGGAAACCAGGAGATCTGTGGTTCAAATCCTGGCTACAGCATTGAATTTTTCATGTTGACTCTATCTAGTTATTAGCTTCATCTTCATGGGATAATGAAAACTTTAATAAGAAAACGTTTAAACCCTTTTGAAAAAATACATTGATAACTATCAATATATGCACAAAACCATAGGTCTGATGTGCTTGAATTTAACACCTAAAGTATGCAATTAATAGTTCTATCTTTGTACACAATATTAATCCTGCAAATTATATTGTAAATATTGTATAAACATTTTAGCATGTTCCACATCCTGTTTTAAAGACAAATTGTAGGATTTATGGAATGCAAATAAATGTATATATGTATACTTTTAAGAATTTGATTTAATCAAGGAAAAGTGAATCAATCAAGCAGGCAATTGAGAAAATATCCAAACCAAAATAATAATCACTCATTCCACGATGTTTAAGTGGTAGCAGAACTTCATTTCAAAATGTGAAAGCTAATTGAAATTTCACTGAGGTACAGAGAAAATAAAGTTGTGCATTTTCTTTTCCATGTTGAAAAATTGTATTTATTTACAATAAATTATTAAAATAGCGGAAATAGCAGCTCCTGGTTTTGCTTTGTAACGTACCATGTTCAGTTTGATAGAAGAAAACTGAAAACAAGAAATATCTTACTTTGTTTTCTTGCATGCATTTATTTTCCAAATTCTTGCCCAGCATAAATAGTAGTGTTGCACTGCTTCTTCAAGTTTGCCAGTCGTCATAAACTGCAGTGTGTTTATACTGTGCCATTGATTTTGTTAAAGCATATGCAGTTTAAAAACAAGAAACTCTATTAGGTAGAACCCCAGGTTAAGCTACTACTATAATCTATTATATTAGAGTGCTGATTTTTAACACTTGAAAAGTATAAATTCTTTGCCCTCCAGCATAAATGATTGGCTACAGCCCTAGATGAGAGGAACACATTTCAAGTGTTCCTCTGTGATGCAGCTATTTTCCTACAATGATAGCTGCTTTTCATTAAGCTGCTTTTCATTTGTCACATTTGCAGTAAAACAAAACTAGGTGTAAGTCATCATTTAATTGCTTGAATTGTTAATTTGAGTTGTTCACCCCACTTAGTGGCATTCTGTAAGATGCATTTTAACAGCAGCACATAGAATGTATGTTTAAAATCAGGTACTGGTGTGCAAAACATCTGCTTTAAAAGTGCTTTAGATGGCCGCACTGTGGCTGAGTGGTTAGACCACTTAGCATTCACCAAGGTGGCCCAGGTTCGATCCCAGGCAACTGCAAAGTGAGATCTGTGCTGGACAACACGGAGCTGGGGCGTGTTTCCTCTGGGATCTCTGGTTTTCCCCTCCATCTCATTCCACCATCATCTTCATCTCTTGTTTCATCCGAGTCACCGCCTGCAGTCCATATGTAGTAAAAGCGGGCGTTAAACATTACATTACATTTGAAAGTGCTTTGGCAAAACTGCAATATTTGGTCTCAAACTTTATGCTGAAAATAAACCAAGCTTATAAGCTGTTATTTTATTTAATGGTCCATCTTAGAAGCTGCTGAATACTTGTCTACCACATGGCTGATGTGGAAAAACCTATCGGGATGGGTGACTTGCCGGAAGAGGGCATCAGTGCAGAGAGTTTCACCGAAGGGCTTCTTCAGTCTCCTGAAAAGCTGCTTGCCTTACTTAATGGACTTAAGGACCTCAGTGATGAGGAACGTGAGCAGTTAAAGCAGCAACTTCTGGCACTTAGGCAGAAAAATATGGTACCTTTAGATGAACCTTTCTTCACTAGTGAGCTCTTCGTTTTGATATCTTTTCTTCTGGTTCTGTTGCCTATTGGTAAGAAAGGCAAATTATTTATGTTTTTCTTTCTTCTCAGTTATATTCAACAGTTATGCATTAATAATATGAGGTTCTAAAACTAATAATAGAATTTTATGTAGTACATCCAAGCAATTTAATATATATGAAAACCATAACATATTTTCAAAATAATTTTTGGCGATGTTTGTTACCATTCACAGACACACAAGAGTTGTTGAATGGAGGTTCTCTGCCGAGTACTGGAATTGAATGCCATTTCTTTAAGTTTGCTCATCATCTAAATAAGAAAATGCCGTAATTTAAGAATAAATAATTCCATACCACAGATTTCTTTTCAGAGAGTAAGAAGGATATTTTGATATCTTAGTGACCAGTTTCATATAGCAGTGCATAAAATTAAATAATAATTTAGTTAATTGATGGAAATTAATCGTTCTTCCACACTAGTCATGTATAGGTTAAAGTTTTGGGTAGACAGAGTCAGACTGAAAAATTCAATGTCATGGACAAGATTTGAAACACAGATCTCTCTGTCTCCATCCAGTCGCTCTTAAACTTTGAGCTACCATGGCCAATGTGTCATCATGATATTAAATTCTCCAACTGACTTGCATGTTTATCGGTAAAAAGAGTCCCAGGCTTCATCATTAAACCTTTATTATTAAGTTAATTGATGGAAATTAACCATTCTAAAAAGTCTAGCCATGTATTGGCTTAAGGTTTTGCAAAAAAGAGTCTCCTAAGAGATTTTCGAGGTAATGTTCTAGTAATTCAGTTCTTTAGATCTATTCAAAAGAATTTTCCTTAAACTCTAAGATTTAAGAAATTCTGATGGTGCCTTATGACTGATACATAGTGTATTTTAAGCCAGGACCACCTACAAATTACTGTAACAGACCTCCCTCCTTTCTCAAGATGTCTGAGGTGGGCCCCATAGTAATCACAAACTCTCATATAATTTGTACAAAAATGAGAAAATTATAAATCATGCTTAGAAGAGGATAGAATAAAATGATGTATCAGGGTAAGTTAATATATCCACTAATCAAATTTATTTTGTTGTATAGCCCTTTCTGGCTCACATGTATCTGCCCAATGTGTTTTAAGGGTGACCCTTGTTCTATCACAAGTATTAGATGCTCTATATGTAACTGAAGATATTTGGCTGATAGAATCCTACATCTGCCGTGGGCTTGAGAGATGACATGCCAAGGCCATAATTAATCTGAAGTTACACACTAATTGTCTTAATATGAACTACTTTGTATGTAGTGCATATATTATTCTGCCAGTACTTTTTAATAATCTACATAATATTAATTTTTAGATGAGTCGTATTTATTACACATCTGCTTCACTTTCGTACCTATTTTGAGGACATGTTTCGCAAATCATCGTTTGCATCTACGGCTCTTATGTGACTGAAGCTAGATCCAGCGGTGTGGGTAATTCTGGGGTTGTTGCTGCCATCTGTTGATTTAGTGATGAACTGAAATGTGGGATTCTCTTCTAGCGGGATTTCAAAGTTCATTAGTTGGTTTTTATGTTTTTCTATGTATATCCTCTCCCATATGACGAGTTCACTATGTTTTTGTACGTATTTTAGTAATTCTGTGCTATCTTCAATTTCATGATTTTCTGACCAGAAATGAGCTGCTATTGCGGACTTATCAATATTTTTGTATCTTAAGTGCCTGAAGTGTTCCTTCTTTCTAGTGCCTATGTTTCTTTTTGTCCTCCCTATGTAAATTTTTTCACAGTCTTTACACTTAATCTTGTAAATGCCTGACTTTTCCTCTGGTTTTATCTTATCAGTATTAATTACTGTGAAGTAGGTTTTTAATGTTGTAATTGTTTTTTGGTGCCAATGTTATATTGTAATTCTTGAATATTTTTTGGAACTTTTTTGTGGCCCAGGGGTGGTAAGTAAATTTAGCAAATCTAATTTCTTGTTTTATTGGTGTGAGAGCTGTGATCTGTTTTAATCTATTTTGAAGTTTGAATGATTTTAGTTTTTTATCTACAAGATTTTTTCCATATCCATTTTTAATTGCAGTTTTTAAGATTTGATGGTATTCGTTTTGATATTCTTGCTGGCTGAGAGGTAGATTTACTAATCTGTGTGTGAGACTGTTGATGGTTGCATGTTTGTGTGGAATTGGGTTGAAACTATTTGCTTTGATGTAATTATCTGTGTGTGTTGCTTTTCTATGGATACCAAACATTAAAAACCTACTTCACAGTAATAATACTGATAAGATAAAACCAGAGGAAAAGTCAGGCATTTACAAGATTAAGTGTAAAGACTGTGAAATAATTTACATAGGGAGGACAAAAAGAAACATAGGCACTAGAAAGAAAGAACACTTCAGGCACTTAAGATACAAAAATATTGATAAGTCCGCAATAGCAGCTCATTTCTGGTCTGAAAATCATGAAATTGAAGATAGCACAGAATTACTAAAATATGTACAAAAACAGAGTGAACTCGTCATATGGGAGAGGATATACATAGAAAAGCATAAAAACCAACTAATGAACTTTGAAATCCCACCAGAAGAGAATCCCACATTTAAGTTCATCACTAAATCAACAGATGGCAGCAGCAACCCCAGAATTACCCACACCACTGGATCAAGCTTTAGTCGCATAAGAGCCGTAGATGCAAACGATGATTTGCAAAACATGTCCTCAAAATAGGTACGAAAGTGAAGCAGATGTGTAATAAATACGACTCATCTAAAAATTAATAATTTTTCGCTTCACTGTGGTGTTCCAATACAGTTAAATCTCAATCTACATAATATTGTTTCTTTTCTTTGCATAAAGTAGGGCTAAGCTTAATAAAGGTAACAACATGGCTAAACTAAATCAATTATGCAGATATAACTAAATTTCTTAGTGTGTGGATACAAAGCAACTTAAAATGGGACACAAAAATTGACCAACCAAATAAAACAAAAATGAGTGCACTCTGCTATAATTTTAGACAATTGGTTCACATAGTCAGTGCAGCGACACTTAGAAGTATGTGCAAAGTGGTGTCAAAAATATCCAGAATTCTTTTTTTATTGGAGAATACTTCTACCCTTTATTCAAATTCCATTACAGACCTGCAAAATAATCTTCCTTGGACACAATACGATTCCAGGATTCAGTCCAATGTTCAAAATACTCCTTGAAGAGCCTTTTTGATAGTCTGTTGAGTACACCCAAAATCTTACTGTTTAGCTCTCAATCACTGTGAAAATAACAATCCCAAAGATCTTTCTCCACTGCAGGAAATAGGTGGAAGTCACACAACACTAGGTCCAGTGAATAAGGTGGATGTGGCATCATCTCAATACCTAATTCAGTAATTGTTTCTTGAGTCTTGATGGCGCAATGACTGGTGCATTATTCTGATGAAGGATTCATACCATTTGAACAAGAGGTGGTCTTTATGTTGTAATTTTCATCCTTAGTGGTGCATTAAATACTTCACAACAATAATTTGCAGTAAGTTAGTTGCTTATCCATCACATGATCATACACAATGCCTTGCTTACTGAAAAAGACAAGATGCATGAATTTTCCTGCACTTGGTTGAACTTTGGCCTTTTTGGGTCTTGGTCTTGCAAGATGTTTCCATTGGTACTGTTTTGTCTTTGGGTGATAAAGATGAAACTAGGATTCATTGCATGACTTTGTCCAAAACATCTGGACTTCCATTGTTGACTTGGCGAGACTTGTTTGTCACTCAGGACACCCATTTTGCTGCAACGTTTCTATATCCTAGAACTTTTTTTACATTGTTTTCAGATGATCCATAGGATATATTCATAATCTCTCTAATCTTTGTTAAGATAAACAGTCTTCCCGCAACATGACATCACTTGTGTTGACATTGGTCTCAGTCTTCAAAGTTGAGGGCCTTCTGGGGCATGGATCATCCTTCCAAAATTGTTTATATCACTTAAAACCTTGTGTTTCCTCATGGCTTGCTTGTTGCAACATTGTGGATTGATTGTTTCATCATTAATATTCCTCAAAATCCAGTTACAAAAATGTACCCAACTGTGGTAATCACGTGGTAGCAATTCCTGGACAACAGTAACATTGTATTGTTTGAGTTTTAGAAGTTTTGTTTTCCATGGTGAAGCTTTCAGAATGTCAGTTTCTTGTGTAACGCACCTAAGAGATTTTTGAGGTAATGGTTCTAACCCTTCCCCAATTTTATTTAATTTCTGCTTCGTAAGCATACCCTTTTATCTTCTGTTTTTCCTTTCACCAATTGATTCCATCTCCATGAATTTATTTACAAACAAATGAATGGCCTATGCCATTCATGCATGCCAGGAAGGTTACTTTCAAATTGCCTTTCAGCTTCCCTACATGTATGCATATACATATTGTACATAAACACTGTTTGTTGCACTATATACTGCAATTAAAGTTCTTAGAAAAAACTTCAAGCAAAACTTAACACCTCTAAACACTCCTAATGCTAAGTAGAGTCAGATTGGAAAATTCTGGCTTTGGCATTGAATTTTTCAGTCTGACTCTACCTATCCAAAGCTTAGCATACAGACAGCTAGTGTGGAAGAATGATTAATTTCCATCAATTACTCCTAATGTTATTCACTTATGAAGTAAGACTAATGCACATGTGACAATTAGACCGATTGTAGGATGTGCGCACAAAGAAATGCAGTGAAGTCACACTGATCTTGCAAATGCTGGCTAGCTAAGTTTTGTAGCATATGTACTGTACAAGTAAATAATATGGTACATGGCTTACTACAGTAGCCTTTAATATACTATTAATTCAAGAAGTATTGAATATAAAATTTCAAGTAAACATAGTATAGTTAAACATAGATACTAACTACCTCCAGGCTATACTCAGCTTGCTGACCTACCAATTCCAAAGACCTCTGTTTGATTACCAGCTGGAGTAGATAGATTTTTCTTTAATCGGAATCACTTCTTTCCTTCTGGAGTTCGAGTTTAAGAGTGAGACTGAAAGGTATTTATTTCAAAAAATGAGGTATAAAACCTAAAGTAAACCCATCTGAGATGTTCTGACACTAAGCATTGGTTTGTTAAATCAAAACTGCCGATGTGACTGCAGTGCCTAGTTAAACATCCTTAAATAAACCTTAATTAAAAACCAAGGTTAAGAACTGTGATTGAATGCATTCTAGAGATTTACAGAGAATTGAAAGAAAAAATCAGAAAGTTCAGAGATCACCTATTTCGTTGTTTAATTTTGTTTCACTTGTAATGCTGCCTTTAATATAAGGTCATAAGGTCAGCTTTGATTTTAGAACAGTTGTTCACTAGGGGTAATGTTTACTTATTTACATTTTTGTCATTCATTGGCTGTATTATTACTTTTGGTTTTCCTTTAACCTTTAAGTACACCCACATTCATCCTCATTCATACTTCAACACTGAGGAAAGCAGTGGTAACCATGTTGCACAGTAAGAAATCTGGTCATTGTGCTAAGATAATTCTTCACTGAATGTTAGTTTAAAGATGCTTTTAATTTATGTTTTAATTGATAAAACCTTGACAGTTAAAGTCCTAACAGAAACAAAAATGGGAATACTAGGATGAACACATGAAACAATTCCAATTCCAGTAAGTAAAATTTATTTTAGAATTAAATAAAATAAAAATAAAAATTACAGATCTGATTTTGTAAGCATGCAGATTAAGCATATTCACTTATGCACTTATTATTATGCACTGCACTATATGCTAATGATTAGGAACAATGTGCAGTCATTTACATACTGTTTCGATTGGAGCAAAAGTTAATATGTAGTTGGGCCATTATATGAATTAGCATTAGTTGAAAATGGCAAGGGAAAGGAAATCACAAGTAGTTTTAATATTGCTGTTTAGAAAAAGAATCTTATGTGTATAATCATGTGACCTTTTCTACCCATTCTTGTACATACTATTTTGAAAAACACTTATTCTTTTATGCACTTCATTTTAATCAAGATAAATGTTTCTAGAAAAGATTTTATTACATGTTTCCTCATAGATAGAATGGGAATAGAATAACGTAGGTTTAAGTGATAATGAAATCTTTTAAAAGCAGGCCGCTACAGGATGGCTTTGATGTAACATTCTTTTTGCATGGCCAGGACATAGAAGGATGAATAATGACTTGACAGAAGTGTAAGTATTTGAACTTTCCAACCAATAACAAGGAATATCTTGAAAATGGTAAGCACAAAAAAGTATGACATAAATTGTGTGCTTTAATAAGAACCACATTTTTTCTGTGGTGAATTTTTTTTTCTTATTACAATTTACATCTTCCAACATTAATTCATATCAGACAATGAATGAAATGGGTGAAATGATGCTCAAATGAGTCCGGGGTCAATGGAGCTTAGAGTTACCCTACATTCGTCTATCAGGATACGGGAAAACCCTGGAGAAAACCGTATCCAGGTAACTCACCCTGACAGATTCGAACTCGGGACCTCTTGAATGTGAGGCAGACTTGCTACCATCGTCTCTATCTTATGGTTTACCATTTACACAAAAGTCATCCAGAAAGAAGAGCTCTTCAGAGACTATTCCCAGGAAATTCAAGATATATATTTAATTTATCATGTAAATTTCTTAAACATGTAGTATTTCAGTCCAAAATATTGGAGCCATTTTTGTGAAATATAAAATTTTCGAAAATTTTTCCTTTTAATTGGTGTTTGAAAATCGTTGTCACATCTTTTGAAAAACAAGTATAATGTAATAATTAGTATTTATCATAGAATTGTCATAATAACTAACATTAATCTTAGAAAATGCATCAATCCAAAACAGAGTTTTACACTAGTATAACTGCAACTGCAAAAGAACGTATTTACTACAAATATTTCATTTCTTATCTGCAAACTGTAAGAAAATTGAGCATACAATCATTAAACTTATCTTTGTATGTGTGATAAGCTTATAAAGATGACAAGCACACCAAATGCTGAACAAAACTGCAAGCGACCTTGTATAAAAAATAACTATTTATAGTTTCTAAGTTGTAAAATAAGCAAGTGTAGTAAGCTTTTTCATCCTTTCATAAGGAAGAATGTTATTTATTTTCTATTCACCATGTAGCACAAGTGCTAAAGGCACTTATGAAACAGAAACTGTTGGAACAGCTACTTTCAAAATACCTATAGTTTGTCTGTCACTCAATAGGTGAAAGAAAAAAAGTTTCAAAATTCAAAACCTGAACATTTAAGAAAGTTGCCTTGTAGTTTCTTCTATGTGCAGCAAATAAACTAGGTTTTTTTTTTTTTGTGTAATTTACGTCCTCCAACGTTAAGTCATATCGGACGATGAATGGAATGGGTGAAATGATGCTCAAATGAGCCCAGGGTCCATAGAGCTTTAGAGTTACCCAACATTCGTCTTTCAGGCTAAGGGAAAACCCCGGAAAAACCTTATCCAGGTAACTCACCCTGACCGAGATTCGTATTAGCACATAGTATGAAATCTTAGTTTTGTTTTCACATCTGACATGTCCTATACATATGTATTATGTTCCAAAGGATGAAATAAATACAATACAACAATACAATACAATATTACAATATGAATTGATTATTCAAGCAACAGCTAAAGGCAGTGACGCACTTACTTATGAACAAGACAGTTATAACTAAATCCTAGCTTAGGTTGGAATTTTGATATGAACAAGAAAATCACACTTTTTTTTATTAGTTACATATACTTTAAATTATTTTATCTAAATAAAATGTGTGTTAAATAAATGTGTGTTTTAGCATATATGTTTTTCAAATGGGCATATTGTATTATTAATGATGCAATTGATAACATAGAAGATTACAATAAGAATGGTATTTGTTGCATTGCAGTAGTCCAGTTACATCCCAGAGAAATGCTACCTTGAAGCTCATGCTTAAGATAAAATGAAATGTACAACAGTTGCACTTTTAAATCACTACAGCTAGTTTTGTTAATTACTAAACTGCATCTGCTTGTACAATAGTTGTAATTCATATTTTGCTTTCTTTAGTAAAACATGTATAATTTATTTACATCCTATCCTCTTAAGGAAAATACACACTTATTGCATAATCAATAGTTTAAAATATTGAGATAAATATTTTGGTCTTAATGAGCACTATTGACTCTTATTGAATTTCGTATATCTAGAAACTATGAGAGAGATGCAGAAACTTCTTATCCCTAGTAGTACCACTTACAGTGGTGTTAGGGGATTCTTGTTCCTCTATCCCTTAAGGTCAGGCCAGAGGAACCGAAGCTTTGGATACGATAGAGAACCAGGATGGGTTATCAGCCCAATGCCTGGTGTGAGGGTGAAGCAAGTGGATGATATATGAGGGCGAGATGAAAGATAGGAAAGATGACGTCAGAGCAATTGGTGGAATGCTGATGGGGGAAACTGGAGGTCCCAGAGAAAACCTGCCCCAGCACCATGTTGTCCACCACAAATCTCACTTTGCATGCAGAAACTTAACAGAGGCAAAATATGCAAATCATAAAAATATGTATATGGTTTGAATCAGATAAGCCTTTTGTGTAGCATTTGTCATTTCTGAAATAGTAACTGTTATCTTCTATTAGTATGCATTTATGAAACATTTTTTGAGTATGTGTTATTACAAGGAACTGTTACTATGCTCACACCTGTATGCACTTGAGAGTTTGATGGCATCATCTCTGCTCTATGTGGAGCCTATGTGCCAAAAATCAGTTGTAGAGTATAGTTAAAGTACCTGAAAATGAGTCCTAAATATAGGAACATATAGGCATAAGAACACAGCATTGTATGGGAGGAATTGTTTACTGCTGACGGGTAGTGGCTTGCACATGGCATACATGTGTACCACTACATCTGGCATACAGCTGATGAGGGATGCCCAGCAGCTACAGTCACATGCAGCATTTTTCAAGCTTCAATTTTGGTTGTTGCGGTTCTACTGCGTAGTAGATTTTGGTGCACATGGTTTATATACAGCAGGCATTATACCATCAAATTTTCAGGTGCATAGCGGTGTGAGTACAGTGATTGTTCCCTTGTTAGTTTTTCTCTGTTGATTCACTAGTAACAACAAAAGACATGATATAAACAGGTGTGTTTTGATTTTACATTATGTTTACAATCAGATATATAATACCTAATTCAAGAGTATTTATAGCAAATATATATTGTGAGTAGATGAAGTGCTAGAAGAAAATCTTACATAGATAGTATATTATACTTGAATAAGGGATACCAATTATTGTTAATTTGTACACAAAATTATGTGAGTGTTTATACAGCATGTCTTTCTTCTCATACTTTCCGAAAGAAAATATTTAAAGTGTATACTCTCAGAAAGTTCTTTTTAACAATTTGATTTATTGTTCCTCTGAACAATAAGAAAAATGTTAAAACATTTCTGGTTTTTACACAGAAGTGAGGAACTATTCAGTAATGAAAGTAATTTAACATTTAAGAATAGTTTTAATTATATACAAATATAATTTGTAGCTTTAAACTTCACTTATCTTATAAGAAATGATGACACTTTTCTTATAAATTGTTCGAGATCATGATTTCATGGAAATTCTTCCACATTGTCAGCTGGGACCAACAAAACTGTCGTCATCGTTACAAACGCTAGATGCTAATATGTTCTTGTTAGTACTACCAAAATCTGAAAATGAAACAAATTTAAAAACAGAATCGACTGCCAGTATTTCAAAATTCATTACATGATGTTTGTTTTTTAAAATAAAAATCTTTTCCCAAACCATTAAATGTATCAGAACATTTAATTGTTTTAATAATTTAACTTCTGGATTTATTTCATGATTAAATGACCAAAAATGATATGCTACGGCCAATTTATCAGTCTGTTTATACTTAATGTTACGAAAATGTTCTTTCGTTCTGGTTTCTAAATTACGTTTTGTCTTTCCAATATAAACTTCATCACAATCAAAACAATTAAATTGATAAATACCAGATTTTTTTATTATTAGGAATTTTATCTTTTTGTAGAGAAATGCAATCAATTTTTAATACTATATTTATTTTGAGGAGCTAAAGTTATACCAAATTCTTTAAAAAAAAAAATTAAAAATGTTTATTAACCCAAGGATGGTAAGTAAATTTTTTAAAATTAAGATCATCTTTTATTTTTTTAAGGGTAGAAATATTATTAACAGTTTTTTTATATTAACCATCCTTGGGTTAATAAACATTTTCAAATTTCTTTTAAAGAGTTTGGTGTAACTTTAGTTCCTCAAAATAAATATAGTATTAAAAATTGATTACATTTCTCTAAAAAAGATAAAATTCCTAATAATAAAATATCTGGTATTTATCAATTTAATTGTTTTGATTGTGATAAAGTTTATGTTGGAAAGACAAAACGTAATTTAGAAACCAGAACGAAAGAACATTTTCATAACATTAAGTATAATCAGCCGTAGCAGATCATTTTTGGTCATTTAATCATGAAATAAATCCAGAAGTTAAAATTATTAAAACAATTAAATGGTCCAGTAGATTTAATGGTTTAGGAAAAGATATTTATTTTAAAAAACAAACATTGCATAATGAATTTTGAAATACCAACAGTCGATTCTGTTTTTAAATTTGTTTCATTTTCAGATTTTGGTAGTACTAACAAGAGCATATTAATATCTAGAGTTTGTAACGATGACGACAGTTTTGTTGGTTCCAGATGATGATGATGATGTGGAAGAATTTCCATGAAATTGTGATCCCAAACAATTTATAAAAAAAGTGTCATAATTTCTTATAAGATAAGTAAAGTTTTGAGTTGCAAATTATTATATTTGTATTTGCTTGCTTCACTGTTAATAGCTTCATATTTTACGTATTTAATAGTTTTAGTTAGTTTAATAAAATGCTAAAAATGTCATAATTTACAATTAATCAATGGCTAATGTGCAATACAAATTGTTTTTGGGTAGTAAAAGGTGTAATTTAACTGTATCAGATGACAGCATTATTTGAGCATAAATAGCAGGATGAAAAAAGGTTTATGAGCTTGAAGAGTTACTTGAGTACATGTTACTTCATAATTTATATTGTGTATTGCTTTAGAAAAACCCTATATTTTCCACCAAACAGTATGTTAATGCTGACATCTTTGCTTAAGCTTTCAGAAATCACAGGTGTGGTGGAAATGTGTTACTTTTTTAACATGCAGCAATGTGCAATATGCATGACACCATTTAGCATCAGACAAAGCTCATATGAAAATCAGGCAGTCTGCCAGCCAGAGGAAAAGAGCAGAAGGAGCCCAAATGTAATTGCAAGGCATCTTCTCACCACACCTGATCAATTATATTGTAGATATTTTCATTTAATATACCTAAATAATATGTTTACTTTGTTTCTAGAAGCAATTTGGCTACACTGCACAATCATAACATAAAAAGAAAGCTACATCTAAATATATTAATCTCTTCTTTTTTAGTGTTCTTTGGATACAAACTCTATAAAAGTTTAAAGGAAAAAGAACGGAAACGAGATGAAAAGAAAAAACTTCGGCAGCAAAAGAAGAAAAAATAAGAGATAAGACTCCGGTAAAAATAAATGAAGAGCAGAAGAAGCTTTGAGTATGTTGTTTAACTACTACAGAAACATGTAAGAATAAACTGGATGTTAAGATAATTAAAATTAGGGAATGGTGTTAATAATTACCTTTCTGGTATTAAGTTGTTTTTTGTTTTTTTTTTGGCAGAAGAAATCATGTTATCTCTGGTCTAGTACAACTCAGTTTGTTTAAAACTATGGCAGGGATTCTGTTACTTTAAGCATATATTGTTTAATGTTTTTGTTGAAATTTAAATGGGTGCATTTAATTAGGATAGTTGTTCAAGTAAATTATTTTAAAACTATGAAGGCTGTTGTAAAATCTGTGAGAAATGTTGAAAGCATTTATTAAAATAGGTTTATTGTTTTGTTTGTAGTTTTATTTTAAATTTCTCTTTGACACATTCCAGAAAATTCTGTAAGAACTTAAAAAAAAAAAAAAAGCAAAGGTGTGAACATGTACAAATTAGTAGAACGAAGAAGATATGACAACCAAAATTTGGGTACAAAAAACTACATTTTTACTATAGTGCATGTATTTATGTTATTACATAACATTTTAATATGAGCAGTTTAAAATTAAGTTCTGTAATACCAAACCTTTGCTGAAATGAATTTCTGTTCTACTGAGAACACTGTAACTTAAAGATGTAAACAAAAATATATTGAAACTAAGTTTAGTGTATGTTCCTTTAGATTCTCAGTGATCATTAGCAAGGTTGTGCAAGATCAATATGTGGTAAAAGAATGATGAAAGAAAGAATTATGTTTAACTACATTGTTACCCCTCCAAATGACCATGTCAGGATAAAGGCTCTCTTAATTACATGCATTTATAGAATTTCTAAGTATGTATATTAGTTATAATTAAAATCAGACTTAACATTTATTTTTCCATTATTTACATTCCAAATCCAGAGCGGTGGTATTACAATAAATGATGATAATGCTGCTATTGATGATAATGATGGAAGATAAATTTCTATACCATACCATTGTTTCTCCTGCAGCCAGTTATGGCTTTGATACTAAACTTATTTCATCTTTGCCATACTTCTTGAAAAGCTGATTTAATACAGAATGGAACAGTTATACAGTAAAAAATTCTAGTGCCAAATTTTTACACCTTTTAAAGTTTTGGAATTATTAGTAATATTTCACAAAATTAACTTGTGATATTAAGCTATAAGTTTGAGAAGTTTGGCCTACAGCAGTGTTATATATTGTAAGGAAAGGACTACACCGAGCGACATAATGTTGGCAGAGATCTCCTTTATACTTTTAGTGGAAAGCAGAAGAGTAATGGGAAAGTGGGTTATGGATGTTATAGAAATTATGTTTTTATGTTATATTGTATTTAGCCAATTTTCTTATATTTATCTTTGTTAGAATTTATATAGTTATACAACACAAAATTTGCATTGCAAATTATTCACTTCTAGAAGTATCTAAACAAAAAAATTTTGTTGATGAGTCTGTTAAGGCTGGACTGTTGTTTACCATTTAACTTTTAAAACATGCATTATAAATAAATATAAAGTGCTCTACTCCAGCACATTGAAGCCCAGGCACACTGAATCTGATTTTCTTTCACATTTTCAAAGCAAATTGTGGACATAGTTCCTTCCATCCTAGAGTTGGTAGAGTAGAGATTCCTTTTCCTTTCTTCTGATTGCATTCACCTTTCTCATGTTCAGAAACCTGTTTGCAGATTTCTGCTGTTTTTCTCCTTAATTTTCCATCTGATTTATAAGACTTGAGGTTAATACCTTATACCCCTGAGATTCCATTTTGAAAAGTCGCCTCTTCTTGGGGCTTTCTGGCAAAGGTGACTGTGATTTTACATGCTAAAAATTTGATGTCATAAGGTTGCCTTCTGAGGTTGTAGTAGCCTGATCCTGAATAGGTATTTTTGGACTGGTGAAAAGGTCACTCCTACAATCTGAATTGATCATTCTTCAAAATGGAGGGAGAAGAACCATTGTGAGGCTAGTTTGTTTTCTGCATCTTCAGGAATGTTCACTGCAAGGGATGAAAGGAAGTCTACCTCACTTATAGAATATTTAAGGGACTCTTGTGCATGAAAATCCATTTTTTGCAAAGTGGGAAGACATGGCATATACAGATAAAACAAAGCTGCTATCAAAATCTACCCTCTTTCAGGAATTCTGTCTTATCTGCAGGGCACAATATTCTGCATAGCATTTTAGAAGGGCTTCTGAAAGTCCTAGCTAAAGGATGGAGCTTATGTTTTGCACGTGATGGGGTGTTAATTAAGTGGATATTATTCTCTTTAGCATAGCAATGATGAAAAAGTCCTTGTGGCTTGCACATCCATCTAACACCAACAATACAGAGTTCTGGGTTGTATGCTACATATGCTTCACAAAGTACTTCAGCCCATGAGGAACGTTTCTATATTCATTATATGAGGGTGATTCAAATATAAATAATTGTTGTGTATCACAGAGTAAGTAGTTCTGAGTGTGATGGTGAAATAGGGGTTGAAGGTCAGTGTGTTAGAAAGGGGCAACTAGCTTGGTAAGCTGTTCGCTTGGTTCTGGTATCAGTACAGCCATGACTGAGCAGGACGTTGCTTCTTCTATTGTACAATGCATAGGACTTTCCAGCTGAGTAGCATTTATTTGTCCTTCATTGGGTATGTTTCATCCTTTCATCACCACCCTTTACTTGCCATTTTGGATTTCAGAGTATAATGATGAACTCATGTCTCATCATATACAATGATACACCTCCAAAAATCCTCTCCCTCTTGCCAGAATCAATTCAGAAGTCTCTCACAGATCTCCAATCTGGCCTGTTTTTGCTGTTCGGTAAACAACTTTGGAATCCATTCAGTACTAATTTTTCTAAAGCCGAGATGCTTCCTAATAATGGCATGAGCACTACCAATGCTGACACCCACTCCTGAAGTGATTTCTTTAACAGTGGAGCAGCAATCATCTTCAGTAAGCTCTCAAACAGCATGGATGTTGTCACTTATACCTTGGGTGTCGAACATGACTTTCATTTTCCACAAATCCTCGGCCGCTCTTAAATAGTCTGGTCCAAGCAAACACTCAATTCTGAGACAATGTAGTGTCCTGAACTGTCCCCTTTAACAAGTTGTAATTTCCAAAGGTTAAAAGCTTTATTATAATGCTTTGTACAACAGACAAAGGAACCTCTTGCTCACTCATGGTTGTGCTGATGCCTGAACCTAGAGAAATAGCTAACCAAGCTATTATCCCTATTATTGTGATATTTATTATCCCTTCCTAATACACAGACCTTCAACCCTCCATTCCACTGTCACTCTCAGAACTGCTTACTCTGTGATATGCAACAAGTACCGGTTATATTTAAATCACCCTCGTATCATTAAGAGATCTAATCATCAGTCACTCTTTCATCCTTTGGCATGGAAAACCGTATAGTTATAATGAAATGGGGTTCATGCAGAACATTAGTTACATTTTGGCTCTCTCACCAACATTTTGTCTACTTGCTGTTTTCTTTTTATTGACAGGACTCCAAGATTCTGTTGAACCATTATATATCCCTTTCATCAGCATTATAAATCCTTGACGAAGAAAATTATATTTTTCCCCAAGAAACATGAGTTAATCAAAAAACAGAGCAACTTAAGGATTGTTATAAACCAACACAACTCATCTAACTGGGTTGATTTTGAATTCCTAAGACTCAGTTCTGGATGTCTTTTCAGAAAGCAATTATAAAAATAATTTCCAGCATTACTTTCTGTTATTGACTCTCTAATCATTCAACCCAACTAAATGCTATTTATAAAAATTCTTTTGTTGTTTCTAATTTACTGATCTTCAGGTGTGAACCACACTCATTTATACTCCTATTCTTCATTAAGTCTACTCTGAATAGAATTTTCTGGAACAGATAACACAATGTTACTTTCATACAGAGTATTCTAAATTCAGAAACTGATGCACTGTTTGTTTCATTACATCCTTGGACCAGGAGCTTTCGTTTGTATGTCTTCCCTTGAATATTAACTAAAGTACAGCTAAACTTATAAGAAGTTACCTAAAATTAGAGTTTTGCTTACCAAGGTTGCTGTGCAGTGTCCCTTAGTATTATACCTGCAGCATAAATATTTCAACAAAATCAGATAATACACTGGTGTGATCATATTATTCAGATGAAGCAATTCAACTGCACCTGCCATATGGTGGGAATTATGAAAATTATGATCTCTAAGGGAATACCTTCTGTCCACCACTAAAATTTTACTTAAAGGGATTTGTTACATCCTTCCAGTTTCAATGATTCAGTAATAGTCATTACTTAATTGTAACATACTTCGACAATAAGCATAAATATATGATGGTTCATACATACCTGTTTAGCAAAATAGTAGTAAGAGGTATTGTTCACTTATTGTAAACAGTTTCCTGTTGAAGGAAGAATATTATAATACCTTCAGAATTTGTGTAAAAGTCTTCAGACCATTAATAATAATAATAGATGACGATGGTGATGATGCCACCGCTCTTGATCATATAGGATTATCTCAGAAGTTTGCTTCATTCTTAAGTTGATTCACAGAAGAGTGATATCTTATTAAGGCTGTAAAAGATGTTTCCACAGGGTTTAAAAGCATTTTAATAATGTTATTTTTATAAGACCATTTTATGATACAAGATAAAAAGTGCGGATGAATATGAAAGGAAAGCGTCAAAACCACCAAATACAAAATCGTCTCATTTAATGAAAAGTGAGAAAAATACGACTTCAGGATACACTTTACCTAATAGATCAACAGTCTTCCCCAAATTCTGCAGTATGTGAAGGTACATCATTTCACATAAATGGTATAACATAACATTGATGCTATACCACATATTTCAGTATTTTAATAAATATGACTATTTAGTTAATGTAATTAATATATAGCCTTTCTAATAACTTTTTATCCATCCTTCACAGAGCAATGTGGTTAACACATCCTCTCTTTTATTTGGTATGCATTCCTTCACATTGGTTTACAATAATTTGAGGTGAACTGTTAGGTTTCTATCATCAGCCTAGATTAACTGCTGGATTCCTCTTGTGACTTGTAGATGGTTTTTATATGGCAAATCAAAGTTCAATAAATCATTTTTATGTATGAATAATTTTCACAAATATAAAGTTCCTCTTTTTTCTCTTCTGCTGATGATCAGTGGACCAAAAATACTCTGCAACTGCTGATTTCTCTCTTTGTTTATATTTGTTTCCCATGGGAGGTCAAGAGCTAGGTGTACACTGGTATAACAGACACAAATGCCTAATACATTTAGTGAAGTTGATACTAAACCATTCAAAAATAAAAGATATCCATTCTGCATTGTTATTCTAAAATAGCATGGTTACACTACAGTATTATATAGTGACTAACTGCTTCCTCAAATAATTTTACTGCTCCTGTTATCTATGTTTCAAAGCATGTTAACATTATGTGATAAAAAAAATGCTTCTTGCTCACTCTGTAATATCAATTTGTGTACTGAAATATTCCTCTTTATAACTATAATGTTCTTGGAATTTAAAGTATAGTGCATATACTTCACCTCATTTTATAGTAAAACCAATTTCAACAGAGCATTAGTTTTGAGTGTTCTAATTAAGTTTATTAACATGCATTATATTCCATTATTTAATAAATACATTAAATTATTGTTTGAGAAAAGCTGTAATTAAGTAATTTAAATATACATTGTGACCATTCAGTCGTGTAAAATTAGGGCACAGTAATTGTGTTGCAGCTATGCTAGTTAAATTGTGTGAATGTATTAGCCCATGATATAAACTGTAATGTTTTAATTTAAATGACATATATTCCATTAGCACTCATCTATATGTTCTTAGGAGTGTGTTGTTCACATTATTGGTTTAATTTTAATTTTTCTTTAATGAAAATCATGGAGTGATTGTATAACAGCAAATATGTACAAAAATATATTTACTTAATGAGTATCTTATTTCAGTCGTTCATTTTTATAAATGATGTGTTGGCATGGGAAAGGTGGTGACTGCCAAAAACAAAATTTTTTTCAGGGGAAGCAAAAAACAAATTAATGAACACTTTTTCACCAATGGTACTATAGAAACTGGTTTAAATGGAAGGCATACAGTCATGTCATATTACATATGAAATTTTTGAACCCTGGCACAAATTAGTCTATGTCCTTCTCAATGAAAAAACTAAAAATTCACACAATTCACATTTTGGCATTTACAACCCTTCCCATGTCAATGCCTCAGATGTCCTATAAATTGTCCTGTATCACTGCAAAGTACATTGTTTCTGTGTCCATTAATTTATGGACAATTGGTATTTATTTGAGATATTATATGTTCAGATTGACGAAATAATGTGCTTTGAGTTGTACTTTTTAATCACAAGAGAATACTTTTATTCCCAGTAGTTCCAAACATAAATTTCATACTGAATAGAATATTTTTAATTAAAAGAATAAATTGATGCTCACTGGATTGCTAGGACATTGGCATTTATTTATTTTACATTTGAAAGAGCAAAAATTGTCTGATTTAATTTTTCTTTCATACTGTCTGTACTTAAACTGGAAAAAAATCAAATTTGAAAACTTCAATTTCATGAACAGATTCAAAATATATCTTATGATGGATGGGTGGGCTTCCATGATCTCTTTAGAGCATTTTATGCTTTCCACTGTATCTCTGCAGTAGAGCATCAGCACAGGAACTCAAAGATTCACTGGTAAACATGATTATTGTCTCATTAGTATAAACAATTGTACTTGATGCAGTTTTTCATTGTGTTTTCAAATAAGCATTTAGAATTTCTCCATCACCCACAGTTTCTTTTTCATTATTATTTTTTTTTTTTATTTTTATACTTATATTATTTGTATTGTTCTAAATATTTGTATTGACGTATCCAATGTCATTGTATTGACTTAACGGATGAATAAAACTACTACTACTACTACTACATTTAAATTTCAATTTTTTAAGTAAACATTTTATTCATTCAAATTGTTTTTTTAAATTTAAAGGACTGTATTCTATTAATGCAAATAGTTATACTTAATGTAGTTTTTCACCATGTTTTCAAATATGTATTTGGAATTTCTCCATCTGCCCGTTTCTTTTTAATTTTTTTAAACAAACATTTTTTTTTTGTATAGATAACAGAGAAAAACTGAAAATTCAATGCCATGGCTGGGATTTGAACCACTGGTTTCTGTCCAGTCGCTCCTACCCATTGAGCTACCATGGCCAACATGTCCTCATGATGTTAAATTCTCCAATTGACTCATATATTTCCCCGGTAAACCACTAGGAGCTCTCGTATTCGAGATACACTATTTGTGGTGACTTACTATTGTAAGTACTTGAGTCCCAGGCTTCATTGTTAAACTCTTATTTAAGTTAATTGATGGAAATTAATTGTTCCTTCACACTAGCTGTGTATAGGCTAAGGTTTTGGATAGATACAGTCAAACTGAAAAATTCAATGCCATGGCCAGGATTTGAATCATGGATCTCTTGGTTTCCATTCAGTTGCTCTTACCCATTGAGCTACCATGGCCAACGTACCACTATGACTTTAAATTCTCCAATGACTCATATATTTTCCCGGTAGGAGTTTTCATAATCGAGGTACACCGTTTATGGCGACTTACTATAGTACTTGAGTCCCAGGCTTCACTGATACAATACATCTTAAATTTTGGAGAACCTCAACATTTCTTTTTTCACTCATGTTGATTCAAAATATTTTCATAATAATAAGATGTTATCTCCAGAGTGCATGCTATATGTCTAAAAGAGAATTACAGAACTAGCTTTGATTATATGGCTTTGTAAAGTGAACCTACTGTATAAGATTTAGATATATTGGAGCAAATGAACGATCATATTTCATCAAATTGAAACAAGAAGATAAGTCAGCAGTAGTATTTCATTTTTGGAACAATAAACATGACATTGACCCAAATCCAAAATTACTAAAAGGAGTGATAACAAACTGACACAAGAGAGCATATTCATATGGAAAAATAAGGACCGAGAAATGAATTTTGAAATACCACCAGTAAATAATTTGACAAAGAAGTTCATAGTTCCACCACCAGAGAGAAGAAACCAGACAACAACAGATGATAGTTGGATCGAGATTGAAAATGGACACAACAGTTTCCAAACATAGTCCCTCAATAATATCAAAATGTAAGTGACAAAGTGTAAAAACCGACTACAAATAGTTTCTTCAAATATATTTCCTTTAAAAATAACAAAAAGCCTTTGAGAAACTACTAGATTTCCTTGCTTGCACTACGAATATTGAGAAGTTCCTACTAGCTAATCTGAAGTCCACACTGAACTTTCAGGGTAATATTACCAATTTGTCTGCACAAAAAAATCAATAAATGGGCTATCTTACAAAAAATACAGGAACATTTTTAATAGAGATTACCTTTTGATTACTGAAACATTCAGTAAAAATATATTTTCAACTTTATTTGTTTTGAAAACAATTAATAAATCTTTCCTTAAATCATAAGCCACAATTCATTATTGCTAAAATCTAAGTGTAATTTGGTTGAGAAATGCAAGCTAATGGTGAAGGCTGTTTTCATAAAGGTCAAGCAAACCTTTGGCATCTTTGATGACATAAAAATTCAGAAGAAACTTTGCATCACAGTTTGTGCTCTGAGCTCGCTGTGATCCAAAGGGATATGGAGGACATGAATAGGAACTTTTGTTTGTTTGTTTGTTTGTTTATTTATCTGCCGTAGGAGTCAGCCAGACTAATAGCATCGTCAAAAATACAGTTTATGTACAGTAATTTTCAAAGATATAAATATGAATTACAAATATGATTGAAAATGTTACAAATTAATATAAAGTCTAATACAATAGTACATTTTAAAAATGCATACAGTAAAATAAAATTCATTATTACAATTTGATATTAAAAATTAACTGATGCTAAAAGGTAAAAGTTTTAATAATATAAGTTACACTGATTATCTCTGATGTAATGAATACCACAGAGGCAATTACTTGAACGTGGCACTAAGAACCTCTTTTTCTTCCATGATTAAGATTTTAGATGGTAAGTATTACTATTTATGTGAAACGTATACTTATAATGCATATCATCTTCATCACCATGATCATCACTATGATCATCATCATCATCATCATCATCATCATCATCATCATCATCATCATCTTCATCATGAAATAATATTAATAATGTGAAGAAGAATGAGAAAGAGAACAGGTAAATCAAAATAGTTTTGCCATGGTTCTATATAGGGTGGCTACACAAAAAGAGAGATAACTCCAACAGTGTGTCAATACTGTCTAAAATTTCTCCATATCACTACGACCTCTGGCTTATTTCATCAAAAGCAGAACAATGTGGGATATAAGATTAGTTTATCAACATTCAAATTTGTCATACTTCTTAAAAGGTACGTAAATCATTCCTGTAATCGACCGTCACACAACCATTATGCTTTAATGCTGTTACTGGTTGAAAACTGCACGGATAACTTTCATTGATAACCTACAGATGAGCCTAACTGCAAATTAACAACACTTAAGAAGGAACCATAATTCTTAAAACAATTAAAGCCAATAAATAATCCTTAGTCATATCCTTAATTTCTTAACATACCTAAAGATTTGGGATTGATTTACAATGCTTTTCTGTATTTCCTTTCATACCTTAATTTTGGCATTAAATAATATTTACTAGTACTTTCAAACCTTTTTTACACTCCTTATTACTTCCATTATACAGGCGAAATAAAATATAATATAACTTTGTGCTTCATTGTATCATAGTCCTTACACAATGAAATAAAATGTATTCGTACAGATTTGACAAAGGACCCCAAATACTGAAAATTTTATTTTAGATTTGTGAAATTTAACAATCCCTGCTACCAAAGTGCATTTAAACAAAATAAAAGTTTTCAGATCTCTCTCTCTCTCTCCCTGCATCACCCAAGTTCTTGGTTCCACCTTGATCATACTAGGCTCAGTGTATAATGCACGTTTTTAAGCTTATAGTTGGCTTTATTATGTTAACTTGATTATTGCTCTAATTCACAGCTTTTTTCTACAATCAGAGCCTGTCCTTAAAAACCCATGCTATGGTTTGCCTTAGCTCACCTAATGCTCCATTTAGAACTTGGCAGCTGCCCTCATTCATCACTGTCAAGAATAGTGCTTTGCTGTAGGAACATGGTAAGAAGTATTTAGAAAGCATATATTGCATTACATGTGATCCTGAGCTTCTGTGATCTAAATGTATTGTGTTAGTAGCTGGCTGTGTTCATCATCCTGTGTAATAAAGCCACATGCAATGCCAGATTTGAATTGTGTTCTTCTTTATTCATTGGTTGATCACTACTATGGTGATTCCATGTTATATGTATGAGTGTATTGTGCCACAATATTAATTACAGATTTACAAAATATGGAAATCATTTTCTCTAGCTATAAGTTAAATAACTGTATTTCACAAAAATATAGCTGCCTTACCTGGCATTGCATGTGTACACTTTTACTTTCCCTGGCACCTACCTATAGTAGAAGTGATATTGCCTTCCAAACAAAAATTGAATGAGATTTAACCAGAAATTCATGCTTTGAGATGGCTCAATAAATGATTAATAACAAATTTAAATGTTTTACTACACACAAATAAAGCTCAGATTTTCATAATGCAGTGCCATTCATTTTGAATTATCAATATTGTTTAAGACAGGGTGTAATGGATCATATTTCAAACAAAGCTGTGTGTAAAAATGGATGTGGACTAGTAACCCAGTTTTTTTTTTTTTTTTTTTTTTTTTTTTTTTTTTTTTTTTTTTTTTTTTTTTTTTTTTTTGCAACTGTTGAAACTGTGTTAATTCACATGGACATAGTTTTAATTCCATTGTTTAATGACTGAGTCGACAACAGCTGATGATGTTAGGAAGATCCTAATGAAACGCGTTCTAGGTAAATACTAGCAATAAATGGAGCATTGAGTATTAGTTTGACTCAAAATTGTATTAATAGTTTGAATGTTTGACTTACTGCCATTTGGCCTAAGTTATACAATCTATTTTCCGGCTAATCAATCCAAACGTGACCTTCCTGTAGTAATTTGCCACGTTTAAATGCATGGTGATTGATTTCCCTTTTAACAGAGTTAGTCGCACAAAACAGAGCAGTATACAAGAAAAGGCAATTAAAAAAGACAGATTTACTGAGAGCTCATTAACTGATTCACTCCTTTTAATACATTCTATGGTATGGAAGAGTCAACATGAAAAATTCAATGCCATGGCCAGGATTTGAATCACGGATCTCCTGGTTTCCATCCAGTCGCTTTTAACCTTTGAGCTACCATGACCAACATGCCGTCCTGACATTAAATTCTCCATGTGACTCGTATATTTCCCCGGTAGACCACTATGGGCTCTCGCATCCGAGATACACCGTTTGTGGCGACTTACTATCATAAGTACTTGAATCCCAGGCTTCATCATTTAACTCTTATTATTTTTAGTTAATTGATCGAAATTAATCATTTCTCCACACTAGCCGTATATAGGCTAAGATTTTTTATGGATAGAGTCAACATGAAAAATTCAATGCCATGGCCATGGATGTGAGAGCCCATAGTGGTCTACCGGGGAAATATATGAGTCAAATGGAGAATCTAATGTCAGGACGGCACGTTGGCCATGGTAGCTCAAAGGTTAAGAGCGACTGGATGGAAACCAGGAGATCCGTGGTTCAAATCCCGGCCATGGCATTGAATTTTTCATGTTGACTCTATCCATAAAAAATCTTAGCCTATATACGGCTAGTGTGGAGAAATGATTAATTTCCATCAATTAACTAAAAACATTTTATGGTGTTTCTTCATTTGATCTTTGACATGTAGCACTTAATAACTCTATTACATTTTCTTGGTTGTGAACTAAATACTTCACCATTTGCAACTTAGCTGCTGACCATCACCAATAATGGTCATCCTTACGAGACAGAGTGTAACAAAAAAATAGGTCAAAACTTTGGGAAAGCATTTCTTGCATTTAAGCTTGATATTGTAACGCGAGCGCTGGAACACCCTGTGAAGCAGCTGGGAACGGAAGGCAGGGGAGGACCGTGTTAGCCGCACCTCCCCCTCGTTTGTCTTATAGTGGTGACAGGCTGTGGTCGGGGGAAAAACATGACTGTGCCGTCTGTTTCTCCTACACCGGATTCTCGATCTTTCGTTTACTGGAATCTTCGCCTGGGAACCAGAAAAGCGGAGAAGTCGGCGATATTCCTATATAAAGAGGGTTACAGACGGACAGAGGGGAGTTGGTCAATCAGTTGGTTAGTGTGTGTGAGTGAGGACAGTTCTTGGTGTAAGAAGGCAGTGTTAGTCAGTGACGTGTTAATGAACGGAAAGATTGTGCAACGGAAGACTGTACGTAACTGTGAATGTATACCGGAGCTTACGTAACCGCGAGTACAGTGAAATTGTAACGGACGAACTGGTGAATTGTAATTGTTGCAGCATGTAATTCTGTGTAATTGGCAAGTGTTTAACTGTAAGTCGGTGGAAATAAAGAACATTGTTGAGTGGTGTAATTGGACTTTTCATTTCACGAACCCACAAAGTCACAATATTTTGATATTTATTTGTACAGTATCCATTACAAATTCAGTACAATAAAATTTAACATAGAACATGCTCTATTATACCTCCTGTACAAATACATAAAATTGATGATCCTAAGATTTACTTGCTGACTCACGTCCCCTGGCTATAAGCCTTTAGTTTTCCTGAGCAGCTTGATGCCATTTCTTCTTGACCTTTACCTCTTTTATCCTAATACACTTTTCTCTTAACCTATATAAGAAATCTCCTATACATTTATTTTTCTTTTCTCCCATCCCCGTTAGCATGTGTACTGCCAATATCTCTTTACTTACACTGTCCCATTTCTTATCCCATATTTTTCTCCTGTAATTTGCTAGCTCCTTGCATTCTATCAGGTAATGAACAGTGCTTTCTTCATCTCCACAAAATTCACATATTCCTACCTCATTACTTCTCAACCCTTTTAAGTATAATATTCCTACTCTCATCCATGCTATGCCTTCTCTTACAGTTTTGCCACATTGAACTATATATTTTTTCCTACCCCGTTTTGTCTTTAAATGCTTATAAAATTTCAAAGATTTCTTTTCTTCTATACTTTCCCATATCTCTTGCCTATCTATGTCTTGTAGTCTAGTTCTCACTTCCTTCCAAAAACCGCTGTAATTTGTCTCCTCTGCTCTCCATAGATCTCCCATGCCTATATTTAATATCATTCTTTCCAATTCCGACCACCAACTATTTGTATTTTTAATGTTTTTCTGTTGCTTCATGCACAGATTCGATAATTCCCCTTTCTGCCCTTTAATACACTTATACCAGAATTTCAATATTCTTTCTATTGTTATTCCCCTCCTTTTTGTATTACCTAGCTCTAGTAATGCCACTTCTCTTGGTGCCGATGTTGGCAGCCCTAGTAGTTCTTTGCAAAACAATCCGTACATTTGGTCTAATTTTATACCTAATCTCTGATGTGCCCCATACCTCCACTGCATACATTGTTCTGGCTTCAACGACCGCCTTATACATTCTTTCTAACCATCTAACTGACATCTCCAGTTTATGTTTACATATTCTTACCCCTGACATTGCAGCCCTGCCATTAGCTATCACTTTTCTGGCTTGTGCAGCTCATCCTCCACTGCTACACATCCTTACACCTAAATAGTCATACTCGTTAACCACTTCTACCTTTTGGTCTCCTATGAACCATTCCTCTCCTTTCCTAAGTACCGATCCTCTTTTGAATACCATTATTTTTTATTTTTTGCTCTTTATTCTTAGTCCCCAGTCAGCGCAAAACCTATAGATTGCCTCAACTGATTTTTGTAGATCTATTACAGAAATTGCTCCTACCGTTATATCATCCACGTACAATAAACCAGGGATCTCTTTGTTCATTATTATTGGGCAATGGGCATTGCTTTCCTTAACCCTCTCTATTATGTCATCTATAAATAAACTGAATAGTATAGGACTCAATTTGCACCTCTGTCTTAAGCCTAACTTCTGTTCGGCTTCTTTTGATAATACAGTCAACCCACATCTTATTCTGAATTTCACCCCACTATAAATTTTATCAATTTCGTTTATAAACTTCTCACTCACCCCATTTCTTCTTAATTTCCATTTTAAAGCCCCCCCCCCCCCCCTGTTTATCGTACCGAACGCTTTCTCAAAATCTACAAAAAACATATACAATCTGCCCCTTTTCCTGCTCAAGTATTTATCAATTAACGTCTTGATTATAAATACATTATCTATAGTTTGTCTTTTTCTCCTAAATCCAGCTTGAAATTCTGATATTTTATTTTCTCTTTCCGCCCAATCCATTTGTCTGTCTGCTAGTATACCCTATACATTTTCCCAATTATAGATAGTAAGCTTATCCCCCTGTAATTCTCTGACCTATTCACTCTCCCCTTTCCTTTAAATATTGGTACAATCACACTTGTTTTCCAGCAGTCAGGTAATTTCCTATTATCTTTCATCTGATTAAATAAATTAGTTATATTCTTTAATCCACTTGGTGTTTCCCCATATCCCTTCCAAATTTTCCCTGGGATTCCATCCATGTCCACTGCTTTACCGCCCTTTAAGCTTCTTATTTGTTGAAACACTTCCGTTTGAGTAATTTCTCTAATATCTCATCATGTATCATCATGTTGCCCAACTATATCTCTATTTATCCACTCCCTTTCTGCAACTAGGTCTCTAAAGTACTTCAGCCATTCCTAATGTTATCTCATTTTTCATCCCCTTCTGTTTATTCATTTCACTCACCATACCCCATATTTTATTGCATTTAAGTTAATCCTGGCCATGGCATTGGGTTTTTCAGTTTGACTCTATTTCTTGCATATTTTGAATAAAAGATATTATGTGAATATAGGTCCAGAAATTGTTTATTTCCATTGTAGAGCGCTCACACAGTGAGATATGTATGATATACATAGCTGTCCTGTGGCCATAACCCCATAACAGAACAGTAGTTTAGGATTAGGATTACTATGGAGGGGATTCAGCACCGAAACCTGTGGTTTATTGTAACTAAGCACCAAGTGGGGCATCCCTGAGAGGAAGGATGAGGCGAGAGTACATAGAGGGCCAAGGAGTCATGACAGCACTGAGACACCCGCCAATACTTCTACCCCAAGAGAGATAAATGCAAAATGGTAATGGAGATGAAATGGAGGGACAGGAGATTCGGGGGATGTAATTAGCTTACCCAGCATTCGCCTGGCGATCCGGGAAAATCTCTGAAAAACTCCATGGGTCAGGTAGGCTAGCTATGGTAATTGAACCTGGGCCTCCCGAATGCAGGCCACAGACGAAACTGCCTGAGCCATCCCGCTCGGTAACAGTGGTTTAATAGTGCAGTAGTCAACATTTGCTTTTACATCTAGTTAAATTGGTTGGAGATAATGCATTTCACCATTGTTGTCACTGTGCTACACTACAGTACATAGTTCGCTTGTTAATTCAATTGAATTTCTTGATCAGTCATTAGGTAAATACACAACACACTTCATCACTTACAGCTAACTATGTACATTATTTCTAAAATTTTGTTCACATATTACTCTTGTCCAGCTATTCAAATTCATGCATAACATAAACAGAATTTTCTACTAGCCATGTATAAACTCTACTCTTAAATTCTTGAAGACTGAGGTTACATATTCTGTTTGGTAGTGCATTAAAATACTTTATACCTACCAGTTTGTAACATTTACTTGTCTTGCTTAGTCTATGGTATGGCATATCCAATTTGTTTATGTTTCTTGTATTGTAATTATATATTTCTTTTCTTACACTGTGATTATGAATATTTTCTTTTACATATACTAGTACATCATAGATATATAAATTTACAATTGCAGAAATCTTTTATTTACAAAGAGTATTTTATAATGATCCATAATTTAGCCTCAGATAGAATTCTAACCACCTTCTTCTTTTTTTTTTATTTTAATTCTTAACACATCTAATATACGCACACCATAAAATCAACCCATACCTTAATATACTTTGAAAGAAAGAAAAATAAGTTGCCCTTAGGCACCGGTATTCAGTTCATGCATTCATCTGATATAACTTAATGTTGAAGGATGCAATTTAAATTTTAAAAAAAATTTAGTTCATGCACAATGGAATTCACCCTCCTTTCAGGCCTTTTGTCCATTTATTTCTGAACAGCAGGTTTTCTGCTAGATGTATAGGAAGAGGTGGACCAATTCCATGACCTCCATGCGTACCTGATTTAACCTACTAGATTGATATTTGTCAGGACATTGGAAATCTCTTGTTCATGCAACTCCAGTTGCAGATGTAGGGAGACTCTTCGTGCTCCTATTTTGGAAGGCTGCCAGACAATATGAAATTCTCCAGGTTCATATTCATATTCATATTCATATTTATTCACCTTAGGAATATACAATATTCATGGCTTCGTCAACTCAGCGCATTAGGGACAATTACATGTTGTCCACTGTTCCGGCATTGAATGTTGTTGTATGGGGTTCAGCTGTAGAAAAAGTGCTCTAAAAAGGAAATAAACAATTTCTGGAACTATGTTCATGTAATAATTTTTTTATCCTCTATCCGCAAGAAACATTTTCTAAAATTTTTGACATACCTTTTTGTTACATCCTGTAGATGCTGTGAGGTATGAGATATGTCTCCTTTCATATGGTTCTAAGCTTCTGAAATCCACCATTTATAGAGGACAATTTTAGTTACCTCTTAGTTTAAACCTCCACCTCCCCTCTTCATTGCAGGCTATTGGCACACCCTAGTCTTGGATCACTTCCTAGTCATAATAGGATATAATTCAACAATATAAGTTAGAGCATTCCATTCCCATTCGAACACATGAATTCTGTAATTATATATATATATATATATATATATATATATATATATATATATATATATATATATATATATATATACAGAACTCACAGTTTGGAAAAACAGAAAATGTGTTTTCAATTTTGAAATCCCACCAAGCGACATACTTATGCAAAGGTTTGTACAACCACAATCAGGTACAAGGCCAACTGCCATGATGAATGATGTAGCTGGTTGACCAGGAACCAAGGATGGAGCAAATACTCCTGAACATTTATGTGTGATTGGAGGAATTTAGTAACAGTAATGTCAAAATTAATTGAAAAAACCAACTACACATAGTTTTTTCAATTACTCCTGAACATGTTTTTATTGTAAGTGCATACTGTCAAAATCAACTCAATTAGCTAAACAGAAACCTTAATTTTCATAGAGGAGATCGTCTGTGGCTTTACTAATACAAAATAAAACTAATTACAGTTTTTACTCCACATGTTTCCAGTTTTATGCAAGAAATATTCCTTTAATTTTCCAGATCTCATATTCCTTCCTTCCTTCCTCCCTCTCTTCCTTCAAAATAATTTTGAGTACACAAGCAATATTTTTTGCAAAGCATAATGGCATATCATACATTACAGAACTGCACTTGTGAGTGACACCTTTTATATCTGTGTCTGATATCATATCTTCCATGTGTTTATCTGTTATCTATAACAGTAAATGGATGAAATCATCTTTCTCAGTATGCAGCATCAAGAGTTTTCATTTAAGCAGTGGTAAGACTTTTAGTCTATATCTGCCTTCACTGACAAACAAGAAGGCTTCTATTTAAAATATATTTGTTGTGGTGAAATATAAATGTATAATTTATGGAATAAGAAATAATTATATATGTATTAGAAGTTAAGCTATATATATGTATCAGTTTCAATATTTTGTTTTATTATCATCCTTTAATTAAGCTTAAAAGCATGAATTTAATTTCTCCATTTATTAGGTATGATCTACAACAACAATGATTCTGACATTCATTCTTCTCATAGCTATTCCACACTTAAGTGCAACATCTGTAGTTGATGTACTCTGTGATGAGGAAGCATGTGAGGTAAGGGAAATAAATATTATGATTATAAAGCTCTCAGATTAATGAAATCTGCTGGTAATTAAAAACAGAAAAAGCATTTCAAGGTTATCTTTGTATGTAATTATACTTGAAGAGAGCTCTGTCATGTTACAAGTTATTTATACTTCAAGAGCGAGTAAGCTGTTTACAACTTTATATTAAAAAAAAAACTAAGTGGCCTGTCAATTTATATTCATATTACTAATCTTCCATGTGGGTAGTTTTCCACATCATGCATTATAATAAATTGCCAGATACAGTTAAGGCTTTCTTTCATTTCTAGGGGTATGGGTGGATAATAATTTAAAGTGGTCGGCTCACATTCAAAAACTATCTCAAAAACTGAGTAAAATAACTTATGCCATCACAGTCATTTCAAAAATCATGGACTTGAAATCGGTCATATCTTTATATCATGCATATTTTCAATCTGTTCTTAGCTTTGGAATATTATTTTGGGGTAATTCAATAGGAGCAAAATCTATTTTTAAAATGCAAAAACGGGCAATTAGGATAATACTACATGTTAATAAAAGAACCAGTTGTAGGCCATTATTTAAGGAATTAAATATATTGCCCCTCCCCTGTATTTACATATATGAAACATTATGCTACATAAAAAATAATCTCAGTATGTACACAACAAACTCACAGATACATTCTCATGATACCAGAAGAAAAGATAACCTTCATGTAATCACACATAGCACTAGTTCTTTTGAAAAAAGTTTTGTATATACTGGCCTCCAGCTTTATAATAAATTACCCAATTATCTGAAGCAAATACCTGCACTGCATCGATTTAGAATTTGTCTCAAAAAACTTCTTTCACTCCATTGTTTTTATAGCATAAAAGAATATTATGATTACTTTGACAATTGATTTTGTTAATGTTAATGATGTTAATGTTTTATAGTATAGGTGAATTGTTTGAATATGTTAACTACAAGTGAACTGTTGTTGTTGTTATTATTATTATTATTATTATTATTATTATTATTATTATATTATTATTATTATTATTATTATTATTATTATTATTATATGGGCGCCGGGGTAGCGCGGTGGTTTCGTTCGCGGCTCCCGTTCTAAGGGTCCCGAGTTCGATTCCCGGCTCTGGGGTTGGCGATTTTAAGTCGGCCCTATCCACGCCTTCACCTCTGTCTAGCACACGTGAAGTATCCCCTATGCCCAACGTGGTTCGGAGTCCACGGTAAAAACTGTAGGTCCTCTCACCTCGCCGCCATCTTCACTATCACCCTATCATCGGAGGTAATGGACACCGCCCTCTGGGTGCCTCCACCTGAGAAATGGGTCCGGTCATCACTTGGTGGGGTGAGGTTACCCCGAAGGCCAAGGTTGCCATGTGGGGAGTGTTAGTAACTAACTAACTTATTATTATTATTATTATTATTATTATTATTATTATTATTATTATTATTATTATTATTATTATTATTATTATTATTATTATTATTATTATTATTATTATTATTATTATTATTATTATTATTATTATTATTATTATTATTATTATTATTATTATTATTATTATTATTATTATTATTATTATTATTATTATTATTATTATTATTATTATTATTATTATTATTATTATTATTATTATTATTATTATTATTATTATTATCATCATTATCATCATCATTATCATTATACTGTACATACAGTTGAATTTTCATTCCAAACTTGTGTTGTATATATGTATATTGTATAATTTTTAGTTATAAGTACTTGACGTGTCCTATATCATGTAATATGATCAAAAGGATGAATAAAAACTAACTAACTATGTAACAATAAATTTTAAAAAGCTGTAAAGAACATATTAAAAACAGTACATTAACAACAGAAGATGTTCTAGGCAGTAATATTAATGTAATTATAAATTTTTCATACAAGCATAATTAAATATCTTGACTGTACCTTCACTATATATTTATACAAAGTTCAATAATAATGCATAAGCAATATAATAGTTTTGACACAAATACTGATATTCATGGGTATAATACAAGAAATAATTTAATTTTTATATTACAGGTCATAAAAGAACCCTGCATGAAAAATGTTTATATTACGAAGGTATCATATTATTTAATAAACTCCCCACACTTTAAAAAAAAAAAAGTGAAACGTCTAACAGTTTTTAAAAAAGAAAAGAAAAAAATTTCTAACTCAGGGTTGTTTTTATTCAGTAGAAGAATACTCAAAACCAACTTTTCTTACACTTTGTACCATCTTATGTAATGTACTATGCTTATTTGGCCATTCTTATAAAGCGAGAAGACACATCGGAAAAAATTTGCAATGCAGAGATGTTTACCTCAGCTTATCGCACATACACATCAAGTCCAGTGTATGTATAATTTGTTCAGATATAATCATGTCTTCTGGACAGCAATGTGTCATACATCGGCAGGCGGAGAAATCATATCATATAGACACATGCAGCTTCCAGTCGCTCTATTTGTGTTTCGTAACTTATTGTACGTCAACTTACTATACTGGTCGCCAAACTAGAATGTGATTGACAGTTAGTAAGCACATGGAAAAATGCTGTAAATAAACGGGAGAGGATGATTACGTCATAACAGTTGTCATACTAACCATTAGAAGGACCAATTAGAGTCGAGACATTTCCATGACAATATTAGACGCTAAACCTTGGTTGCCAATATTCTTACACGTGCTTAGCATGACCTGCGGGCGAGCAAGTTAGGCAAACACTGCAGTAAACACAATACCTTAGTTTTTGTTTCTCTTCTGATAACGCTGCGTAAACAGAATGCCTTCACGTATATGTTGCTGTTATTGTATATAAGGTTACAATAGAGATCCTGCAAGTTCCTTTGCATTTTGTGACGATTTCCCTTGGTTTACATGTGTGTGTGTGTGTGTGTGTGTGTGTGTGTGTGTGTGTGTGTGTGTGTGTGTGTGTGTGTGTGCGTGCGTGTGCGTGCATGTGCGTGCGTGCGTGTGTGCGTGCGTGCGTGCATGCGTGCGTGTGTGAGAGAGAGAGAGAGAGTTTGTGTATCTGTGCCTGTGTAGTGATCATTTGCAATTGTTTTAATGAATGTTTAATTATGTCTAAAACTAGTGACAAGCGAAAACCTGAACATGCTCGGGAACCAAATAAAACCATACTTGGTAAAAGTATTCCAATTAAAGGACAGGCACGGGAAATACGAGTAATATGCTTAACGAGAGAATACTTCGAAGAGGAGAAATTGAAATTATTCCTATTATTCCATTCTCTAAGGTGCTTGATATTACTTCACGTGTATCAGTAAGACACTGTGATTAAGATTGGGAAGGAAAAGTATTTTAAAGAAGAAAGTCAGGCATCAGGGCCTAAATTAGAAACTCCTAGAAAAAAAGTATGTAGGCGGCATTTCCCCACTTCAATAAGCCTCTTATGTTACGATGATCTTTACATTGATGTGTTCTTGCACGTTCTAGCGTTTGCATGTAGATCGACAACATTTCTATTGTCTTTGTGTACAGTAATAATAATAATAATAATAATAATAATAATAATAATAATAATAATAATAATAATAATAATAATAATAATAATAATAATAATAATAATAATAATAACAACAACAACAACAATAACAATAATAAAATACCCATTACAGTCGCAACTGAATCACCTTCGCATGCATAATCCTATCGTGCTCTCCACATGGCAGCAGTAAGCAGCAACGTCGCCTCTCTCTCCATATGAAATGTCAGTCACTTTCTAGATTGGCGATTAGTATAATATTTCACACTTCTAATCGACCAGAAAAGACCTGATAAGGAATGATCTCAGCGCTGGTCACCTGAAGGTCAATACGCCTCAACGTTCTGTCAAGTAATAAATTACTTAACATATGTTGTATTTAGAACAATTTCAAACTGATTATGTATGCAGAAGCTGCTTATACTGTACTTTGTTGTTATCTGTTTGTATTGTACTTTGGCTAAGTCAATATTTCTGAGTAGTACCAATGTATGCTGAACTTCCTATCCTAGATTTAAAAATAATAAAACATGGCAATAATTTGAATTCTGGCATTTATAGAAAATTAACTCGTACTAATTATATAAAAAATAAAAGCTTTAGCCCTTTTTCACATAAGCTTGTTTTTAACAGTTTTATTTATAGGTTTTTAAACATACCCCTTAATAAACAAGAATTTAATAGAGAATATAAACACCTTATCAATACTGCATTTATTAATGGTCTTAATACAGTTTTTGTATATAAAAGGATCGAAAATTTTAAATAACAAAGTCTGTTAAAGATGTTTCTCTAAAGCAAATAAAAGCTGAGGTTTTTACCCCCTCTCTTACAATACCGATACTGGTGATTGGGGACACAGATTCCACAAGCCTGGAAAGTTGGAGTGAGGGAAGCCGAGGCACTGAGCCTGATAGAGGAACTAGGATTGAGGGGCCAGCTTAACACCTGGGATGAGAGCGAGAGAAGTGGATGATAGTAGGGCGAAATGAATGATGAAAAGATGGATGATGGAGCAATTGGTGAAATGATGACCTGGAGGAAACCTGCCCTAGCACCATGTTCTTCACCACAAATCTCACTTTGCAGTCACTTGGGATTGAACCCAGGCCACCATGGTGAGAGTCAAGTGGTCTAACCACTTGTCTGTGGCCCAGCCAAAGATGATTTTAATTTTAAAAATTCACTTATCATACTTGAGCTAATAAACAAATTTACAAACATTTTTGAAGAACATGGAATAATCTTAGTTTCTCAAAATAAATATAATATAAAGAATTCACCAAGTTTTTTTAAAAGGATAAAATTTCTAATTTTAAAAAGTCTGGCATTTATCAATTTAGTTGTCTGGGCTGTGATAGGGTTTATACTGGTAATTATATTGATAAAATTAAACATGATTTGGAAACTAGAATGAAAGAACATTTTAGAAATATTAAAAATAAATATTGATAAATTAGCTTTGGCAGGTCAATTTTGTCTTTGTCAAATTTGTACCCATAAGAATAATACAATTCTTACAAGTAATACAATTATGAATAATCGTAAGCTTTCATGGTCGGAGTCTAATTTGAAGATAGAAGATGTTCACCGCAGACGTGAACAAAGCGTATGGATCTTCCAACTCTATCAGACTACGGCTTCTGAGCCTGGAAAATACTTCTATCTTCAAAAATACAACTATGAATAATAATAAAGACCCATAAAAATACCCTCTATCTTCAAAGTTAAAGGAGATAATTGAACATTACTGAATACATTATTTGCACAGTCTGTTAACAGAGTAGGATTCCACAGCTGAATATTTTTGCTTTGGTTTGCAGTCAGGCATGAACTCACACCTATAGCAGGTGAAAGTCTAAATTAGGCTGGTGCTTGAAAGCTGGTTTGCCATGTGCCCTTGTGTTTATAATCTACTGCCAGTAATGAGGGATGGGGTGTTTTTGTTTTACACTATTCAATCATTATGCGTGATTGGAGGAATTTAGTAACAGTGACATCAAAATTAATTGAAAAATTATTTACAGTTGGTTTTTTGATACTTTGATGATTTGTTTAGCCACCAAATGATATGAAAGGACTGGATTCCTGCATGTCTATTGCAATAAAATTTCGGGCTTATGCTTGGCAATCCTGTCACATCAGCATGTGTTTAGAGCGGAAAGAATGTAAACAGTAACTTGTAATTTATTTCTCATCTTTCCTTTTACAACATCAAATGGAAATACAAAATCAAGATTGCAATTATAAAATCCATACCATATATTCCTAAATCCTGAAAATCCTATCATGTTGCCCACCATTGAATAATAATTTGGTCCCCATACACCTAACCCTAGGATTTTGTGTATTGGAGGCCCTCTACTCCATTTTACAGATTTTGCCATTTCACCTATCCCACTCTACATTTTTATCTTAATTGTTCTTAGCCATCTCTCTTTAACTTTCCCTAAATAATTCCGTATATTTTTCCTGTTCTTTTCCCCTTTTACTGACAAATTTTTTCTAATTACTACTTCACCCCCCAAATTGCCCCATTTACATAGCCAAGCCTGCTCTCTCCATATCTTTGTTTGACTACAATTTAATATACAATGGAAATCTGCATTCTCTTCTCCACACAATGGACATTTATCTAGCTCCCTCTCTTGACATGTAAATGGGAATGTAAACAGTAAACCTACCTACTGCAACACTTTACACAACAGCAGGTTCTGTTAGCACTTCAGATGCATCTAATGCACTCAGAACAGTCTTTACAAATCAAGAGTATGGTTCTTGCTTATAGCAAAGGTGATTGGAACTCTCATGAAGGGCAACACTTTGGATAAGTTTCCAGGAATTCCAAACCAAAGAGTCATAGCAAAGAGTTCAAAGGAGCACGTTTTGTCCATCTACTATAAATAGCTGTCATGCTGATGTAGTTATTACCATTTAAATTTCCTGTTTATCAAATATATAGCTTTGATTTAATTTTATACAATACACTGAATGAGGTATTTCCGTAATTAACAGTTGAATTTGTTATCCCTTATCAACTTAAGCTTGTGTTTTGTGAATATAACTGAACAGTTGAAAAAGTATTTGTAGTCAGTTTATTGACACTTCATCACTTACATTTTTATATTATTGAGGGACGAGTTTCAGAAGACCTTGCTTCCATCCTCAACCTCTATCCAACTGGCGTCTGTTGTCATCTGCTCTCTTCTCTCTGGCGGTGGAACTATAAACTTCTTTGTAAAATTATCTACTGGTGGGATTTAAAAGTTCATTACTCGGTCCTTATGTTCTCCCATGTTGTCAGTTTATTTTGGTTTATCACTTCTTTTAGTAATTTTGGATTTGAATCAATGTAATGATATTTTATTCCAAAAATGAAATGCTACTGCTGATCTCAAAAACTATTTGAAGTTGTTAATTTTTAGATGAGTCGTATTTATTACACATCTGCTTCACTTTCGTACCTATTTTGAGGACATGTTTCGCAAATCATCGTTTGCATCTACGGCTCTTATGCGCATAAGAGCCATAGATGCAAATGATGATTTGTGAAACATGTCCTCAAAATAGGTACGAAAGTGAAGCAGATGTGTAATAAATACGACTCATCTAAAAATTAATAATTTTTCGCTTCACTGTGGTGTTCCAATACAGTTAAATCTCGAAATATTTGAAGTTGGTTTATTGGTACTCGGCCAGTTGGAAAGAGATTGAAAATGGAGGCGAATGCCTTTGAAACTAGTCTCTCATTAATATAAACAAGTAAGTGACGAGTATCAATAAACCAACTACAAATAGTTTTTGAGATTAATTTTGACATCACTGTTACTAAATTCCTCCAAACACATATGCTACTGCTGACTTATCTTCTTGTTTCATTTTGATGTTTCTAAAGTGCTCTTTGTCTCAGGTTTTAGATTTCTTTTATGTAGAAAGAATTATGTAATTTGGTTCTTGTGTTGATACTGTGAAAGTCACAATTTGTAACAAAATTAGTAAAAGGTCATCAGTTTTCCTGTAAATGTTAATATCTGTAGGTTCTTAAAAATATTTCTACATGAAGTTCTTGAATGAAAAAACTGATAAAATTCTGAGCACTTTTATTTTTAAACTTAAAATTCTCTCTGAATCCCTAAGAGCTTCCCAGAAAATTATTGCACACTTGATTATCCGTGAGTGCAATATATCTGTAAAAGGTCAAAAAGGGGTATTTATAGATAACATGCTGAACTTAATTTAGGGATGATTATCAATAATTTCTTCCAATTAAAGTTAAGAATTTTTCCCATCTAAATATTTCCTGATTGTTGGACTGCAACCTGATCAAGCCAGAAATATTATTATTTATTTAAATTAGCATTAATGCTTGGATGTAAAAAATAAATTGCACTGTAATATATGTATATGTCCTGCACCGTGGCGTAGCGGGCTAAGGCAGAATGCCTTAGTCCCTGGCCAAGGAAAGCGGCCCGTGTGCGATCCCACCCATGGGGTGCAGATTTTAGGTCCCGGTTAAAGGACCGGTGCCCACTCTGCATCGTGAGGAAAGTGAGTAGCTTACGCTAGGTAAGCGGCCTTGGTCATGGAAACCAACATTCTGGCTGGGGGGATGCCGAGATGCTGACCACATCTCCTCCCCGTATCGGTTGGATGATCATCCAACCTCTGCCATGCGTAAGTGGGCGTGAGGCCGGCAGCCCTCTAAGGGCTGTCGCACCATGGGTTATTTTATTTATTTAATATATGTATATGTTCAGCTAAATGTTTGCAAACATAAATAGTGAAACAAATCTAATCATTCCAATGATCCAAAGGAATAATCGAACATAATGGGAAGTCAAAATAGTTAATTTCTTACAGCTTCAGGTTAACATAGAATTATCATTGGTACCTGAATGTTTCTGAAAAACATACAATGACATATATCAAAATCACTGTGGAGCACACTGTGTAGCACCACAGTGAAGCGAAACAATTGTTTATTATTATATATTATAATTTATTATTATATATTATAATTTATTATTATAATTTTATATTTACAATTATTATAATTTAATAATACAGTGACATGTTTACTGATACATTTTTTATATTTTTCTCATTGCTGCTTATCTAAAACAAATGCACTTATTACCCGTCACAATCTAAGAAACTATTTTGGTATAACGCAAATACTGAAGATGGCTAAAAGCCACACTGAGAAATAATGAGCTCCTAATTTGGTTTTCTGACCATTAATACTTATTGTTTCTGCTTTTGTAATTCATATATTTTCATTTAAAAGGGTCTAAATCCCATTATCACATTTAAGTCAAACAATGTGGTCATTCACATTTCCAAAATAAACGTGGATTACATTAAATTGTAATACCACATACTTTTAAATTACAGATTTTTTCCAATATTACATGTTTTTACCCAACTATATAATACACTATATCCTTTTGTAAAGAATTTTCCATTTTAGGATTACCGTAACCAATTTCCATGTAAAGAGCTGCCAGAGGACTGTAAGCCTAATGCAACTGGTCATATTAATGGTGTCAAGGTGCCGTTTCCTGGCCAGTGTAACTGTTGTGATCACTGTTTAACCTACTATGGTATGTACTAAGTAGCTAGAAATAAAGCTAAATTTATACAAAGTTTTTGAATAATATTTTTAGGGTGTTAAACTTAATTTAGTATTAAAACAGCTACTGTATATGAAAAAGCTTTCTAATAAGAATAACAAAGTAAGTATTTGCTTTTAAATTTCATCTCTCACTTAGTTATTATTAAAGATTAATAACTGAATATGTTTTTCTTATTTTTATATTAAATTACTATTTTCTATAGTCATTACACTGTTCTTAGATTTTAAATATACACATATATCTGAAAACTAAGAGATGTATGTACTGAGAGACCAAAAAACATAGAAACCAGCTGCGCTTTATTTTGACTTTCTGCCCCCTCAATGCTCATTGCCATCTGCTGCTATCATATAAAGGTGCGGATGAAACTGCGCAACATTTTTAAAACTACTTTTAAAGGCTTTACTTAACCCTGTAATTAAAGGAGATGCAAAATTGGCTACCATTGTTGTCCATACATGTTTGGCACCTCTTTAGGTAATTATCCATCACTCGCTGTAGTTCACATTGAGAAATGCTGGCAATTCTCCATTAGCGGAGAAATAGTTATAGGCCCAACTTTTTTAAGTCAATAGTTGATGACCATACATACGTAAATACAATTTTTCACCCTGTTTTTAGAGATTTAACGGACAGGAAGTGTGGTTTTGCCGTTTTTTTAACAAGACTCTGCACAGCTCAGAGAGCCAACCTTGATGAGAACAACTGAAAATGTGCTTCAGGGCAAAATTATTAGTAGAGATTTGTAGCCCTTTTGGTTCCCCAATCTAAACCTGAAATTTTTATCTCTGGAGTAAGTTAAAGCATAAAGTGTACATCACAAATCCACACACACACTGGGAGGATTAAAACAAAATATCTACCAGGAAATTTCCAGCATTTCTTAATGTGAGCTACGGCGAGATGCCTAAAGAGGTGCCAAAAATGAATGGAAAACAATGGTGGCCAGTTTCAGCATCTCCTTTGTAACATGGGTAATTAAAGCCTTTAAAAGTAGTTTTAAAAATGTTGCATAGTTTCATCCTCACCTTTCTATGTTGGCGGCAGATGGAAATTAGCGCCAAGGTTGCAGACAGGCAAAACACTATGCAGTCAGTTCCTTCATTTTTGGGTCTCTTGGTACTTACACAAACATGAGAGTGTACTTGCTTACTTGTGCACTTACACAAACTCCCAGATATGGAGTTTTCGGAAAATTAATTCAAAATAAAAAGATGCAATTTTATGTGTAACATTCTGACAGCTGTCTCCTGTTATCATTTCTTTTTATAGTTTTTCTATAAAGTCATCTTTCAGAAGGTCATGTTTCTGCATATTGTTTGTTAACTGTGAAAAATAGTTTCAGTATATTGCAGACTGGGCCATCGACTTAGGAGGAACATAATTAAAGCGGATTTTTCACTCTCCGCACAGTTAGCAAAGTATATATTGTGCTAAGTGACTATATATAATGGAGAAATTTTGTGGTAAAGTATCACAGTAGCTTCCTAGCAGTGGATGAAAATAGAGCTCATATTCCAACTCCTGCTACATATGAAGAAATGTGGTTCAGAGATAAATGATTTTAATGGAGCACTGAATTTCACTGTTAAATGTGCTAGCTCAGTGGGCCTTATACCATGAGTATACTGATGGTACATCACTGGCACAAAGGATTTGCAACAGGTTGTTAAAATGTACATATTGAGGAACACAGTGGGAGGCCATCCATCATTATTAGCAAACTTGTGACGAATTGTTGATTCAAAATCATGAAACCTAGCAAGCAGTTTCTACAGATGTGCCAATTTGTGTTCTTGTGTTCCATGGAATTATGATGGGACACCTCTTATTACCAAATACTATGCACTAGGGTGCCAAAAGAAAGTCTCCAGAATATAAAGCAAAATGTATGGGGTAGCTTTGATATTTCTGCAGCAGGAACTTCTGCTTTATACAATCAATATGCTGCCTAATATGAGATTTTCTCTTGAGTGAAATCTGAAAAAATGTAGGTATGGATTTAATATATACATGTCGAAATGTATAATTTTAATCAGTTTAATTTTCCTACAAACTGAAGTTAGAATAACTAAGATTTAATATTCTTAAATAATAGTGATGATAAACAAACAAATAATATTAACAATAACATTAATTTTAATACTTATATATAGAAAATTTTTATGATGTTACATTTCTTAAAAATAGATTTAGGCTAATTTGTGGGCAAGTGTTAGGCTTAAATAATCTGAAAATGCCAATGAAAATTTATGAATTAGTAATTGCTTGCCTACCCTAACAAAGAAAGTATGTACCTAATTACCAAGCAGTAAGGCTCAGACAGTTTTGTACATGACCTGCATTCAGGAGGCTGGGTTCGATTCCATGCCCAGCCTACCTGATCCATGGGTTTTTCCAGCAGTTTTTCCGGGTCACCAGGTGAATGCTGGGTAGGTTAATTACATCCCCTGAATTTCCTATCCTTCCATTTCATCTCCATTATCATTTCACATCAAATTTCCTCTGGTGGTCTCTTTCAGGGTATAAGTGTCGGCAGTGCATGACGGTCTCCAGTCTACCAGCCCGCTTTCATGGAACTATTTCTGGACTGCAGTTGAGTGAGCTGTCGGTTGTGTTGGCCTGACGGGGAGTTTCCACCCGGTAAATTACAGGGATCCTGCCCTCTGCACTGTCGTGGCTCTTTGGGATGCCCACCCTGTCTCCTCTTGCCTCATACTTCCTCCCGCAGATGCCCCACTTGGGGCATAGCTACAATAGATCAAGACTGGTCACAGTACCAAATCCGCTCCATACTATAATCCAATACAATCTAAGTACCTGATTCTTACCTGTTTGTTACATAAGTGACAACATTTTTTTCCATGATAAATAAATGCATATAACCCACAAGCCAGAAAATAATTAAAGAATCTCTCAGATATATACAAATATAATAATATGTAACCTGAAAAACTTCACTATCTTTTAAAAAATGATGACCGTATTTCTTACAAACTGAATAGGATCACGATTTCATGAATAAATCATCCACATCATCAGCTCGAACCATCAACAAACTTTTTGTTAATGTTACTGTCGCTAGATGTCACTATGTTTATTTTAGTACTACCAACATCTGAAAATGAAACAAATTTAAAAACAGAATCAACTGCCAGTATTTCAAAATTCATTATGCAATGTTTATTTTTTAAAATAAATATCTTTTCCCAAACCATTAAATTTATCGGACCATTTAATTGTTTTAATAATTTAACTTCTGGATTTATTTCATGGTTAAATGACCAAAAGTGATCTGCTATAGCAGATTTTTCAGTTTGTTTATACTTGATGTTACGAAAATGCTTTTTCGTTCTGGTTTCCAAATTACGTTTTGTCTTTCCAATATAAACTTTATCACAATCAAAACAATTAAATTGATAAATACCAGATTATTTTACTATATTTATTTTGAAGAACTAAAGTTATACCAAACTCTTTAAAAAAAAATTGAAAATGTTTAACCCTAGGATGGTAAGTACATTTTTTAAAATTATAATCATCTTTTATTTTTTAAGGGTAGAAATATCATTAATAGTTTTTTGATATTTAAATTTTTCAATTTTTTATGTATAAAGTATTTATTAAAACCATTAATTAAAGCAGCATTAATAATATGTTTATATTCTGTATTAAATTTCTCTTTATTCATTGGTATATTTATTAATCTATAACTCAAACTATTGAAAACAGCAAATTTATGTGAATTTGATGGTTCGAGCTGATGATGTTGATGATTTATTCATAAAATCGCAATCCTATTCAATTTGTAATAAATGCAGTCATCATTTCTTAAAAGATAAGTGAAGTTTTTCAAGTTACAAATTATTATATTTGTATATATTTGTTTGCTTCACTGTTAAATAGTTTCATATTTTACGAACCTTTCAAATACTTGTCTTTCAAATTGTTTCTCTTCACAATATAGTGTAATTATTACAATATAAAATGTGAGCATTAAACCAGACACTCAGTGAAAAATCACAAGAAATGAAAATGTATTTCACACTGCTATTGATATAAATTTGACTTCAATGATATGGTGACATTTCATGTCGTTTTTAAGTAAATTCTAATATTGAATCTTAAAATTTCTAAAAATTTCTTTTTAAAACAAAATTTAAATTACTTGTTTTGGCATAAAAAAATAGAAAATATGCATTGACTCATGTGGCTTCCCAAGAATATAATTTTCTATAAAATCAAATATCTGCAATTATTTTGCAAATTTTCTTAAATATATAAAATATAAATCGGCATTTGTCCAAAAATCCAAGGTATGTTAATGACATAGGATTAGGATTACTATGGAGCAAATTGAGCACTGTACCTAAGTCCCAAGTGGGGCATCCCGGGGAGAAAGGAGAGGAGACCAAGGGTGGCCAACCCACTGAATCACAACAGTGCAAAGGGCATGAAGCCTATTATTTATCATTTGGAAACTCCCCCAGTAGGCCAGCACAACCCATCCACCGTGGTTTGGAAATGGCCCACCAGGTCAGCTCAGAGATCGGAAATCGTTCCATTAAAGGAGTAAGTGTTTACCAGGAGCATATTACCCTATCATGCAGCCGAGATACCCATTGACATTTCTAGTCTGAAAGAGACCACCAGAGTGAGATGATAAGAAATGGAGGGACAGAAAATTTCGGGGATGTAGGTAATTAAACTACCCAGCATTCGCCTGGCAACCCGGAAAACCCCCAGAAAAAGCCCATGGGTCAGCCACGGGAATCCAACCCGGGCCTCCCAAAAGTGGGCCACAGACAAAATTGCCTGAGCCATTGCACTGGGTGTTAATGACATAATTAGTTGACAATTATTGGATACAAATTCCAGTAGGCACTAATATTTAAATCTGTCTACAAGGAATGAGGTTGCTGTCCATTTCTCTTTTATAATAGCTCTTTCACAAGAGAAATCTACTGTTACTTCAGTTATCCTGAAAAGCAGTAATTTGAAGTAGAATGAAGAAGCTTAAAATAAATAGTGGGCATAAAGATTACTTTTGCTTTTCAGTAAAGTCACATTTTTATTCCAGTAACTTCAGTTTTCCTTCTTGCTTGTTTATGTGTGTAGCATACTACACTTGACCCAAAAATCTTATACAGTTAGTTCACCAGGAATGCATGTTTTGAGTTTCCCAAATTCAATGAGTGAGGGAAAGAAAGTGAGAGAGGGAAAGAGTGAGATAGGCATATTTCTAAAAAGAAAATTTAGTTAAGTATACCAAATTTCATATTCATCAGGCAATTTTTAAGAATGTAAAGTGGACATTTTTAAGAATTACCGCATTTTAATAACTTTTACATGAAACAACTTTTACTCTCAAAAACTGACTATATTGTTTTTCTTTAAAATATTGTACACTTTAAGTACTGGAATAATAAATAAAATAATTATCTTAAAATTTCTTATACAGTTTTTAAAGTCCTATTTATTCTTGTAAAGTTTACATAACAGCAAAGCCTAGTAAAAAGTGTAGACCTTGACAAGTTAATTTGATTTATACCGTGTGAAATATTTGGTAGCAATAACCACCTTCAAAATATTTTTCTGCCATTTATTTGAAGATGTTCATATTTTATAAGTATACCTTGAAATGTTACATGGTAATTTTCTTATTTTCCAGAAGCTCATGCAAGGAATGTGTAATAATAATATCCATTATATTATCATAGATGCTATATAATTCTCAAATAAATTTAATATTTATCCAAGGTTCTCTTGGGCTTCAAGCCAGATGTAGATGTAGTGAGGTACCAATATTTCAGGAACAATGTATTGTCACGAACACATTGCTGAGGCGAGGCAGCGCGGCTGATGAGTTCAAAGAGATGGGCAGTAGTGCAGTGCGGAGATAAAAGCTCGCCGAAATGGGGGGGGGGGGGAAGGAGATGGATTTCTGGAGAGTTCGTCGTTCTTCTAGCGCCGTCTTGATTGAGAACATTCCAGATAATAAGTAAGCTATAAATAAAGAAGCCACAGCTCCTCAAGTGGACAGTTGTTAATTGGACTTGTGTGCGCGAACAGCTGGTGAACTTAGTGGTTGATGACCTCGCAAGTTGTATTGTGTATGTGACATAATTCTGGTACTGTCAGGTTGACTAAAGTGTGTTTCTACTGAAATAAAGAGCAATTTTTGGTGTTTGTAACCTGGATTTTTAATTTTACAAAACCACGGAGACACAATATGCTCCCAAAACATAAGTATCTCACCATATCTATACGTGACTTGAAGCCCAAGATAACCTCGAATATTCACGCCACCAGAAAAGCTACAACTCCTATTAAAATTTAATGTTACCCATTGTCACACTACAATCTAAATTAAATCATTTTGGTGAATGTTTACGATGATTACCAAGAAATAATTAAGGGAATAGATTTTATATGAATAATTAGCAGAAAAAATACACAAAGAAATGGTAATTCAATTCAATTTATTTTCATCCTTTTAATTACAATTTAAGGGACATGTCATAATATAAACGATTTACATTACATACAATTAATCTTAGTTACATATTCCATATTTAAATTCCTCTACACTATAAAATGCCTTTTCAGTTAAGTACTTCTTTATAGTTTTCATAATTTCTTTTACTAGATTTATGTGTTTTATTTCATTTGGTAACTTATTGAATAACTCCCTTCCAACAATTTCTACTGCTCGGTTATTCAGTGTTCCTCTTAGTGTTGTTCTGTAGAAGTCCTCATTATTTCTCAAACTGTGTGTATATTGCAATTTCTTTGGTATCTTTTATGTACAGTGGTTTTTATGCTTTCATAGATATTGTGACTTTGCGGGTTCATGAAATAAAAAGTCCAGGTTACAAACACAAAAAGTTGCATTTTATTTCCGTAGAAATATGCTTCGTACACATACACAATACAACATACAAGGTCAACCAACACAGCTGCTTAGCCGCACGCGTTCAATTACCGACTGACTCATCTTTGGCAGGCCGGCTGCCTTTTTATAGTTTACTAACATTCCAGAAATTTCTCAAACAATCGAGAGCTGGCCAGAACAAAGGTGAACTCTAGAGAAATCCGTCTCTTCCCCCCCACCCCGCCATTTCGGCGAGCTTTTATCTACACACGGCACTGTGCATTCCTTTGACCTCGTTGCCCACGTCACCACCAATCCACAATGGCCTGGCGACACTGCTCCCTCCTCAAGGCTCGTCCCGAACAGCACTATCGTCACGGGCCAGACGATCCAGGTGTACCGCTAACATCTTCCCTCGGGGCACCTTCTGGATGCGGTAGACCACGTCGTTAATCCTCTTCACCACCCGGTACGGTCCTTGCCATGGCTTCTGAAGCTTCGCGCATCGTCCCTTGGCCCCGGTAGGGCGGTACAACCAGACTAGGTCACCATGCTGCAACCCTTGGCTGTTGGATTGCCTGTCGTATCGGGTCTTCATGCGGTCGCTCGCCTTCTGGATGTTCTGACGAGCCATCTCATGCATGTCGTGGAGATGGTCCACCAAGTTGCTGGCTGTTTTGCGTCCGGAGTGCTTCCAAAAGCCAGATCACAAGGGAGGCGTAACTCTCGGACGAACATTAAGCTGGCTGGCGTCATCCCAGTGGTGTCCTGTGTAGACGAGCGGTAGGCCAGCAAGAAAAGTGGCACCGTGACGTCCCAGTCTCGTTGATGGCTGGCCACGAACTTTCTCAGGTGCTCTTCTAAGGTCTTGATGTATCTCTCCACCATGCCATCTGACTGGGGATGTAGGGGTGCTGTGCGGGTCTTGTTCACCCTCCCGTAGGGGAGGGGATCCGCCCCCTTCAGCTGCCGTGGTGCGGGCGCTGCGGACCCTTAGCACTCGTGGTACCTCTGACGTTACTAGAGGAACCTCGGGCCGAACATGCCGAGCCCCTCCCGTAGGGGAGTTGTTCGGATTGGGTTGGACTCGAGGGGGCAGTGTGTTCCCGACACCCACTGGTAAATGGGTACTTCCGGCCAGGCTACGGCCGCCCGGAAGGGGTAGAGGGTTGCTTAAAAAGTCCCGGGTACTAGTCTGCAGAGCTAGTAGAAGGTGTGCTAGATCACCATTCGGCCCCACCGAGGTTATCGGTAGTCTTCCCTGCGGGGTTGACGCGCGTAAGTGGCGTATCCACTTCCATTCCGTCTTGACGTTGTGTTCAGCGGGAGAGCTTTTTAAAGTTATAAAGTATTGCCCTATGGAAAGAGCCCTGGAGTATCTATTGCTCCCGGGTAGAAGGAGGCCCGGGTCCTTGGTCCTACGGGTCCAGGACTAATTGGAGTAGATCCTCTGCACCTAACCAAGGCCGCGCCATGGCTCAGTGGTTAGACCGCTTGGCTCTCACCAAGGCGGCCCGAGTTCAATCCCAGGCGACCGCAAAGTGAGATTTGTGGTGGACAACATGGCGCTGGGGCAGGTTTTCTCCGGGATCTCCGGTTTCCCCCGCCATATCATTCCACCGTTGCTCCATCTTCATCTCATGTATCATCAGTGTCATCGCCTGCGGTGCCGTATGTAGTAAAAGCGGGCGTTAAACACTACACACATTTCTGCACCTAACCTAACTGTCTTGTTCACCCCAAGCCTTTCTAATGCCTCATTCATCAGGTTGGACTTAAAATTGGTGCCCTGGTCGCTGTGGAGCTCTAACGGCACCCCAAATCGGCAGAACACTTGCTCCACAAGGCAGTCTGTGATTGTCTTTGCCTCCTGGTTCGGGATGGCATACACCTCGAGCCACTTGGTGAAGTAGTCCACGACCACCATCAGTACTTATTGCCACGGTCGGACACTGGGAATGGTCCAGCTATGTCGAAGACGATCCTTTCGAATGGCGCTCCGACGTTGTACTGCTGCATGCGACCCCGGCTTCTAGTTTGGGGACCGCGACTCGCCGCGCACACATGGCATTGACGGCACCATCTCTCAGCGTCTGCTCGGAGCCTCAGCCAGTAGTAGCGCTGTCGGAGTTTGTCGATCGTTCGGTTTGCTTCCAAGTGTCCTCCTAAAGTACCGGCATGCACTTCCTCCAAGACTTCCGGGACCTTGCTTCGGGGAAGTACCAACTGTTCTCTCTGCATCTTCCCATCAGGCGATTCCCATACCCGGAACAGCACACCCTCTCTTGTCTTCAGTGAGCCCTACAGTGAGGGCCCAGTACCACTTGTAGGTGGCGCTCCTCGGTGCGATGTCCTCCCAGGTTGGTCTTGTCCCTGCCTCCACTTCTCTCAAGAGTAGTCTGCGTCCGCCAGCTGCTCCCTCCTCAGGCCTGCGCTATTCCAGCCCTCCGTGTGAACTGCCGTGACCACTCGGACAGCTGCGCCACGCTCCTTCTCTTCCACTCTTGGGCATTGGCCGCACTCCTCTAGACAGGGTCTTCGGGACATGGCGTCTGCGTTACCGTGGCTCTTCTCTCTACGATGTTCAGAGGTGAAGTCGTACTCCTGCAGCCTCTGGACCCAACGTGCCGTCTTGGCTTCCAGATTCTTAAAGCACAATAGCCAGGTTAGGGCGGAATGGTCAGTCCTCAGGTGGAATGACTGACCGTACAGGTACTTGTGGAAGTGCTCCAATGTCTTTACTACCGCCAGTAACTCTCGCCGGGTGACGCAGTAGTTCTTCTCTGCCTTGGATAGTGTCTTGCTGTAGTAGGCTATCAACTGCTCATGGCCGTCCTGGACTTGGGATAGGACGCCTCCAATGCAATGATCGCTGGCGTCAGTGCCCACGATGAAGGCACCGCCTGGTTGTGGAAATCCCAAAATTGGAGCACTGCACAGGGTCTTCTTCAGGTGTTGGAAAGCGCCTTCGGCGTCATCCGTCCGCACCTAAAGTCGGTGTTCCTCTGTCAGGCGGGTGAGTGGTTTGGCGATGTTGGAGAACCCCTTTATGAAGCGTCGGTAATAGCTGCACAGCCCCAGGAAACTGCGCAATTCTCTCTTATCCTTTGGCCGAGGCCAATCTCTCACGGCTTGTGTCTTCTCCAGGTCTGTGGCCACTCCGGTTGGTGAGACTATGTGTCCCAAATAGTTCACCTCCTTGCGGAAGAGCTGGCACTTCTTTGCATTTAGCTTCAAATTGGTCGCCTGCAGTCTCTGTAACACCTTACTCAGATTCTCGAGATGGTCTTCGAAAGTCTTACCCACGATGATGTCATCCAGGTATAGCAGGCAGGCGTCATAAGTCAGCCCTCTCATCACTGATTCCATTAGGCGTTGGAAGGTAGCTGGTGCGTTGCAGAGGCCAAAAGGCATAACTGTGAACTGCCAAAGCCCTTGGCCTGTCGAGAATGCGGTCTTCTCCTTGTCTCGCGGGTCCAGAGCCACCTGCCAGTAACCCGACTTCAGGTCCAGGTTCGAGAACCACTGTGCACCAGCTAGCCTGTCCAGGGTGTCGTCAATCCGGGGTAAGGGGAAACAGTCCTTCCGGGTGACAGCGTTCAGCTTCCTGTAGTCCACGCAGAAGCGTAGCTCACCGTTTTCTTCTTCGTCACCAGAACTACAGGAGAACACCAAGGGCTGTCAGACTCCTCAATCACTCCCCTGGATTTCATGTCATCTAACATATCCCGTACCGCCGCTTGTTTCGCCAGCGGAACGCATCTAGGTCGTTGCCGAATAGGCCGGGCGTCTCCGGTATCGATGCGGTGGAGCACTTTGTCCGTGCGGCCGTAGTCACTGTCGCCTTGGCTGAAGACGCGCTGGTACCTCCTCAGCAGTTATCGAACTTTCTCCAGCTGTTCTGCGGTCATGTGGTCGGCCGCCCTCTCCAGTAAGCCTTCCAGCCGGGACCCCAGGTGTTGCGTCGGCACCGGCTCCTGTGTCTTGTCGATTGCGGTTACGCTGACCGAGGGCTCGCACGTCCCCAGCTCCGTTTCGGCCTGGACGTCGCGTTTGGTGTCTGCCAGGTTGAGAAGCCTCACTGGCACCTCCTCTCGGCACGACAATAATGTCCTGGCTACACAGGGACCATGCACAGGCGTCTTCTGGTCCAGCATCATGTTCTTCGTCCGCTGACCTTCCAGTCGCGCCGTCACCACCACCTCGCTTCTCGCGAGGACAACCACGTCTTCCTTCAGGACGACCCTGCAAATTCCATGGCGCTCTTCCGGCTGCCGGAGTATCACCTCTTCTCCATTGAGCCGCAGGACCTTCCTGCCGACGTTGACCGTCGCTTCGTGGCTCCTGAGGGCATCCAATCGCAGTATCACCTCCTCAGCCACCTCTGCGACAAACATCCACAGACGTACGGCACTCCGTCCCAAGGTCAACTTCAATAGGGCCTTCTTCTCCACAGGCAAGGTGTCACCCGATGCCGTCACAAGCTGGTATGGTCGGCTTGGTTCCTCGTCGGCAAACCCTTGGCCACGCTAGGTCTGATGATGGTCACGGCCGCCCCGGTGTCCACCAGCACGCGGCGCCGCTTCCCTCTAACCCAACCGTCCGCGACGAGGCTATCATCCATACGCCGGCTGACAGCGCGCAGCGTCACCCGAGGGGTAGGTGATGTCGCCGCCGACGTGCTTCTCACCACGCCGGGCCTTACTCTTTCTTCCGGCTGCTCTTCCTGGTGTGGGCAGCCTCTCTCCAGGTGTCCCGGCTGTCCACACCCCCAGCAGAAGCCCCTAGCTCTTCGCCGGCGTCCCTCGGCTGGTCTTCTGTCTCTGGTGTAGCGGACACTTCTAGTCCCCGACGTCGGGATAGCTGTCACCTTGGCCGCCTTCATCCTTAATGCTGCCGTTAGCGCCTCGTGGATGGTTTTGTAATCGTCGAGCATTAAGCGCTGACGAATCTCCGTGTCTCTTACCCCGTCGACAAATGTGTAGGCAGCCTCTCGGGATACGAACTCTGGTGGGAGGTCGACTTGGGCTTTGCTGGCCAGCTGCTCGATTGCTAGGGCGAACTCCTGCAGCATCTCCCCTGGCTGCTGTGACCTTGACTTCAGCTGGCTGCGGTACGCTGCGGCTAGGCGGTGATTTCCAAAGCGATTCTCCAGGGCTTCCCAGATTTCCTCGGGCGCCGCCGATGTCTTGACCGCGTTCAGGACTTTTGCGGCCTGTCTCTGGAGACTAGCTATTAGCTGTGCGGCCTCTTCCTCTGGTGACCACTTGTTGTGTTTGGCCACCATGTCGAATTGACGGCGGAAGACTTCGAAAGTTGTCGCGCCGTCGTATTTAGGAGGTTTGACGCGCGCAGATGTTGTGTCGCGTCCTGGCATGTCGGCCTTCAAGTCCTTCAATTTCCTGCCAACGATGTCTTCTACCATGGCGTTCAGGGACTGCAATGCACTGCCCATCTCTTTGAGCTCGTCGACTGCGCCGCCTTGTCTCAACAATGCGTTTGCGACAATATTTTTTGTTAAAATGATTATTAAACTGCTGAGTTCTAATTTTATTACACTAAATGAAGCATGTGAAATTACAGCAAGTTGGAAATAGTTTATGTCATTTTGACTTGAGTATACTACTATGTAAGTTATTCAATATACAAAATTATATTATAGATACGTATATGCAAAACATGCTCTGTTTGCATTCCTGCTTATTTAGTTTACGTGTCATTTGTGCTTTTAAAATATTTTTAAGTAAAATACATCAGTATTATAGTAATATGTGTAATTTTAGGAATTTTGTAACAGTGACATATTCATATGGAAAAATAAGGACCGAGTAATGAACTTTGAGATCACACCAGTAGATAATTTGACAAAGAAGCTCATAATTCTATAACCAGAGAGAAGAGAGCAGATGATACAGACATTAGTTGGAAAGAGCTTGAAGATGGATGCGATTGCTTTCAAAACTAGTCCCTGAATAATATAAAAATGTGATGAAGTGTCAAAAAAAGACTACAAATAGTTTTTTCATGTATTTTAGTATTTTAATTAGTGCATTTATATGTTTAAACACTTAGTGAACACACAGTGAATTTAGTAGTGATTACATTTATGTCTGTCATGTCCCAATAATAAAATATGCCTTCCATAGCTTTGCGAAACATACAGTCAGGGTAGGAGTTTGACCTCTGCCATCCAGGTAGTACTAACCAGTACGCTTCCAAGCTTTGGGAACAAAAGTGCTCCTTCTAGTTATTATTGTCGTCATTGTCATCATCATTATCATTATTAATATTACAATTAGAAAGTTGATTATTTGCATACGAGTATATGAATTTCAATTTATTTATACAACTTGCTATTTACAATATTTTTATCTACAATACATACATATTCCTTAATCTGGTTGTATAAATTACGGTGCCGTTTCCCTTATTAACCCTGCTAGCTTAGCCTGCTTGGCTCCCCGGATATGAGTATATATGAACTTAAGTTGCAATCATTCATAATTTTATCTATATGATGCTACTAGAGCATTTTTGCAATTTAAGGATCTTGAAACATGCACTCTACTCATAATGTAAGTTTTTCCATTCAGAAGTCTTAAAATAAATGCACACGCACACACACACACACACGCACACCCACGCACGCACGCACGCACGCACGCACGCACACACACACACACACACACACACACACACACACACACACACACACACACACACACACACACACTTGCTCTCTCTCATCCCCAACTGGAGGGTGAAGAGATAAATGCTGGCACATGCTCTCTAAGAAATACATTACAATAAATGACTACAGTGCATACTGCTCATAAAGTAATGATGAAAATATATGCTAATAACTATTGCTCTACTGAGAAGTCGATTTAGAAATGAACCAATAGATGTTACATTTAATGTCAATATTTTGCTTCTCTACGTATATGAAACTTCTATCTACCACAAAGAAAATTAACAATAATAATAATAATAATAATAATAATAATAATAATAATAATAATAATAATAATAATAATAATAATAATAATAATAATAATAATAATAATAATAACAATATCAATGACAACAACGATGATGATGATGATGATGATGATGATGATGATGATGATGATGATGATGATGATGATGATGATGATGATGATGATGATGATGATGATGATGATGATGATGATGATGATGATGATAGATAATAACAAATGTTTAAATTTAACTCTCACAGCTTAGTCACGTTAAGCTTGGAAAGTTAGAATCACACACAAATTCAGTGTCTAGCCAGTATTGGAACTATGGATTTTCAGCTTTTCATGGCTTTGTTCTACCAAATGAGCTACTATGCCAATAGCCCATCACAATATTAAACTCTTCAACTGACACACATGTTGCTATAATAGCTCAGCTGAATTAGAGCAAAGTCATGGAAAGCCAACGAACTGTGGTTCAAATACAGATTATGGCATTGAATTTTTCAATCTGATTCCATCTTTCCAATTTTAATCTACATATTACGTGAGGGAAGGACAATTAATTATCCATTTAAAGATTATCTTCATATACTGTTGCAGCTAAAGGTGATGACTGTGTGTCAGATGGCAGTATTATTGCTCCCTCAGCAATATGTGGTTCTGGTTTAACTTGTGATGAGAATACAGCAAAGTGCGTTGAGTGTAAGTTTTACGAATATAAACATCAATTAAGCCCTTAATTGCAAAGGAATCAATGCAATGAAGCATCTGAAATAAAAATTGTGTTTTTGAATAAGTTGAGATTAGACAGTTTAATGTCTTGCTTCATTGGATAGAGGAGTAGGTAACTAATTGCAGGCCTAAGGGTTACACAATTTCTTTTTTGATGCTATAAGTAGTCCATTTGATAGCTTCTCATTGTGCTTGAAATACAGATCTTCTCAAGCACTGTTGAATACCTTTTCTTTTTGAATTTTTCTTTTATTCCTTAATTTTTGTTTTGCTTAAAACAATTAATTAACAAGCAAATAGAGCACAATATAAATAAATAAATATATCTATATTTGTGTAATATTCATTGCATCACCATAGCCAGCTTCATTTTTTACGTAAGCAAATAGAGCTTGATGAGCAGAGAACATTTTAATAATTTCAACTTTTATGAGTTGTTGACATGAGCAATATAACTTAACAAGTATATACACATGTGATCAAGCAAGAATCCTGTTTAAATCTGATATATGAAGTGAATGCACAGCCAAAATTTGGGCAATGGACCTTGGAAAATGTTCTGAGAGACAATGTTAACAGGTGAAGCAAGACAGCAAATGTTTACTATCATTTTAATTTCTTCCTTATTTCTTTAGGAATGCTGCTACTGAGGTTGCATGTTGGTAAGAGAAACAAACATAGAGATAAATAATGAATAGCATCTGTACAGCACTATGGAATATTAAGATGCTCACATAATGGATATAAATAGACTTAAATATTAAAAGCAGAAGCATTATTAACAGTGAAGTATTCTTCATTTTTGAGTTTGATTTATGAGTCACTATGTTTACACTCAACTTCACAACTTAGTAAGTGAAGTTGAGTGTAAACATAGTGACTCATAAATCAAATTCCAAAATAAATAGACTTATTTAGCAATGACAAAGCCAGCATTGAACTTTTCAGTTCTACTTCTTTCTTTCATAGTTTGCCTACACACAATTTGTGTGCGTTAAAATATAATCTCTGATTGATCCTATAAATGTAAATTAAAACCTTAAAAACATGGGACCTAGCACTTAGGAGTTGTAAGTCACTTTTAGGGGATGTGATATCAAATTGAGATTTCCTTGTAGTCTGTTAGGAAAATGTAAGTCAGTTGGGGAATTTAATGTCATACTGGTATGTTCCCATTGGTAACTTAAAGGTTAGAGAAGGCATGTGTAGAGCGGAAAATTGAAGATTCAAATTCTAGCTATGGCATTAAACTTTTCAGTTATGATTCTGCCCCTCATAATTTGCCTACTCATGATCTGTATGTTTTAAAACAATCAATTATTGCTGTTTGACTTTATAAATGGAAACTATAATAAACCTTAAAAATACAAACTTAATTGGTTATAAATTTTAAGTCACCATTGGGATATGTGATGTCAAATTGAGATTTCCTCGTGGTCTACAAGGAAAATGTGAGTCAGTGTGGAGTGAAAAAGTGACTCAGTTTAATTTTGTACTGGCATGTTGTCATGTTAGCTAAGTGATTACAGCAGCCATGCATAGAGCAGAATATCAGTGGTCCATATCCAGGCTATATTATTGTTTTTTAGTACCAAATCCATCTTTTCATAGTTTGCCTACACATGGTTTGCATCTTTTAAATCAATAATTTATCATTGATTGACCTTATAAATAAACATTGAGTTTAGAAGCTATACTTTTTCTTCTATTTCATAATTCTGAATCTGAAAACTTTTGCATCCAGAATCAAGAAGTAGTAATGTTTGCTATTTGACAACTTGGTGTAAATGTATGGTACATATGCAAGTTCATAATCAGAGAGCTATAAATTACAAAACATGTTTATTATTAGGTAAAAATTGAAGCTAGTAACAGTGAAGTAACAAATACTACACAAATATAATTATTTGTAACAAAAGCTTCACTTATCTTTAAAGAAATTGACGGAAATTTCAAGAAACTGTTCCTAAAAATAAATATAATATTAAAAATTTTCTACATTTCTATAAAAAGGTTAAAATTCCTGATAATAAAAAATCTGGCATTTATCAATTTAATTGTTTAGGTTGCGATCAGGTTTACATTGGAAGGACCAAATGTAATTTAGAAACCAGAACGAAAGAACATTTTTGAAATATTAGGTATGAACAGACTGATAAATCGGCCATAGCAGATCATTTTTGGTCATTTAATCATGAAATAAATCCAGAAGTTAAATTATTAAAACATTTAAATGGTCCGATAGATTTACTGGTTTGGGAAAAAATATTTGTTTTAAAAAATAGAAATCGTGTAATGAATTTTGAAATATGGATAATAAATTCTACCTTTAAATTTGTTTCATTTTCAGAGTTTGCTAGTACTGGCAGGAATGTAGTGACCATAACGTTAACAACAATGAGATTGAATGTTTTAACGAAATCTCGATCTCACAATTTCTTGAAATACCCATCTATTTCTTTAAAGATAAGTGAAGTTTTTGTTACAAATAATTATATTTTTGTAGTAATGCTTATTATTATTGTTGTTATTGTTATTGCTATTATTATTATTATTATTATTATTATTATTATTATTATTATTATTATTATTATTATTATTATTATTATTATTATTATTATTATTATTATTATTATTATTATTATTATTATTATTATTATTATTATTATTATTATTATTATTATTATTATTATTATTATTATTATTATTATTATTATTATTATTATTATTATTATTATTATTATTATTATTATTATTATTATTATTATTATTATTATTATTATTATTATTATTATTATTATTATTATTATTATTATTATTATTATTATTATTATTATTATTATTATTATTATTATTATTATTATTATTATTATTATTATTATTATTATTATTATTATTATTATTATTATTATTATTATTATTATTATTATTATTATTATTATTATTATTATTATTATTATTATTATTATTATTATTATTATTATTATTATTATTATTATTATTATCATTATTATTTATAGTATTAAGTTTACAAACTTTTTAATGGAAGATATTCATATATTGGAAAGTGGTGAATTAACTCATGCATTCATTCATGCAATTCATATAGTTATCTGATAAGTAGCTCTAGAAATGACAGCTGGATTAAAATAGGGATATTTGAGAGCTTTTTAAAGTGCTACAGAATGAAAATAAAACATGGAACTGTGTGCATTGCTTTCCAATTTACAACCTACTAAAAGTAATTGTATGCACAGTAATATCTCTGTGTGTTACATGTAAAATTTG